>CM052813.1:43850069-43891686 GCA_028533885.1 Nasua narica | reverse complement strand
TTTTTTTTTTCTTTTTTCCCCTTTTTTGCATTTCCAAAGACGCCTTCTAATCTCTCTAGAAATGCCTCCCTGCCTTTTCCGGTTCTCAAAATAATAGCCAGCTCCTCAGTGATAAGAATCACATATTCCACAAGGATTCTGAAGGCCTGTATTTGATTATAAAAGTGTCTCAGATATTTCCTCTGCCATTTATCTAGTTTTGTCCTTGCTTCGCAACTATGATCTAGTTATGGAAACATATTGGGCTTTTCCATAATGATTGGCATAAATAATATCACTGACAGCCTCTTCTTCTCTTGATACTTTATTACTTTCTTTTTTTTTTAAAGATTTTATTTATTATTTGACAGAGAGAGAGATCACAAGTAGGCAGACAGGAAGGCAGAGAGAGGGGGTGAAGCAGGCTCCCCACTGAGCAGAGAGCCCAATGAGGGGCTCAGTCCCAGGAACCTGAGATCACAACCCTAGCTGAAGGCAGAGGCTTAACCCACTGAGCCGCCCAGGTGCCCCGATACTTCATTACTTTCTTAACATCCATTCTCTTCCTATCCAAAGGCAAGTAACAGCTTTCTTCAAACTTTCTTAAAGCTTAGCTAAGAAGTATTGTCTCCTTCCTGTCACACATCCTATGAACGATAGAGTTTTTCTCAGCAATTTCCCCTGGATCCCCAGTATGATTTTCCACTTTCCTTAGCTTCTTCCCGTGTGATTCTTCTCACTTCACATTTATGCTGTTCTCCTGGTGAGTGCTTTTGGATGCATATGTTTACAGAGTCAGGACGTTTGAAAGGAATACGAGGACCCCGGCTGCTGAGCCTGCGTGCATGCTGCCCAGTCACGTAGCTCCTCCTGTTTCCCCGTGACTCCGGCATAGTCATCATGGCGTTCACAGAACAGCTGCCAGCCAATTTTTATCACGTGGACTAAAATTAACCTATTATTTGATGGCATTACAAAGCCTATTTCTCTAACCTCAGTGTGGACTTGCCACAAGGATGACAGAAGTAAGAGGGCTTTTTGCTATTTTTGAAACACAAACACCAAATTCTGGGAGCAAAGTTGCCAGTTTGACTATAAAAGCAGTTATATGGCCTGCAGTCATTAAATAAACTCTAGGGTAGAGATCCTCCCTACTCGGGACCTTCCCTTGAGGGAGACGTGGGGTTGGACTGTGCTTGGAAGAAAACAAAAATGGAAGAGAGACTTTCCGCCTAAGGCACAGAATGGGTTTGAGGGAGCGCTCTGACTGGCCTGGCAGGATGGCACGCAGCAAGTTCTGAAGGCCTTTTTTCCTGCCTACTTCCTACTCACTTGACAGTGGGTGGGAATGAAGGCAGCAAGCTCAGGCGTGTGAAGAGTTGAATGAGGTCCTAGTACCTTTATCAGGGATGGCGTCTATATGTCCAGGACTGTACCATGCGGCCAACATGCCACAGTTACCACATACATTACATAACATGCTGATACCCTGTGAAAATGATTCTCAGGGAATACCGAACCTTCTTTGTGTCTGTGGATCACAGAGGCCATAATTTAGGATTAGAAAATTATTATTGAAGTCTTTTATTCGATGATTTAGTTTTCAAATATTTATTATGTACTCTGTTAGGACAGTGTGGTAGATTCTAAGGCAAAAAAACAAAAAAAAACAAAACAAAACAGAAAACAAAAAAACAGTGAACAATTCAAATATAGTTCCTGATCTATAGAGACTTATACAGTCCAATGCAGAAATCAGGTAATAAACAGATAAACAAATAACTACTAATTATGGTGACAGTTATACAAAAAAAACAAAGTGTAGTGATATAGAAGTACAAGTTTTTTTTTTTTTTAAAGATTTTATTTATTTATTTATTAGGGAAGAGAGAGAGTGAGAGACAGCATGAGAAGGGAGAAGGTCAGAGTGAGAAGCGGACTCCCCATGGAGCTGGGAGCCCGATGTGGGACTCGATCCCGGGACTCCGGGATCATGACCTGAGCCGAAGGCAGTCGCTCAACCAACTGCGCCACCCAGGGGCCCGAAGTACAAGTGTTTTATAGGCAGGAATGTTAAAGAAAGTAAGATTCGAGTGGACACACAAAGGAAGTAAAGAATCAGAGAGAATAGAAAAACAAGGCCAAAATCTCAGAGGAAAGAAAGACAGTGGGGTGGGAACTAAATGCTTCATCTGCAGCAATATAGAAATGAGTTGTGTGCATATATTGTCAAAGAAAAATGATACTAGATAGAGTTAGATAGGCAAGGGTGAATTTATTCTGAACTATTGCAACAGGAGAGAGAGACTGAGCTCGACTCACTGAAGCAAAAGATGAGTTTTGAGCCCTGGGCTGAGCTGGTGGGAACGTGAGACCATGAGACAGAAGGTTGGTCAAGGTGAAGAGGCCATGTGTGTTTGCCTGTGGTACTTGTTAGGCTCCTACCCTCCACGGACACACTGGGATATAGGAGACTGATTTTTCTTGGTGATTATGTTTCAAAGGAATGGCTCCCAGGCCCTTGAGAAAGATTTTCCTGAGGTATAAAACGAAGAGCCTGGAAAAAGATTTATATCTCAAAGGGGACGAGAAAGAATTTACAATTGCAAAGTTGTCTAAAGTAAATGCTCTAAAAAAAAAAGGGAAGGTCACAGGTTTACCTCAGGGAGAACTTTACTGTCTAAAATTGAGATAAGCTGAGGGGAGTAGTAAGTCAGTCTTGGTAAGGATGAGAAAAAGGGAAAGAGAAAGAGAAGCAGAGACACAAACAGTCAGAAAGGGAGGAGAAATCTTGAGAGAGAGAACAGAATAGAGAATGAGCAAGGGATGTGGGCGGGAAGAGACTTGTGAAAGCCAGCCCGTGGCCCATAGTCACACTAACGCCAATGCTTGTAGCTGGTTCTCTTGCTATGAGAATCCAGTACCGAAACCAGAGGCAGATTTAGGTTTTGTGAAGCCTGAAGCTTATGAAATTGGTGGTTAATTAAGAAAAGGAATGAAAACGTACTAATAAAAAATTAGGAATGGGGCCTGATGGGGCCCCGTGCCAGCAAGGGGTTCTAAATCCTACACTTCCTCAGCTTGATTGTTAATTCCTTCTGACTCCACTTATTAACCTCACTTGTCTGACATTGTGCTTTTAGACAAATATTTTCCCCAGTATATCACACTGATGCTTTTGATTATATGAGTTCTTGTGACTTTCTATAGAATCTGCAAAGAAAGGAAGATACTCAGAAAACCAACTCTGTCATTCAGTTTTCTGCTTTTATCACCTATTTGTATTTCAGGGTAGACTTTATAGGTGTATTTTTTTTTATAATGCCATGGAATTATTTCTATCAGCTTTTTTTTTTTTTAACAAATTATGTCTCTGATTATTCCTTCTCATCCTCTTATTCTGAAATATAGTGCTATTAGCCTGTTTTTTAAAGCAGGTAATGGTGATTAATTGCAGCTGGTTACTGCCTTGTGTCCATTATTCTGCCATAGTTCCCTGAAAGCATATTTGCTTTGATGCTGCTTTTGAGTATTTACAGCTTATTTCAAGCCTACTTCAGGTCTTTGTGGCTTGCTTCTTGTGTTCTTTTATCAGAGTGAATATAGTTATGTGATAAGACATGGAGTATTGCCTATTGATTATAGGTAATCGTGAGTAACATTAGACTCACCAATTTTAAATTGTAATTCTTCGAGAATGTTTCAGGAATTCCACAAATTTTATTTCTATATATGCATGTAAAAACTGTATTTTAGGAGGTGTAATAATAAGCAGGCCATTCTCTAAATAGTGTTATACATCAAATATTAGCACATTAAGGACCCACAGTGCCTGAGCATGTGCCCCCAGGTTAATGCCCTTCGTGTACCATTGGACTAAAGCTTTCCCTGCTATATCTCCAATCAGGAAGTATGAGGTTGGAAGGAGATCAGTTTTTAAGCTCCCTGGAGGCATAAATCAGGATTTTCTCAACCTATACAACCAAAATAAATGCTTCAAATGTGTATTTGTTGAGACAACCTTGTTACTGTCATTGGTTGACTTCATAATAAGTGAATATTTTATCTTTGAACATATGAAATGAACACCTTATTGAGGTTGTACCTATGATTTTATTCAGAGAGAAGAAAAGATTCTGCTGCTAGAAAATTGGAAAGCATTGTTCTGTTTAGTGACTTGTCTCAAGTCATACAGCTAATGGTAAACCATCAATATATGTCAACATTTAAGATCCTGGCCTTGAATCCAGATAAACATATCTGACTTTGAATTATGCCATACATAAATTTCTGACATGCAAATTTCTTATCTTTATTGAATTCAGTGTCCTCTTCGATAAAATAGGAAGTAATGCCTACTACCTATGGTTATTGTGAGAATTACCTAATACATATATTCCGAGTGCCTGTTACATCCAGAATTGTCCAGTATACGAAGAGATTCCCTACTCTCATGGAATCTTAGGATTAAGTTAAGGGAAAGAGACCATAAATATATTTTTTAAAGCATTGAATAAAAATAGTGTAATATGATAGAACGTCACTGATCAATTTTGAGTTGCGTGATCAGGGAAGACTTCTCCAAGGATAGGACATTTGAGTCAACATCCAAATGGCAAGAAGGATTTATCCATGAAAAGTAAGGGAGGATAAACTTTTCAGGAAAATGAAACAGTTAATAGAAAGGCCCAAGACTAGGATGAGGTCAGTATGTCTACAGAAGAGAAAAAAATCCCAGTATGTTTCAGAATTAGTGTGTGAAGAGGGGAATATTATTAGACAAAATGAGAGAGGAGGTTTAGTAAACTAAGGTATGCAGTTTGGATTACTGTCAGTAGAATGGAAAGCTATTGCAATGATGCTATTTAGTCTTATTTATGGTAAATCTCTTTGATGGATGTGTAAAGGGTCATGCATTGGATTTAAATAGTTGTTTTTGTTTTCTTCATCCAGCATTCCATTCCTCATCCTAATATCAACTTCAATTCCTTGACATTATCTCTTTATATTATCTTATATTAATAAGAAAAATATCTCTTCCTTGGCAGGTGTCATTAGGTGAACCTGACCTTCCCACAACCCAGGGCATGTCCTGAGTTAAACTGAGCTTAGATTTCCTTCTGCAATTTGAATTCTGTAGATTGACAATGAAATTGACAATGTTTGGTGTCCATTCATGCTGAACGAACACTCTCCATAGTTTCTACTTCCTTGCACCAGGCATAGCTCTTCGCTATTTCAAAATCTGCTTCTCTATCTTCCCATGGAGTTTAATAAGCTCCTAATTATCTTTAGCCAGTGACAGTTTCAGTTGCTTGCAACCAAAGCACTAACTAATGGGGTACATAAATTCCCTGGCATATAGTAGGTCCTCAGTATCTGTTATGATTTACTGTAGAACTGAACTTGAACTCAGGCTTCCCGACTTTCAATCTTCATCAAACTGGGTTCTGTCTGTCTTTCAGGTAGTTTCTGCTCAGCTTTCAGCAGTTCATTTTCTTTGCATATAACATATTAGAACTTTGGGGCTGAATTTTGTCTCTGTAGCTTACTGTGGCAACATGTTTGCTAAATGTTTCACTTCTCGAGCAAATCTCAGGCTTCTTGATTCTTCAATTTCAGTAGGCAAATTTGTTTGGGTATTTTCTCAGGACAGATATAAACAAACACACGGAATAGCTCATGTTCAACTCTTCGTTACGCATTTCCTTAATCAAAGTGAGTGTTTTAATTTGAGTGGGAGAAGGGTGTGAATGAGTGCAAATGCGTGAATTTATTATTAAAATTGTTTTAAAGTAACAAAAATTAAAGCAACCTAAATTCTTTCATCCTAAGAAATGTGATTAAATGAGCTGTATTTTATGCCATCAATTGGCAGCTGCAAGACAAAGTACATCTCATCATTGATGCTGTCAATCAGATCATACTATAATTCAGTACCATAAGAATCGTTACTTGAAGCTAGCTAAAAATGCTCCCTGAGTTTGAGTGTCCTGCCATGATGAAACAGGGCTTTTTAGCAACAAGAAAGAAACAGAAGGGGAACAGATGTGCAAAGGACTTGGCAGGTAAACAAACCCCATTCTCAGTCTGGATTGAGAATCCTCTGTTGAATTGAATCTTTGAGAAGTGATCTTTTGAAGGGAATGAAGCTGCCATTCACAGAGAGAGTGATCTGCTCTCCTCATAAACTATGCAATATAGCATTGCCTCTTCCTTTTCCATCTCTGTGCCCTGTGCCAAAGTTACCTTCCCCAACCTGTGTCTAGAACACACTGGTAAAGCCAACACTGAAAGTTATCTGGTTACTTAATCAATTCCCAAATCTAATGTTGTATGACTTTATTCCTCCAGGGTCAAAGAGCAGTATACACATCTGGAATAGTAAATGTAATTGCTGAAATTGTTTCCAATTATATGTGCTAACTCCAGCTCTGCTCACAATATGTGTGGTTGCACAGGTGTCTCATTAATGCTTAAATATAGGGATTGACAGAAACAATTATAGTTTCCCTTAGACTTGTAGGAATCCTTCAGTTCACTGATGGAGTATTGGACTGAAGCTGGGAGACCTGAATTCTACTCCTGGCTCTCATACTGATGAGATATGTGACCTCAAGCAAATTACTCAATCTCACTGCCTTCTTCTTCTTTAAAATGATGGAAATAGGTTATGTGACCTTTGAGAATGATAGTAATTATGTTTCCAGTCCAAAACCGGAACACTTGATATGTGAAGGGATTTTTCCTGGTTATAAGAAACATATTTGGTGCACTAAAATATTGACATATTTGGAGCTCCACAGAAGCAATGTTTAAAATCAGAAAGCTGATTGGAAATCAGGAAAAATTCAGTTAAATATTTGAAATCAGGAAAGGCTCAGAAAATTAGGGACATAGTCTCACCATATTGAGAAGGCTGCCCTCTGGTTCTAGCATCTGGACATCCAAGGAGACTCAGTGAGCCACTAGTATTTTTTTTCCTTTTCTTTTTAAAATCAGTTTTATTGCCATAGTATAATTTACACACAGTAAAATTCATTCCTTCTGGAGTTCAGTTATATGAATTTTGACAAATGCATATAGCAATTTAACCACCTCACAAGAAAAATATAAAGTGTTTCTCTTAAAAAAGTTGCCTCGAGCTCCTTTGTAGTCAGTCCCTTTCTCTCATCCTCGGTGGATAGAAATCACTGATCTGTTTCCATCTCTGTAGTTTTGCGATCATTATGTGGAATCATGTAGTACACAGCATTCTCATTTAGCATAGTAAATTTGAGATTCATCTGTGTTGCAAATATCAGTAGTTTACTTCCTTCTTTTTTTTAAGATTTTATTTATTTGACAGAGAGAGGGAGAGATCACAAGTAGGCAAAGAGGCAGGCAGAGAGAGAGGGGGAAGCAGGCTCCCTGCTGAGCAGAGAGCCCGATGCGGGGCTCCATCCCAGGACCCTGAGATCAGGACCTGAACTGAAGGCAGAGGCCTTAACCCACTGAGCCACCCAGGTGCCCCTAGTTTACTTCCTTCTGTTACTGAATAGGGATTGTGGTGGGCAGAATAATGACCCCACTCTTATCCCCCACGGATGTCTCTACCCTGGAACGTCTAAACAATTTACCTTGCTTGTCAGGGCAACTTTACAGGTAAGACTAAGATTACAAAGAGATGGTGAGATTTCCCTATATCAAATGGGCCAAGTCCAGTATAATCGTATGAATACTTCAGAGGGGATTAAAGCCTTTCTTGGCTTTAGTACAGACAGAGATGAGATAGAAGAAGTGGGAAGAGATTTCAAGCAGATAAGGGACTCACCTGACCATTTCTGGCTCTGAAACTGAAGGAGAAGAGGACCACACAAGTCGGTGAATATGGTTGGCCATCCCTATTACTTTTGAAATTTATGTGGATGCCATAATTTTCCCAGCACATGCTGTGTTATGTTAAATTTGAATTCATCTGGACCTCCTGACTCTTGCTTTAAAAGTTTTTTCCATTTCTGCTTGTCAGCAATTATTACTTCCTAGTGATTCCTAATAGATACGACAGGTAAGTTGTCACTCACCATAAGGAGTTTTAAATTGTTAACTGAGGAAACAAACCTTTAAGTCAGCCCTTGATTCTAAGACTGTTCTTGCCACACACTGACAGTGTGAGTATGGCAAGTGGCTGAACTTCTCTAAGCTTTAGTTTTTAATTCATAAAATGTGGAACACAATAAGGGTTGTTATGAGGATTAAATGAAATAATGTTTCTTAAACATCCATTTAAACCCTAACCCGAACCCTAACCCTAACCCTAATCCAGGAACAGTGCCTGGCCTAGAGAAAACATTCACGAAGTGATGATTTTATTATTATTGCAGCTTTTAATAACATGAACATTCCCAAAAGTATCTTTTTATGACCACATATTTTCAAATGTTGGAATATCGTTTGTGGGTCACACCCACTGATTCAACACCACAGGGTCAATAATGCCAGGGAGAATCCCTTCAGTGGGACAGTCGGTCTTTTGCCCCTTTGAAGCTAGTTATCTGAACAAATCATTTTGATGATAGTTTTAGAAAAGCATGAACTTTTAGCTCCAGCCAAACAAATGTCTTATTCTCCTGCTGATTGTTGCAAGTCCTATGACTTTGGGCATGCCCTTTCACCTCTTCACGCTTGGTAAAAGTGATCTCCAAGTTTTTGTGAGACTTCTACCAAGATGAACGCAGTCCACACTTTGCAAACATTAATTTTCTCCTTCCCATAAGAAATTTGGAGATTAAACAACAGTATGATACATGTTCATGAATAAATCAATAATGTAAATAGAAGTCTGTGTATAGCTCGACGTTCATGCTCCTCACTGAACTTTTTCAAGTGCCCATTTGCAATGCAGAGCTCTGACTCAATTTATGGTGTCCAGAGAAATAAAAAATGTAATCCCTTCCTTTGCCTCTCTTAGGTGTTTATGAGGGTAGAAGTGCTTTGAATCTTTGTTATTCCAGTCATGAAGCAAATTAGTCTAGTCGTAGACTGGTATTAACTCGGTGAACCTTGAAAGGATGTGGGAATCCTGGTGAGATGAAGAGACGGTTACCTGTTTCAACTCAGTTGCTGCTTGTATGGTTGCAGCATATGTGTATTATTTGCTGATGGTCTTTTGATGGGACTCGCTGCACAGATGTCTGAGAGAGTGACCATCCAAGCAACCTCTTTATCTCTTCCTGTTTGGGTATGCTTAGTTCCGACAAAATCTTGAGCTGGATTTGACTGGATGGCATTATCAAGCCTCCTCCAGTTAGGCCACAGTCGATGTGGCAGACACAAATGTGACTTAAATTAGCAGACTGGGAGCCTTTGAAAGTTAGTAACTGCTCGCACAGCTAGCTGTTTTTATACTGCGTATGAATTAATGCAATATTTCATCTCTACCATCAACGCACTTTCTTGTGAACAAGGGCAGAAGGAGGGGGAGGAAGCAAATAAGATAAGTGTGCCTGTGGAAAATACCTCTTTCACCAAAATTCTGGTTTTCAGAGTAATGAAATGGCAGTTCGAGCCATTAAAATTTCAACCTTACAGTATTCGAATTTCAAATTATGTTCATTATAACTCTCATGGCCTATCTCAACCTTCTTTCACCTAGAACACCTGCACTTTTAGATGTTTTACATCCTCTACTTATAATGACAGCCTGGAAAGTTTTTACTGATAAAGTTATGAAACATGATTAACCTAAGCTAGAAACATTTTTCAGCCTCTTTTATGAGGATCGTATTTAAGTCGTCTTAGGATGCTATTGTTTGAAGAGTAGAATGGAACTCTCCTCATCACATAAAACTTTGCTTCTAGGTCTCCAAACTTGAGACATGTAAGGTAAGCTCACTATAGAATGTGCACCCTTTCAAGATAATTATCCTTCTCTCTCTCTGACAAATATACGTGTTGGAACTCGGACGGTCAAAATGTACAGTATGCTAACTACAAGCCCCAACAGAAGCTGAGCTGAATATTCCCAGTTCAGAATTTCACTGTGCCCTGTGTAACTTCTTGTTTTCATTGGAATACGTAAATACAGTGAAAAAGGGTATACTTCTCTGAGCTTTATTTTTCTAAAAACAACAGTATCTTCAACATAAGGTTATCGTGAGGTATGGATGCTGTCACATCGGTGAAATAGCATAATGCCTGGTACATAGTATATTCTCAATTTTTTTAAAGGTTTTCTTTATTTATTTGAGAAAAAGAGAGAGAGAGCACAAGCAGAGGGGAGATCCAGGGGGAGAGGGAGGAGTAGGCTCCCCGCTGAGCAGGGATGCAGAGTTCGATCCCAGGACCCCAGGATCACGCCCTGAGCCAAAGACAGAGGGTTAACCTACTGTGCCACCCAGGCACCCCAGTATATGCTCAATTGACGTGAAAGAGTTTTGGCAATGAGTGGAAGCAAAAAAGTAGGGAGCCTTCTGTGTTCTTCGGATGGCTAGCAGATAAGTATACCCTAAGAGTCCCCAGTCTAATCTTACTGATCCTTCAAGTGTCAGATTACAGTGTTTATCTGGAAGGTCTTCTCTGACTTATCAGTATAGATTACACACCTTCCTCTACACTCTTATGTACTTAGTTTGTATATATTTTTTAACGTCTCCTTGATCTCTTCTTTCTGGGTCATTAATGTACTAAGCACATAGGTAAGTGGTAAATGATAGAACCTTTTTACACTTTAAATATCAGCCTGGTCCTGAGACCCATGCCTTTAACCAATAAACTCTGCTGCATCTTCATGAATCCTACACCTCTGTTATACCCTATACAAGGAATTATGTACTTTGAAGCTATGTGCATAGTTTTTACTCTAATAAAGATACATAAAATAGAAGTTAGAGGAGGATAAAATAAAAAATAGAAATAAAGTTCTGGAATTTTCTTGCTGGTCTCCAGTGAGCATTCTTGTGTACCTAGGGGTACACTCCTCTTGGATAATATTGGTGATATGATCAAAGCACTAAATAATCCAACCAATACTTGCTATGTCTCTCTCATTAAATTAACCATCTCATTTTCTTTTTATTAAATCTAGCAATATGAATACAGTATTTTATTTATTTATTTATTTATTTATTTATTTATTTATTTATTTATTTGACAGAGAGAGAGAGATCACAAGTACGCAGAGAGGCAGGCAGAGAGAGAGAGAGGAGGAAGCAGACTCCCTGCTGATCAGAGAGCCCAATGGGGGCTTAAACCCAGGACGCCAAGATCATGACCTGAGCCTAAGGCAGAGGCTTTAACCACCTGAGCCACCCAGGCGCCCCTGAATACAGTATTTTTTTTTAAAGATTTTATTTATTTATTTGACAGAGAGAGAAATCACAAGTAGGCAGAGAGGCAGTCGGAGAGAGAGAGGAGGAAGCAGACTCCCCGCTGATCAGAGAGCCCGATGCAGGGCTCGATCCCAGGACCCTGAGATCATGACCCGAGCCGAAGGCAGAGGCCCCAACCCACCGAGCCACCCAGGCGCTCCCTTAAATACAGTATTTTTAAGTGATAAAACTAGTTTACATTCCTTCAAGAAACAAATAAACAAATAGCTGGTCATCCAGAAAGCTTCTAGAAATAAAAGACACACAACACAGGGAACAAGTAATAAGATATAAATGTTTGTCCTCTGAAAAGTCATATTACATCAGTCGAAGGGTATGTGTCTATTGATCTAGGATTATGTTGCCACTGGTTGTTTTGGGATATTTAGAATATTGTAAAGTATTGTGTTCCCCTAATGTTTTTCCATATTTAATCTTTGCCACTGTTTTCTACTGAGGTTCATGAATTCAGATTTTTAATGTGACGTAACATGACGGAGCCAAAGAGTAGTGGACTGGAGAACCTGATTTTGTGACGATCCTTAAGAAAGCCCAGCTCACACAAATTGCCTTGGGAAAAATATCTTATCTTTTCGGATGCCAACTTCTTTAACTGTAAAATAAGCTCAGTGACTTGAACATAGAAGGCGCTTGGTTATTTCTTGAAAAGGGAACAGGAGAGAGTTAGAAGGGGAGAGATTAGAGTACATGATTAGGTTTCTTGGCTTCTTTAAAATTTAATGACTCTGATTTCTGAAATTTGAGTTTAAAATTGGAAGATTTGGGGTTTTAGCAATCAACTTTTTGATCACCATAACCATGGATCCAGCTGCATTCAAGCGTAGAATGCCAGGCTACAATCGTATTACAGGACTTAACAAGATTAAGAGTCAGTTCTCACTGGTCACAAGATTTGAAGTTCTCATGGTATCCAGCACCTGGGTCTGTCCATCCACATTTAAGGTCTTCTTTGAATAAAAGCGGTTCACTTGCACACGCAAATCAGGCTGACTGGTAATGTGGATAGGACTTCTAGTTAGTATTCGTTGGTACTCATACATCCTCCCGGTTCTCAATTTACATTAGAAAAAGCATTTATTACTTGATCCTGATTTCATTTAAAAACTTGAGCTTGAGAAGCAACTTTCTTCAAAAGAAAATTTGAGACAATAAATGTTCGAAGGTGTTTCTGAGAGCTTGTAGTCTTTCTGCCCAACAACCTAAGGGTGAGCCGCCTTAAAGAGGGTGATGCCAGTGATTGACAGATTTCAGTTTCGTCTCATCTTTACACGTGCAACTTCAGGAGTTTGAATCATGCCTTAAAAACGGATATTGGGAGGCACCTGGGTGGCTCGGTGGGTTAAAGCCTCTGCCTTTGGCTCAGGTCATGATCTCAGGGTCCTGGGATCGAGTTCCGCATCGGGCTCTCTGCTCAGCAGGGGCCTGCTTCCCTCTCTCTCTGCCTGCCTCTCTGCCTACTCTCTCTCTGTCAAATAAATAAATAAAATCTTTTTAAAAAAAGGATATTGGATATTGTAACTATTTCCAAAATATAATGAACCCTTTAGATTGAAGCTTAGCAAAAGCGTCCTTCACGAAGGAAGACACATACTATCTTTTTTACTATATTTTTGATCATATTATTATATACTATCTTTTTGACTAAATTATTCTTGCACAAAGTATCAGAATCCTTATAGTGGGTTTTTTGGGTCTTTCCAAAATTGTACCAAAGATTTTAAATCTGTAAACAGAAGCCCAGAGTCCCCCTTGTTAAATATATCCCTGACTATTTTGTGTGTGAAAAGCATCCTCTTGAAATGATTCAATTTCCTAGTTTAGTAGTTATGCTTCCAGATGTAATTATGTATTAGCCAAGGATTTGAATCCTCTCACTTGTAATTATGTGGTCTCGTTAAGAAACTGGCTGTGCAAAGGAAATCAGTGATTAAACTTTCGTTCAGCATAGTTTCTTCATCAGTCCTTGGAACAGGTGTCGGGATTATACTCTGTTGGTATTTTGCTTGGTACCTGAACTATTAATCAGTTTATATGAAAAGTTGGGATGATATATTGTCTCTGCCTTAAATCCTTTATATTTTGTGGGTTGTCATGGCATTTAATGTAATAGATAACTCCCTTTGGGTCATTAAAAGCAAGAAGGTCAGGCTTTTCTTTTTTCCTGACACAGCAGAGCTCTGATTAAGTATAAAGGCGCAAGGTGATTTCTTTCATTGTGAAATCTCCTATGGGATGAGTGCAATGTAAGTGATTATTTCAATTGGAAACAGCAACTGCAGTAAGCCTTTGGTAAGTTTGTTTCACATTAACTCCTGCTCATAAAACTGTTAACATTTTCTCAGACCAGTGGTAATTTTACTCTCTCTTGTGTAAAGACAGAAATACATTTTTGGTAGAGGGAGAGGGACTTACTTGAACCCAAACTAATGGTTTTGTAAATACTATCAAGTCCTTTAATCAGAATAAAACATTATAATACTACACTGTACTGTGCAAATTAATAAGTTTTTCCCTGTGATCCTTCTATTCAGCTTCTCTACAAGTTTACCATTAATCTCAAAATCTCATTCCTAATCATCCACTTTAATTTTTTTAAATTTGAAAGTGTTTTTTTTTTTCTCCTCCAAGTTTCAATCATTTGGTTTCCACTAATCATTTTCCATTCTCTTGGGCCATCCTCTCTTCCTTCTCCCCTGACTTCCTTCCCTCCTTCTCATCTTTGTTTATATGATGCACAATTTAAAAATAAAAAATTTAGCAGATCTGTTAAGAGCCTATGTCACAGTTTTCCTTCAATGTCTGCAAGCGGAGATGGTTAAGCTGGCCAAAAAATATTCTTTCTTGGTAAAGAGAGGTTTAAAGTAAAAAATTGATTTTGTCATCATTGCTATCTGGATACAAAAAAAAAAAAAAAAAGAATATTTAGCTAAAGAGCATTAGACATTTGATTAACAGCTATTGAGTGGCTTCTGAATTTTAGAAAAGGCCTTTCTGTTGTTGAAGTTTATTAGGAATTTCTTCCACATTTTATCAGGAAGATTCAGCATTTTCCTAGAAGAAAGACAACAGTTTCTCTACTCAAAGAAATTGTGTTCCCAACCACATTTGGGACAATTTTTTTTTTGTCACTTACCACAGATAGAGGATTTGTCTTCAAAGAGATCATCAGATATAACTTTATACTTCTATCCCATCTGGTTTCTTTTAAAATCAGTTTTATTGAAGTATTATTTGCATATAAACACTGTACATACTTAAAGTGTGCATTTTTGTGTGTTTTGATGCATGTATACACTCATGAAACCATCATCACAGTCAAGATATGAACATAATCAATTACTCCCAAAATTTTCTTTTTAACCGATGTCTTCTTAATTTCTTTTAAATTTTTTTAATTTCTCCTTTTTAATTTCTCCTTCCTGCACCCTCTCCCCATCACCAGCCAGACTTAAACTTAAGTGCTTACTGTAATTCATTGAACTTTTATTTCCTAGAATTTTATATAAATGGATGTAGAGTTTATACTCTTTTTTTAGGGTGGAAGAATCTGGCATCTCTCATGTAGCATAATGATTTCGTGAATCATTAATGTGTAGAACAATAATTCTTTCCTTTTTAATACAGAGTAGAATTCCATTATATGGATATAATACTATTTATTCATTCACTTACCGATGGACATCTAAGTAGTTTCCACCTTCTGCTTACTACAAAAAAGCGTTCTTAACAGATGTATATAAATCTTTGTGTGGACGTGTTTCATTTCTTGTGAATACAGACCTAGAAGTTGAATGACTAGATGATATAGTTGGTGTATCTTAAAATTCTTAAGAAACTTTAAACTGCTTTCCACCAGTTGCCGGATGCTGCAGGGTAAGGGAAATAGGAAGAAACTGGTTAAAGATAATAAACTTTCAGTTATAAGATGAGTAAAAGCTGAGGAAGTCATGTGTAACGTGGAGATTAGAGTTGATAACACTGTATTGTATAATTGGAATTTGCTAAGAAAGTAGAACTTAAATGTTCTCACTGACCCCGTCCTCCCTAAAGAAGTATGTGAAGTGGTGGCTGATGTTAACTAAGTTGGCATGGAAAATCCTTTCACAATATGTATGCATATCAAATCATCACATTGTGTGCTTTAAATATCTTATGGTTCTACCAATGATACCTTATCAAAGCTGTAAAAAAAAGGGAAAAAAAGAAAAGAACAAAACTGTTGTACCTTTTATATTCCCAGCAGTATTGTATGAGTTTGGACTCCTCCATTTACTTGCCAATCCTTGATAAAGACGGCCAGCCTTTTTAATTTTAGGTGAACTACTAGGTGTGTAATGGTATCTCATGGTGGTTTTTGTTTGCTTTTACCTAAGGACTTTACCTAAGGATATTTTGATGATGTTGAGCATCATTTCATGTACTGGTTTGTCATCCATAATAACGTTTTTGGTGAGTGTGAACTCAAATCTTTTTTCATTCCTTTTTTTTTTTCTTAGTTGAGTTTTTTGTTTTCTTGTGATTGAGTTTTGAGTTCTTTCTATATTCTAGATACAGGTTCTTTATATAACTTGTAAATATTATCTCAAGCTTCTGAGGCATTTTTTTCCCATTTTCTTAACAAAGCAGAAAGTTTTGAATTTTGAATAATCCGATTTATTGATTTTTCTTTTATGGGTTATATTTTTGGTGTAGTATCTAAGAAATCTTTACCTAACCCAAAGACCTAAAGATTTTCTCCTATGTTTTCTTCAAGAGGCTTTCTAGTTTTTTTCTAATTTTAAAGCTATGATCCTTGAATGAATTTTTCTGTATTCCATGGTATGGGGTAGGAGGAATTAAAATTATTTTCCTTCTTTCTGTGTGTGTGTGTGTGTGTGTGTGTTTGCACACGTGCACATGTGCAAATACCTAGTTGTTCTAGAGCCCTCTGTTGAAAAGACTATCCTTTCTTCACTGGATTGTCTTTGTACTTTTGTTGAAAACCAATTATCCATCTATATGTGGGTCTATTTCTAGACTCTATTTTGTCCTATTTATCTAGTTGTCTGTTTTCACACTGAACCACACTTGATAACATGAAAAATGTAGCTTTTTAGTAAGTCTTACAATAAGGTATCATTTGTCCTTCAACTTCATTCGTAATTCTAAAAGTTTTTTTTGGGGGGGTGGGGGCAGAGGTTATTCTAGGCTCTTTGCATTTTCATACAAATTTTAGAATCAGTTTGTAATTTTTAAAAAGATTTTATTTATTCATTTGCGAAAGAGAGGGAGAAAGCATGAATAGGGAAAAGGACAGAGGGAGAAGTAGACTCCCTGCTGATCAGGTAGCCTGACGTGGGGCTTGATTCCAGGACCCTGAGATCATGGCCTTGGCCAAAGGCAGACGCTTAACTGACTAAGCCACTCACCACCAAACTGAGTGCTCCTAGACTCAGTTTGTAATTTCTATTAAAAATATCCCACTGAAGTTGTGATAGTGTTAAAGGATAGATTGATTTGGGGGAAACTGACATCCTAACAATAATGAGCTTTCCAACTCAAAAACACAGTATATCTCTACATTTATATATGTCTTTAATTTCTGTCAGCAATGTTTTGTAGTTTTCGGTGTATAGGTCTTGCACATATTTTGTGCTAGATTTATCTCTATGTATTTAATGTAATTTATTAATTTATGCTCTGCTAAATGGTATTGAAATTTTTTGTAAATTTCAAATGCCTAATGTATTATTGATAGAATATGGAATTACAGTTGATGTTTGCATGCAATACATGTATTGCACAACTTTGTTAAACACACACATTAATCAGTCTTAGTACTTTTTGTGTGGATTCCAATGGATTTTCCCCATGGAAAATCATATTATCTGTATATAAAGACAGTTTACCTCTTCCTTTTCAATTTGGATGCTGTTTATTTCTTGCCTTATTGGGCTGGGTAGGATTTGCATTATAATGTTGGATAGCAATTGTGGGAACTAACATCCTTATGTTTTCTTGACCTGAGGGAGAAAGCATCTTTCACTATAAAGTATGATATTATCTGTGGTCATTTGTAGTGTCCTGTATCAGTTGATGAAATTAGCATCTATTCCCTGTTTGCTTAAAGTTCCTTTTAGTAAGGAATTGTTGTTGGATTTTGTCAAATGCTTATTTTGCATCTATTAAAATGATTGTATGATTTTTCTTTAGTTTGTTAGTATAGTTAAAATGGTTGCATTCATGTTTTCCACGTTAGACCAATTTTTTTCCCCTAGATGTATTGATCTATTACTGACATATAAGATTAGAGAAGGAATTTTTAATACAGAATTATATATGTTTTCTGTTATGTCAAGAGTTACAAATCATCATGACAAAGGACATTCCAGATAATTACAAACTTTATCTTATGCTTTTAGAATGTGCAGTGGAACTTTGGGAGATTTTTACTCTTCAGCTTCAAATGTTTCTTTTAAGTTATTTGTTAACTAAGCAGATGTACAGTGTGTGCTCAGAACAGAAGTAGAGTCAATGCTTTGAAGTTTGGTTAAGTTGTTCTGACCTTAGTAAAAATTAATGTGTGGTTTCACAGGGAGCCCAGGAGAAGAGCCCTCAAACATTAAAAGTTGAAAATGTCCTTTATCAGTTGTTTAGCTATCTCATTATATCTGGGAGTCATTCTTTATGTTCTTAAAATATTGATAAGTAGCACAATTAAGGCATTTGCTAAAATATCAGATTTGCAACTTACTAGATCAACATTCCATTTTATTGGTGATTTTACTACATGCATCATAACTTCAGCCACAATTTTTCTATTTAAATTTTCTTTTTCCTGCTTTCCTCTCTTATTTGCTATTCTCTTTGATATACTCCATGTTACTTTGAATCAGTCTCCTAGGGGGGGTCCTAGTATAGACTCTCTATCTATCTGAAAAGCAAATTTATGTATCAGTCAAGATTTTTAGTTGAAAGTATTGGAAAATGACTCTGGCTCTCTTAAACAGAAAAAGAATTTAAGAGGAGATTCAAAGCTCACAAAATAGCATATGGAAAGAAACAAGAAAGCTTGGGAGGCTAGGTGCTGGAAAAATACATAAGGTCACACTGCAGGGAAGCCTGTGCTTTAGTCACCACTGGTATGAGTTTGACCTTAAAACACACACACATACACACAAATACACACACACACACAGATTTTTTTAATCTATGTGTCATTCTTTCAAACATCCAAGTTGAGGTCATATTGGTTGAGTTTGGGTCACTTTCAAGCCCCTCTCATTCCCCCAGGTATCAGGGGAAAGGATTTCTCTTTTCTCCAAGATTATCCTTATGTTAATAATGCAACATGCAGTAATAATGCAATGATTCAAGGTCCATCCTGCTTTCCTAATAAAAGTCAGAGAGTTCATAGGAAGAGGAGTGTGTTGGTTTCTGGACAGCTGAAAACAAAAAAACAAAACAAAACATTTTACTGTCCCTTTCTTATTTTATCTCCAGGTATCTGAGACTGGGATAAAGTAGAATGTAGTGGTTAGAGCAGGCATTAGAAACAGGAAAGAGAGAGGTGCCTGGGAGGCTCAGTCAGTTAAGCTGGATGGTCCAATTCTTGATTTTGGCTCAGGTCATGATCTCAAGTCACATTACGTCATTGGGCTCTGCACTCGGCGGGGAGTCTGCTTGAGTCTCTCTCTCTTCCTTTCCCTCTGTCCCTCCCCTCACACGTGCACTCATGCTCCCTCATTCTCTCTCAAAAAAAAAAAAAATTGAAGGAAGAAATGGTTGACCTGGAATTATTCATGGAAGAATGCAAATTGATAGGCAAACAACATACAGACCATTTATTTATATCAAAAAAAATCATGGCCTATTCAAGCAAAAAAATCAGTCTTCCTTTTTAGCTTTTTCACCTTCTGCCAACTACTCACCTTCTCTGGCTTTAGTTCTCAGTTGCCAAGTGGGAATGATAATGTCTGGGTCCCAGGTTTGTTGTGAAGATGGAATGAGAACATGTGTGTAGAGTGCGCAGCACAGCACACTAATTCATGGTGGTTATTTGTCAAATACTTGTTATTTTCCTATTCTTCTCTGTAGAAAACTCTCTAACTCCTGAAAAACTCTACCACCACCACCTCTCTAAAGGGGGCTGCGAATCTCAAGGATGCTGGCTGTGTCCATGAGGAGGTGTAATTGTTGTCAGATTCATGCTATGTGTGGCCCTGTTATTGATGGTGGTCATGTACAGAGACGTAGGTTTGTTCTTCATGAAATGGAAGTCATTGACGAGATCACCAAACCCCTTCATTTCTTGTTTCCCATTCTAGGTCCAGTGCCTTCTTTCCCCAAAGAGAACTTGATGCCTCCTTTCTCACAATTATTTTATAATTGTCTTTCATAATGGTTTCTCTCTATTCTTAGGGAGTTTCTTTAGTGTTGAAAGCAATAAAGCTATATTAAATAAAAAGAATGATGAAGATCATGTGTATATTGAACATTAAAATAAGTTCTTAAATATTTGAAGGAAAAATACTGATCATTAAAGGAGATTTCTCAATTTATGCAATTCATGGAAGAATAGTTTTTCTAAAATAGGCTAATTTATTTGAAATTCAAAGAGAAACAAGTTATAAATTAAAAGTTGTGGGCATGTAATGAGAAATGTCAAAAATAGGTTTTGTTCTAGGAGAATGGTTCTTAAACGGTACTATGTATAAGTGTAATCTAGGGAATTGTCACCTGCAGAATTCCCAATCTCACTCCAAAAATGGGGATTTATTAATTCTGGAGTGGAGCTCAAGGGTCCATACTATTAAACATGTTCATTGGTGATTTTGATAAGCTGGTCTTAGAGGGCTTCTCCCCACCCCTCTAGCAAGACTGAGGGAGAAGTTTTTACCTACCATGGATTTTGCCAATATAGCAGTGGGTGGTGACTTATGGTTGTAAAGGAGGATTTCAAACCGCTGGCCAAGGACCAAAACCAGTTCACAGAGGTGTTCTGTCTGACAAAAATAGTTTTTAAAATGTTGTCTGTAATCCCCATAGGCTAAATTTGCTTCCTTCAGTTCACTGTTGACTGGCTCATTGGCTTCTTGTTGTAGTTCGCATGTAAGTGATACACTGACCCTGAGACATTTGTTTGTGAGCTCTGAGAATTTGAAGAATTGCTCTTTTAAATGAGAGAAAACTCAGAGTGAGGTATTTGGGACCTTCCAAGGGATGATTAAATATGCTTTGTAAATTTTAATTTGATGAGGCCTGCGAAGCCAGGGTCGGTCACATTATGAACTCTTTTTCTCCTCAGATGTGACGTATATTCCAAAGTCAATGCAGATTGGGTCCCTGCCCCTCTTCCATGATGGCCTGGTTTACTTCTTTGTCCACTTCTTTGGCAGACTATGAGCAATACCAGGGCAGGAACTGAGTCTTTCTACTTGCCTGGTGCTCAGAGCCCTGCATATTACACAGAATGCAATGGTTGATTAAATATTTGTTGAAATGCAAAGGCAGTAAGGAAGGAAAAGAAGAGAGAGTGGAAGCAAGGATGGGAAGAAAGAAGGAAGAGAAGAAGGTAATGGGGAAAGAATGAAAAGGAGGAAAGAGGAAAAAAGGAACAAAGAAGGGAAAACACAGGAGAGAAAGGAAAAAGTACAGAGACAGGTGTCATTTGTAGAAAATTTAGAAATGTGACTAATTCGATCCCTTATTTTAGGAAAATACAAACAGGAATATGGACTACTTGAATGTCAGAGTATTTAGATCATAATCAAATTCAGAATTAGTTATCTTAGAGCAAATATAGCAACAAAGAGAATTGTCGTGTGTTAGCATCAGGCACTGTATTCTTAGATATTGATAGAATTGCCCTAAATTTTGCTCTTTCTTACCTAAGGGGCATCCTACCTGTCGGGTTTCAGAAGTTAAAATATTAAATGAGTATCTTGGAAGATTATTTTAAGTTTGTTATTACTCGTAATGTAGCTAAACGTATCAAATGGGCATCAACAAAATACCAAGGCACTATTTATATTTCAGTCTAATCATAGTCTTTGTCACAATCTATCATCACAGTCTTCTCCTTGTGTCTGTGTTTTTTTAATTGGGAAAAAAATGGCTTGAAAGAGGGAGAGAAAGTTGTCATCTCTTGCTTTCAGAGAATTAAACTCATTTAAAATTGAGTACTCAGAAATCCTGTTATTTTGTTTGTTGACTTTTGGTATCTTCTTTCTAAAATAAACCTACTCAAAGCATGGTTATTTAAAATCCAAGTGAATTGGAAATCTATAAAGTTGTTTAGACACCATGCTGAGTAAGCTGAGGGAGAGCGTGGCATATTAGAAATACAGGTACATTGTGGGTTTATGTACTCATCCAGATCCTACTGTGATCCTAATGACCTCTGGTATGTCACTTCATTTTTCTGAGTCTCAGATTTTCTTCTGTATATTGAGCAAATCTCTCAAACTCAATTTCTAAGAACGTGGAATTGACAGTACAGCACTATCAATTAACTGCCTCTCAGCTCCATTTTTCAAAGGCTCTATGTACTTGGACAATAACTTAAACTCTCTGGTTCTTACTTTATTCACCTTAAAGTGGACATTATTCTAAGACTTTGCATGGTTTTTGAGAAATGAGAAACTATACCTAAGACGGCAACAGGTATATACATTTTTGTTGATAACCCCCACTTGCTGGGAAATCATCTGTAACTTTTACATCTGACTAAATGAAGAAGAAGAACAAAAGAATTTAGAAGCAATCATTTTGTAAGTAAAAATGGTGAAGCCTTCTCTTTCCCAATCTCATCTACAAAAGGGACCTAATTGAAATTTCTGAGGCATAAAGCCTCACAACTTTGGTCATTGATAACCTACTTATTCCTATACTCTTAATGTTTATATTCTTGATGTTTGGGGAAAATGAGTAACCTAGATACAAAGTTTGAAAAATGCACCAAGCAGTCATTTCACAAAGGCGCTGAGCTCACAGAGTGCCGAACGCTCTTCCGGTTCTGCGGGCTACCCAGGAGGCTGTGCAGCACGGCTCCATGGGGAAGATGAAGCACATCCCTGAGATAAAGTTTAAAGAGCAACATATCAACAAGTACAAATCAATAGCCTATAAAATGAGTGTCTAAGTGCTGAGGGGATCCTTTGGAAAGCTTTCTTCAAAGCAATAAGATAAACTAAAAGAGTAGTGGTAGTGTGCATAAAGAAAGACAAAGAAGACCAAAAGTCAATTACAAAGCACTTCAGGCCAGACCAAGAAGCAGGAAAACAGAGTTTGTGAATGTTTGAATTTCTTCTACTATTTTCAAATTTTATTTTGGTCCTGTTTTGTTTTAAATTCATGCACAACAGTGTTTTTTTTTAATATTTTATTTTTTTAGATTTTATTTATTTGACAGAGAGACAACGAGAGAGGAAACACAAGCAGGGAGAGTGGTAGAGGGAGAAGCAGGTTTCCCACCGACCAGGGAGCCCAATGCGGGACTCAATCCCAGGACCCTGGGATCATGACCCAAGCCAGAGGCAGACGCCTAATGACTGAGCCACTCAGGCGCCCCAATGCACAACAGTGTTTTATTAACGGGTTCTGTATATACCATGCCCCTACCTAGAACCTTTCTGAACATTGTCAAAAATTCATGAATAAAATTTAAATCAACATTAATGAGGTATAATTTATATACAGTATGATGCATTCATTCAAAATTCGTTTTTAAAAGAATACAAGTTTCTCAAAGGAAAAAAGAGAGAGAGAATAGCATTTATATTTTAAAGCGCTTATTCTCAGACAAGTCATCACAGTAATAAGCCGAGACTCAAAAAGCATAAGATGAGAAAATAGAAGAAAATTAAACTGTTTGGAAACTCACTTAATTTCCAGGAGTCTTATTTAAAGCATTTTCTGTACCTCTTGTTTTCATTTTCCTATTCAATAGCATATTTAAAGAGAGAGAGAGAAGGGAAAAATTTATTTTAAGCGTTTTTTTCTTTTCATTCTGATTGTCAGTCATAGAATAAAGTTTCAAACTGATATCATGGAATTAGTAGTTCTCAGGAATGCCTCATGGACTTCTCTTTGAGAAAAATGCATGCATTTAAATTTTTGTATTTTATGGATCTTCTTTGAGAAAACACATGGAATGGGTTATACAAAAATCATGTGAAGCAACTTGTCATACAACAGGCCCCACCCTCACTTGTTAAAACAAAAATCTGTGAACTGTGACATAGATTACACAGGACTGTATGTGATGCCCAGTACACCCACCCGGGAAGAGGGGGCACGACTCCATGTTGGATGCCAGAAACATCCGTGTACTAATTGGTTGGATCTTTCTGAACTATTTTGATAGTTAATTGGCTTATGGAAAAACAAAAACAAAAACTTAAGAGTGACACAAAACCATCACATCCAGTAAAAGCTTTGTATGAGTCAGCTGTATGAATCAGTCATTTTAGATTGTGGCTTTGCCTTTGGCCTATAATGCTGTACTCACTGACAAACTTCATAAAATCCCGTGGTCCAGTCATCTAGGAGAAGGATATAAAATAAGGCCAATTATTTTGATTTGGTCTAATGTGACTTCCTTTCTTTGCCACAAATATATGCCAACAAATCAGAATAATTGGATAGATGGCAATCTTTTTTAGGGGGGAATATGTGTCTTTTCATTTTGTTTCTCGCACTAAATCCCATACCTGGAACAACTGAGGGACTCAATTGAAGTCTGGGAAATGAATAAGTAGGCTAATGGATAAGTCAGTGATCAATAGTCAGTGGAAAACCGTCAATACTGAATAAAATACACAAGACCTACCCCTTCAAAGGCGGGATCAATAGCATTGTTTTTGTATAACAAAATAAAGCCCTTTTAGAAAGCAAGTAGTTACACTGATTTACTTATTTTTACTCTTTTGTAGTAAGTCGCAGAACTAAAGTTGGAGAAATCACACTAGGGCACAGACAGACAGGTGCTTCCAGAGCAAGTAGATTTCAAAATATTTCCATTTTGGGGGAGCCAGTTTGGGAGCTTGGAGATTATGTTTATGAACACTTCCCTGTCATTAGGTCCACCAGTGTATGACTTCTTTCAATATCCGGCATGACTGCCAAGAGACCAAAAAAAGATTATGCTTATGAGAACAGATTTGTTTTGTAAGGGAATTGATTTGATAATTTTTAGAGCATACATAAAGCAGCAAGGAAATAGAATGATTTTTGACATGAATAAAAACATTTTGCATCCATAAGTTGACCAAGGTTTTAGTTAGAGAATGCCAGAGCTTGGATCAACATATTTGGAACATTCTGGCCTTAAGGGGTGTGTGTGTGTGTGTGTGTGTGTGTGTGTGTGTGTGTGTGTGTGTGTGTGGCTGTGTTTGCTAGCAGGGCAGGGCTGAGTGGTCTAGGTGTATCGGTATCTATGTGTGTCACTAATAGCATCGACATTCCTGTTCTGAATTGCAGAATGATCACTTATGATCATTCATAGGCATATACACCTCTCCTTTTAAGGACTGAGTTTGAAGAATTGCATTTTAGTTGGAGGCATGCACTTGACTTCAACTTCTTGCCTTCTTAACATTTTTGCCGAAATGGCACAAGAGGATATCTCACTCCTGTGCCTCTCAACGAAGTCTCCGCATTGACGTCTGAGAATACGTGAAGCCTCAATCACAGGTGCATGAGGCTACATCATTGTATGGCTTCTTAAAATCAGGTTTTTCACGTGTGTCCATGAATCTGCAGCACACAATCATCCACACAAGTCCCCCTACAGATTTAGAATGACCTCTCAGCCCTTTCTTTTGCACTCTTTAGAAACTAGTAATAATTATGGTTTTGTATGTGCATAGTTAAATATGGTTGCTATAGCTGAGCGATCTAATAGTTACTTCTGGGAAGCCCGATAAGCTAGTCTGTTCATTAGTATCCTTCTCAATTTCTGTTGAACAGCGTTATTTGTGTGGCAGGTATGAGGGTAAATTGGAGTTGTTGATTGTGCATATTTTTTTTTCTCCTTGAATGGAAGTCAAACATGCTTATGAAGTTAAACAGCCTATTTCTTCATATGGACACAGATAGTGAAATATTAGGTATGTGGTAGATTGTCCCAAAATTTCCTCATCTATTTACTTTCCTGGGCTGTGAGCATTTCCTTTGCGCACAGATTCCGCCTACAGTGTGTTCCTGTTGGTTCCTATTTTGTAATATGTGTCTCCATATGGATAAAGGTGGCTGATGAATTTGCAGCATCTCGTATATGCCCCTCAAAGGCCTTTCTCACACACTAGCTTACAGACGTGATGCAAGCTTCATACAGGGAATGTTGATGCTGGCCGGAGTGTCAGAGCCGACAAAGGAAACTATCCTTGATCTAAACCATCGTGTGGATTTTTCTTTAGCTGCTGCTGAGTTTGGCACTGTTGAAGCATATTGCTCAGTTATCCTGAGAGTAGGCTGGGTAGAGACAGAAAAATATTCTGGGTTCTCCAAGTGGCCACCTACCTGAAGGAGAAGGGGTACACATCATAAAATATGTGAGTTTTAATATCGATAATGTTTATTTACACTGACAGCTCAAATAGGTCAATAATACTGTTAAGAGGAGCGTGCACTCGGCAAAAACACCTTTTGTAGCACATAAACTTCGTCTTCTGGCTTTAATGGTTATCAGCATCTTGAGAGGCATTTATAGCCCCTCACATTTATAGCCCCTCCTTTATGATTCTGTTATTGATTAAGTAGTGATGCCTGCTGGACCTCGGACATGGCTCACTATTTTTCAATTAAAATGAAGAAATACCTTATTTGTTGCAGGTTCACTTCAAGCAGTTGGCTTATGGAACTCTGAGAGATGCTGTTGCCCATGACATGTTGGAATTACCATGATCAACTACCCAGTTTGGATTTCACCCAGTGGCCAGGAGCTTTGCGTGGTAGACAGCAAGGGTTGGATTTTTAAAAAGAGTAAACCAGGTAAGATTTGAGGAAGACATTTGATCATTTATCACTTGCTCTAAGGGCTTTCATGTGTTGCCAAGATGTATTGAATAATGTATAGCTTTTCTATTTATTTTCTAAGTCCACTGAACAGGTTGTTGAAGAATGGTACTCCCTTGGATTTAGGAGAATGTGTATAGTAATAATTGAGTCCATTTTTTCTCAAGAGGAGAGAGGAGTTATTTTAAGATACACATAAAGCAAACACAAGATACTATGGATGTAGGTTAATACAATAGCCAAAAATTGCAAGCTAAGGACATCTCCTCTTTAAGTAACTCTTCTGAACTATAATGGGATAAGCAGTTGTACTTTTGAAGATGCTGTAGGGAAAGTGTGGCTGTTAAGTAGTTGTATTTTACATGATATAGAAATGTAAGTGTCAGTTAATAGTATATGATCTTATAAATATGCCTCAGAGTTACTCTAATTTGGAAGATAATGCCATTTTGCTGCCTTTTATTTCTTTGTATTTATCACTTTAATTTCTTTTCCTCTAAGTATCATTTAAAAGGGTGATACAATGACATACTTCATTATTCCTGTGGCTCCTAGAATTTACAATGTTATGCTTTTATTCAAATATTCCTTTTGCTGCTTTTCTCTACTGCATTCTAGAAACTCTTCTCCATTATTACCCATAGTTTGGTCAGATCTTCTTAACTGTGTTCCTCTTCCATAACATAATTTGAAGTTATTATCAACAAATACCTGGGAGAACCACAAGTTATTCTTGGGCTCCAAGTTAAAGACCATCAAAGCTTTTACAGCTTCTTGGAATTTTATGTACCCCAAAGCAAGACTTTCTATAAGTTCAATTACAGAAACAGAAAACATAAGTAAACTTCATTAGCTGAGGAAAAAAAAAAGGAGGGCAATTATTCTAAGTCACTTGAACTCTTTACAGATATAGCTTTCTTACTTTCTAAAAATAAATGGACCTCAGTCAATAAATTATAGCCTAAGATAATTATTTGGATGTAAAAGAGAACTTCCCAAATGACTGAGAATAATTGATTCTTTAAAGTTTGATAAATATCCCTCCCCAATCCCATAATAACTTATTTCTCTATAAGATGATGATATCAGGTGAGTATAAAACTCAAATAGTCACAGCTTTCAGATTTGTTAGGAGTATAGATCACCAGACTCATGGCAGAAACCCTTATTGATGAACTGAGTTGTGGACAGTTGTCCTGCTTGCTTCATGGCAAGGTGGGTTATCCATACTTAGAAGACTTCTGCTAGTCTGTATGTAAAAGGGACATCAAAATGCAGGACGCATTTGGCGAATAAAACTCAATCTACTTCCAGGCTTTGTAACATTAAAATCGAGCAAATATTTTAAGCAAGAATGCTTCGTGGTAGACTTACATTTTCTTAAATGTTTGAGTCTTCGTCTCTGAGCCCAAAATAAGTTTCATCCTGATTGTGTTTACTTCTTCTCTATTTTCAACAAAATTGGGTTTCCTTTTAAAACATTAGACTTAGGGGCACCTGGGTGGCTCACTGGGTTAAAGCCTCTGCTTCTGCTCAGGTCATGATCTCAGGGTTTTGAGATCAAGCCCCTCATCGGGCTCTCTGTTCAGCAGAGAGCCTGCTTCCCCCTCTCTCTCCCTGCCTCTCTGCCTACTTGTGGTCTCTCTCTGTCAAATAAATAAGTAAAATCTTTGAGAAAAAAAAAAGAAACATAAAGTCTTTTCTCTTTGGACAATCTTTTGCAGTGAATCCTGTTGATTAGGGGGTACAGAGATACTAACTTCCACTGTTTTGTATAAAAACAGATGATGTAGAAGGGCCCCAAGAGCATAAAAGATTTGACAGTGAATTCATCTATTTTTCCAGTTAAAGGTTAACTCTTTAAAAATGAACAGAAAATTTATACATTATAGCCTTATAGTTTATATTGGTTTTAAATTCATTTTTGTTCTCTAAGAAGGGCAGTTGCATTTTTTATAGCAATGCATGTTAGCTTCGCCATAAAGTTAACAATGTCAAGGCTTCCCAATTTTGCCTCTCAGAAGTTTATAACAAAGCCATAAAAATTTGTACTGTTCCTTAGCTTAAAAGCATTTTTTCTTTCTTCAAGCATTTTAAAAGTAAAGGTTTGCCTAGCTCAGGATTGCATTATTGTATGCTTGTATGTAGAAACAACATTAAGTTAGAAAGACAAAACATAAAAGGTGAGATTTTTTTAAAGTACTTCTGATAATAGCGTGCCCCATGGATGGGATATGCAGTCTCCAATGTGGTTGATGAAAAGAGTATCCAGTAGCCTCTGTGTATACAATGT
Organism: Nasua narica; assembly: GCA_028533885.1. Classification (NCBI taxonomy): domain Eukaryota; kingdom Metazoa; phylum Chordata; class Mammalia; order Carnivora; family Procyonidae; genus Nasua; species Nasua narica. Next base: position 43,863,048 of record CM052813.1, on the reverse strand, counting down.
GTCCTTTACTATCTGCAGAGAGCAAGAGACAGAATTCTTAGCTGTGCAACTTTTCTTATTTTGAGGACTCCTGGAAAAAGAACCTTGAGAACTTAGGGAGGCAGCTGATTCGGTCTAAAAAGTATTGTATGAATCTTTAATACTTTTTGGCTACATATTTATTGGCTCTGCAAACATTCTTCAACCCCGTGTAAAGCACTAAGTGTCTAGAAACAAATCAACAACCCTCCCTGCTCTGCATTCATCTCACAAAGTGAAACTGACATGTAACTAGCTCAACTCTAGGTAAAATGAACTAAAAAGTTTCATGATATATTTCAAACAGAACTCTTCATAAATTAAGATGAAGGGCCGGTAAAACCGATAGGAGTATTAGAAGGCCTTTGGGGCTTAGGAGGCATTTCAGCAGTACAGCTAAAAAGTTGGAAGAATTTTAACTGATGCAAAATAGGTATGACAGCATTCTAAGCTCGGGACACAGTATGGCAAAGCCACCCTGATGTAAAAATAAATGTTACATTTGGAGAAGGGAAAGCTTGCCCCTAGAGGCATGCCGGAAGAGGCGGAGCATAGAGGTGGGGCGGAACCTGAGGGCTTTGCAAGCACAGCGGCAGTGTTACAGTTAATACGTGATGTAGTCGAATCTGTGCTTAAAGAAAATGACGCTGGCATTGGGTGGGATAGGGGCAAGGAAGATATGTGCAGAGAGTAACTATAAACTCAGAATATTCAGTTCCACGAGTACAGAAATGTATTGTTTTTAGTGCCTGGAACAGTTCCTGCTCATCCCTGATTCTGTTCATCTCTGTTAAACGCTGACTAAATGAGTATCTCTCAGTGATAATCTATAACTTCTACCTTTGCAACTTTTTCCTTTTTAAGAAATGGTTTGAAAACACTTCATACAAAGGATGGAAATTTAACTTACACGTTTTTCATCACATGCACGGGTACACACACACACACACACACACACACACACACTAAACTGTCTCCCAGTGTGTGCTTGAAATTAAACCTCAGATCCTGTTCCTGAAATTTATGCTTCAATTAAGATGGGGGCAGCTGCTATCCTACTTTATTTCCCTTTTGAGACTTTTATCTCTCAGGCTTTATCCTTCCCTTCATCCTTTTATCATCACATCAATCACTATTTCTCTCCATGGGAATGCAGCGTGCATCGCAGGCACATTTTCATGGCTAGAAAGCAAACCTACCCTACTTGGCACGTAGTGCTTACTTAAACCTAATTAAGTAATTCTGCTGAAAGTATCATGTCCTTTCTATCACAATGCACTTTTGGCCAAAATTATAGGGAACATTTTAAAGTGGTGGAAAATAGCTGGGGAAGGGAGTCCAGAGAAGACACAAGATGAATGAAAGTGAAGTTTAGCCCAACCTTCTTTGAAATGGGTGCATTCCCTCTACTACTGGAAACTCCTAACTCATAGCCCGGCTTTTACCCAATTATTTTATGGAAAATTTCCATTGTAGTAAGACTCCCCAGTAGTATACCCGATTCAGTACATTTTGTATGATTAAATCATCTACTTTCAGAGAATTTCTCTTATAGTCTGGGAAAAACCTAAGAACTTCTTTCTAAATATGCATACTGAAGGAAACATAATATGATTCACTAAATGTAATATTTTTGCCTTTGTCTTTCTTCTCTGAGACTTTAATTCCAGAGCCACGTACATTTTCAGTAAACATATTTGATGAGTGAACAAATGAATGAATATCAAAACTTCGTGCTTCCCATCAAAATTATAACTTCTGTGTTAACAGTAGGAAATACATCTCTCTCTTGTTAGCGAGGCCAGCTGGCATTTGGTTCTCTTGTCCAGCATCAGATCAAGGGTGTCTTATTCTCTCATGGCTTCTAATATTGCCATTATTTTGTAACAAATTTTTTACATCACCTAATGACAAAATTTTTTTCTTTTTTTTTAAATTTTTTATTAACATATAATGTATTATTTGCCCCAGGGTACATGTCTGTGAATCATCAGGCTTACACATTTCACAGCATTTGCCATAGCACATACCCTCCCCCATGTCCATAACCCTACCTCCCCCTCACCTCCCAGCAACCCTTAGTTTGTTTCGTGAGTTTAGGAGTCTCTTATGGTTTGTCTCCTTCCCCATCCCATCTTGTTTCATTTCTCTTCCCCCCACCCATAACCCCCTGCCCTGCCTCTAAAATTCTTCATATCAGAGCGATCATGGGATAATTGTCTTTCTCTGACTGACTTATTTCGCTTAGCATAATACCCTCTAGTTCCATCCACGTCGTTGCAAATGGCAAGATTTCTTTTCTCTTGATGGCTGCATAGTATTCCATTGTATATAGATATAGATATAGATATAGATATATAGATATATCTATGTATATATACCACATCTTCTTTATCCATTCATCTGTTGATGGACATCTAGGTTCTTTCCATAGTTTGGCTATTGTGAACATTGCTGCTATAAACATTCAGGTGCATGTGCCCCTTCGGATCACTACATTTGTATCTTTAGGGTAAATACCCAGTAGTGCAACTGCTGGGTCGTAGGGTAGCTTATTTTCAACATTTTGAGGAACCTCCATACAGTTTTCCAGAGTGGTTTTACCAGCTTGCATTCCCACCAACAGTATAGGAGGGTTCCCCTTTCTCCGCATCCTCGCCAACATCTGTCGTTCCCTGACTTGCTAATTTTAGCCATTCTGACTGGTGTGAGGTGGTATCTCACTGTGGTTTTGATTTGTATTTCTCTGATGCTGAGTGATGTTGAGCATTTTTTCATGCGTCTGTTGTAATGACAAAATTTTTTAAGGGTGTGGAGGATTTAATATAAAATAAAGGATCAAGAATAAACTTATGAAATGGCTTGTTCCTTTATAAGTAAAATATGGTTCTCTTTTACAAACAGTCACAAATTCTAAATTTTTGCTTTTATAGATCTCAAATGCTTGGGAGAAAGAAGCACGGTTTTGTCTCTTTCCATGGTGTTGTTGGGTGTGGACTTCTCTGGATAGAAGTCACTAGAATACTACCATCCTAGCAAGCTACCCTTCTGTATTTCGAGGAGGCAGGTTATAGAAAATTGTGGTTGTAAATATACTATCACATTTAAAGGCATTGGCCTTAAGTAAGGCCTGGATTTGAATCCCAATTCTGACACTTACAAATTCTGTGATCTCGGGCAATTATTTATCATCTGAGAGCTAATTCCCAATTGGTAACAGGCACATCTTAATAGCTGCCCCATGTGCAATTGTGAGGATTAAATGAGATCAGACATATAAAACACTCAACAGAATATCGGACACAGTATAAATAATTTTCTGCTATATTTTATTTTTATTATTATTATTATTATTATTATTATTTATGGTCTATAGAGGTAGCAATTCTACCCAGACATTTGTTTCAGCCAAATTTCAGAATATTTTCCCCTTGGTCCCTAGAAGGAAATGAGATGTAAAATGTTTAGCAGAATACCTGACACGCCTCATAAGCACTCAGTAAGTGTTCCTTATTGTGGTGCTAGTTATAATTATTAGTTCCTTGTATAAGCATTTCTCTTCTTGAGGCTCTTTGAGGAGCTCTTGGGTGTAATCTTTCTATAGCAACAACTTCCTTCATAAGATAATGGCAGATCTAGGAGTTATGGGTAAGATAGGGCCCTATTTAACCATCTGCTACTGGTTATATTATAATCACATTGCTGGGTATCTTGGTATTGAGGTGAATAGCTTTTTTTTAAAAACCCAAGATGATCAGAATGGTTTTTCATACCAAATTATAGTCTTTAGAATCAACAAAACACATCGAAAGCCACTAAATGAAACATTAACATGTATCTCACGGTAGCAAACAAATCATCCTGATCTGTTGACATAATTCTCTAATTTGGAAATACTATTTTAATATACACTCATAGAGATTGTCTTTAAAGGTCCCTGACATTAATCAGGCATTATATGTAATTATGCCTTTAACCTTTCCTTTTGTTACCTGTATTTTACAAGAAAGACTGTTAAGAATTTTGAAATGAAAATTTAGAATTATAACTACATTTAACATGGTAAACTAATACTTTAAAAATTAACTGTCATGATTAATCTCACCACATGCTACCTAAAACCACAGAAGAGAAGAATGGGGATAAATGAGAGACAATTCCAGGCATTTCTGGCCTGTGGTTTGTAGATTCTGGGTTTGGGGTGTCCTCAGTCTTGTTAGCCAAAGGCAGGATCTAGATCACCAGTTGAGATGTGAGGGAAGACGAAGTACTATAAAACTGAGGGAGGGGGTGTGGAAAATGAATTAATCCGAGGTGAATAAAGGATTCCAGGCTTTGGTGAAGGGCTTTCTAGGATCGGACTGTGGGTTTCCTCAACAAGCCAGGACCAGGAAGATGCTCCACTTCCCTCAGCAGCTTGCTGTCACCCTCAGTGAGGGACAGAGGAAGCCACGCGTGGAAAGGAAGGGGATTCTGGGGTGTGCGGTGGTGGTGCACTGGCCAGATGGGCCCTGCGGTTAAACCTGCAGTGAGACAGAGTCCTGCCCGAGGTTAAGAGCTTGCTACAATGTGTGCAGTGGTTTTGCACTGAGTGGCGGGAAATCCCTGAGTGAGGACAAGGAACATTTCTTTAGAAGGGATTTATTTATTCTAAGGAGAGGATTTAGCGTGAAATCAAGGTACTGCTGGAGACAAACGATCTGTACAAAGTCTCTTCTGCTGTAGCATGAACCGAAGGAAACCATGTTTCTTTTTGTTGAGTCCAACCTGACAATAGGGATGAAATAATAATGAGACCCACCCTAAATTGAATGAGAGGATCTATGTAGGTCTTTTATATCAATAACCCTGAAAGAGAGACATCATTTTATACATACTCAAGATGAAGAAACCAGGACTTAGAAAAGTGGGTCACTTTTCCAGGCTTCCCACAGCTAATACATGTGAGGGCAAATTTCTCTTACAATCTTCTTTTTATAAAATCTGTGTGTTTTCCATTATATGATTATCCTGTTTTTCCATTCTTAAGACTAATGTTCCACTCCTTATGCCATTATACGTGTGTGCAAATTTGCTCTATGCTCTATTATATATTTTTATAATATTTTGTCATTTTTCCCTTGTTGCATGTGTGTGCATGTTGCTTTTCCAGGAATTCAAAAGTTGCTTAAGAGGTAGAGGTTTTCTTTCTCTGGGGGTTCCATCACTGCTAGTGTTATGATAGGCCCTGATTCCAAACAAACGTTTGCTGCCGACAATGTCAATTTGCAAACCGGCTTCCCCTTTTCAACAAGGAAAAGAAAACTTACATACAGACTTCATGTAAAATTCTTGGTATAAATGTCATATACAAATTTATATACCTATAATTTATCAAATATTTACATAAATGGCCAAATTAAAAGTCATCTGAGTCATAGATTGTTTTTCATACATGTGACGTTTCTTTGCCCTCACGGAGAGAGCCAGAGTAATTTAACGGATCATTTTCCAAGCTGAGTTCTGTGGAACACTGGTCTGGAGGTGGATGCTACAAGTACAAAGGGTTTTGTGGCCAATTTTGTTTTGCTGGTGTGGAGATTGATGATAAGGACTGGCTCAAAAAGGAAGAGCTTAGGTTTACCTGATACGATTGTCACTGTCTTCCTGAGTAAGTAGGGGATTGTTGGTCGGAGGAACAGAAATGATTTTGAACCATCTTTTCCCACAGATTACAACTCTGGTATTAAGAACATAGGCCAGATATATTCTCGTTCTCTCTTTTCCCTGTTTTTTCTTGTCTTTTTTCTTCTCCTTTCCCCTTCTCCTCTCTTTCTTCCTTTTTTCTTCTTCCTCCTTCTTTTTCACCTCCTCTTCCTTTCTTCCTCTCCCTCCATCTTCTTCTACCTCTCTACCTCCCCAACTCCAGACACACATACCCTCCCCTCATTTCTCTCTCCTCCCAAGCTAACCTAACATAAAGCATGCTAACCTTTATGTTCCCCCGCTTTGGGCTTCCTTGAATTTCAATCCAAGCATACCTCCAGTAACATCCCTTCTCTAGATATGTCACTGCCATCAGTGAGGTTATAACTTTCTTTTTCATTCCAGCAAAATCTGGACACTGTTCTCCACGTCCCTGTTTTTAAGCAGAGAGACATTGTAATTTTAAGGCACCTGTAGATAGAATTCCTTTTACCAGCGAGTTACTTTTCACAGGGTAACCTCATTTTCACACTCTTGGTAGGAGAATGCTATACACAGACTACATTTTCCACATTCAAAATGCAGCCCTAATTATGAAGCCAAAGCCAGTAAGCATTAGGCTGTATAATTAGCACCATCATCAGGAGACTTTTGTGGGGAGTCTGTTTGGGGGATGGGGCACTGGACCAGAGGAAATAGTTTCCACTCACTTCTGTCTGCTTTCACCTCCACATGGATTAAAGATACTCACCGCTCTTAAGTATTAACTTTACCCTCAAGGAGTTTATGATGTCAGTGCCACACAACACAGATGTGTCATCTTATCAAAAAAGAAGGAAGGCAGAATGCTGTTAGTGCCAGGCAGGAACTTGGGTCAAAGACAGAAACAACCGAGATTCAGAGAAAGAAAAAGTCCTGGGGGGCTGGAGGCCTCAGGGAAGTTGGATGAAGGGGGTCAATCCAGAGCGGAACCTCAAAGAAAGAGTAAGAATTGTCTTTGCTTTTAAAAATGCTTTGCCGCAATCATCTTTTAATGTTTCCTTTTCTTTGGTTTTGTCTACCACTCAGTCAAACCAACAGCTGAAAGCAAATCTGAACATGTCATTCCCATACCTTGAGGATAAAGCCCTTATTTCTTACCATATCATATGTAGTGCTTTTTATATCTCGAGACGCCCTCCTATGCACGTGCTGTATTTGGTCTTGTCGTTACGGCAGTGTTTGCTGTCCCCTGCCATGTGTGTCTGGTTCTTGCTTGTGCTCCTTAACGCCTCGAACAGACTTCTACCACATCTGTTTCTTTTGCTAGAACGTGAGTCCTCTCAGGTAGAGAGCAATTCTAGCTTATTCCTATTTTCCCAGAATGGTTGTATCTCACGGAACTGGCATGTGTAAGTGAACATATGCCTTTTCTTCTCAATTACATTGGGACTGGGTCACATAATTCTTTGTCAGTTTGGATGACTGAAAATCAAACCCTCCTCGCCTTCACCTTTACTTAGCTGGAATGCCGTTACAGGATGGTTGAAAAGAACAGTGAGTTCTAGGATGTTTAGTAAAAATGTTGTGGGCTGCCAAACATGATGTAAATTATCAAGATTCAAAACAAAAGTTCTATCTGGAGCACTGGAAATATTGCAGATGGTGTTGAAATGTGACTCAAAAGTGTGGTTTCATAAAAACGATAGTATTTATACGAGCAATTCAAAGTACATTGAAAACTAATACGGAGAGAAAAGTCTTAAGGGTTTAAATACATTTTCATGATTCTATGTCACTGGAATTCAGCGAGGCTCTAAAGCTCAGTAAATATACTCCAGTAGAAGGTCTCCTACCCTACTTCTGAACATCTCCTGGTTATAGTTGATACCAATTCATTTATCAAATCTGATCTGAGGTAAGCCAAGAAAGAACAGTTATTAAAGTATAATGATTAAGCTAACTTATAATAATTTTTATTGAAAAAAAATAATGTTCTGTTTCCCGGATGAGCTTGCAGCAGAATGAAAACATGCTTCATCAGCAGGATGGATAGGGGTTTTCTCCATCTGACCTTTCATCTGTTGGAATTCTTAATCAAGCCAGAACTTTCTGAAAGACATGACTTGCAGAACTTGCAAAAAAAAAAAAAGGCCAGAACTGTCCTGAAAGGAATGGTAAACTATAGTTGGATCTCATTTGTCCTAAATTCTGCATATCATTCACCCATAAGCTATAGTTGTCTCACCCTTGTGAGATATGTCCCATAACTCATTCTAGTCAATCTGATGCATTTACTACTAAGGAGACTCATCTTGGAGATCACCTGACTGTTTCAAACTGTGTTCTCTAATGAACCAGAAGGTAGTTTCATTAAGTACCTTCCTTGTTGCCGAGTCTAATCATGTTCCATGCAGACGAGTGTGTGGCTGGCCTCGGTAGTTGGCTTGCTTTGTGAGATTTAATCACGGGCAGGATTGAAATGGAACTCTGAAACTAGACAGTGAAGTTCCCTCAAATGCTTGGATTACAAAGATCAATATAGCAAATTCGGCTTCCTTTTTCACAGGGCCTTTTGTTACTTATTCGGAAATTGTCACAGGTTCAAACAGGAGTCCTCTAAATACAGGAACACCCCCCGTCCCCCACCCCCCCGCTAAGGTTTGTGTATACCAGGGAGGCATTTACAATTTAAGCCTAGAAACAAATCTGTTACAAATCAAAATTAAGTAATGCCAGATGTATAGAAGTGAATGTAAGTATCTGCCAGCTCTGCCTTAAGATGGTATAAATCAATTAGTAACACTCTGTTATTTGTAATTTCACTTCCCTCTGCATTAGCTGCTGTCCACATCTCTATTTGCCTTTCCCAACAGACTGTAAACGTCTTAAGGCTGGGCACTAATACTTTCTTATTGTGGCAGTCTTTACCTGTAAAAGAGACCCTGACAAAGGGAGGTGATGATAATTGAATGGATTAAAAAAACAAAACAAACACAAACAAACAAACAAAATCCTGACACCTACCAGGTGTATGCATCATATGTACATATGTATTTACATCATATGTAAATACATCATATGTATTTATGAATAAGTGAATTAATGAATTGATGAAATAATGAATATGCATATGACATTTTCTACAGTGTATATGTTTTAATAGTCAACCGAGGCTTTTAATGCTCAAAACAAAAGGATATGCACTCTCTTACTTACTTTAGGAATCAATTAGACTGAAAATTCAATTTGAATATTACATTTAAAACATCACTAGTAAAATTCCTTGCCAGTATTTCCAAGTTATACACTATATTCTAATACTTTAAATAAAATTATCTTCCTACTGGCAAAGAGTGACATTTGTAGTGTGCTCTAGGTATTTATAATTTTTACCCTGTTCTGCCCATGCATCCACATTTCTCTTATCTTCTTTTTCAGTAACTCCTCCTGTTTAAAAAGAAATTAAAGAAATTAAAGCAGCTACTTTTCAGAGTTTGCCGGTCAGATTAGATGTTTTTGTATTTGAATGAAACTCTTAAGAAGGACTATTTTAAATAATTATAATAAATGTTATATTGTTTCTCTTATGTTGTTATAAAAAAAAGAAATGCTAAGGTTGTTGTTATATAGCAAAATAATTACTGGGTTTTAATCATCTAGTGTGAGTCAATTCAAAGTTTGACTATCCCAGGGAAGAATTAGGCAGTGCCCAAGTGGCTTCTAGGAAAATATACATTTTGCAGTTAATCAAATAAAAAAGTCACTGCAGAAAACTGGGCACTGGCCCAGCATGTTGCATTTACCCACTTAACATCGCTTACAGGGAGAATGACCCAGTTCTTTCATTCTTAGAATGGAGGAGAACACCAAATATATTTACTACTGAATGCATCAAAACTTGCCCCCAAAGCATTACCAACCATTCAGATAACCCTGGTATCTAAACAACTTCCAGGTTTTTACCTCTAGTCTGAACCTTCTACTTCTACAAAGGGATGTTGTCTTAACTGAAACAAACTTGCAAGTAGTAGCTATATAAAAAGGAAATCACACAAAGATGATCTTTAGGGGATTTAATAAGTTCATCGTACCCCACGTTTTTTTTATAAGAACTGAAATTCACAACCTTTTAACATTGGGTTTCTCGGCATGCTTATGTTCCCATCCTCCTCTAAGTTTATATTTGTTGCAGTCATTAAGGCAAAAAAATTACACCTTTGAACATTTTGAATTCCTTTATTACGCTGAGATCTCCTTGCGGCACTGGCATATCTTATTTACATTGTAGTCCAGTGCCTAATGAAGTGATGAACATTTAATAGCTCCCCAATAAATGTTTGCTGAATTAATGAGCACTTTCTGCACACTATTTTTGTATCATCTTCAGAGGCGCATTCTTTGCCTTTCATCCACATCATCTGAAATTCTGTTTATCACTCCACTTAACATCCCCCCAGAATCGCTCAGAAAATATTTATTAATATCTATTATGTCATAACATAGTGCTTTGCTTCTCAGAGCTTGTGATGCGCCGCCCTTCATTGTCCTAAAAGGAACTTACAATCTAGATGCAGCGACGAGACAAAAACATAAAAGACTAAATTACCACTTGAAGGAATAAATGATTTAAGCGAACACCATAAATGATATGAATTTAGTGTGTTCTAAGATTATGTGTAAGCTGGGTCCATTTCAGAAATTCGTATTTGGGAAAACTTGAGTTTCTTGGGCAGCTGCCAGAGCTAAAGACTAGGGGCGCTCCCAGGAAGAAACCATCTGAAGGAAGAGAATCGGTAGACAAACCTGACTTGATAAATAAGGCTTAGTCATCAGAGGAGCAGAATGAAGTGATGAGCTGGTTGAATTTGCCCCCAGCGTAGCACTTCCTTTCACTACTGACTCATATGTGAATTTTAGAGAGAAATAAAGAACGGCGGCATAGAACTGAAATTCCTGTGGAAGATATTCATGTTTTTTTGTTTTGTTTTGTTTTTAGCGGACTCCCCATGGAGCTGGGAGCCCGATGCGGGACTCGATCCCTGGACTCCGGGATCATGACCTGAGCTGAAGGCAGTCGCTCAACCAACTGCGCCACCCAGGGGCCCTGGAAGATATTCATGTTTATGAGATATTCCTCTTCCATCTATAAGATAGTGGATACAAAGTTTGAATCCTTTAATAGAAGATAACAAAAAGCAATGGAGGGAGGCATTGCTCCCCACTTTGCCTCAGGAATAGGGTCTGGTTTGGGGAACTGGAGGGTGCGGCTAATCACTTCCCAGTCACTCAAACAAGGAGGGTCTGGAAACATCCCAGGTGTCATCAGGGGCATCCGTGCTCAGTGAAAGAGCATACCTAACTGAAATACCAGTGTTACGGACAAAGAAGGAAGAGAGAGACAAGAGTATAGTAGTGACGATTCGTAGTTTTGAGTCCACGTTGACTGCCTTTGGTGCGATCTCGAAATACGTGGGACAAGACCTGACAGAGGGTATCGGCAACTGACACGTTACACATGTAATGGATATTTAGAGAGAAGTGAGTTGACTGAGCCCCAGGCCCTGAAATCTCCACGAGGCAGGATCTAAATCTACAAGGAGAGATGAAGGTAGTGGGGAGAGGCAGTACTGAAAATGAAAATGAGCAAAGACACGGAAGTATTTTGGATTGTATGGGAAACCATGAACATAGCACTGTGACTGTAGCCCTGTGTATAGTATGCAAGGGTGGTGAGCACCTCGATTAGAAATGGATGTCAGGAGGGTGCCTGGGTGGCTCAGTCAGTCCTAATTTCAGCTCAGGTCATAATCTCAGGGTCCTGAGATCGAGCCCTGCTTGGGGCTCTGTGCTCAAAGTGGAGCCTGTTTGTCCCTCTCCTTCTGCACCTCCTCCCTGTGCCTTTCCCCCCCCGCCCCCCACCTCACCCCCGCTCATGCTCTCTTTCTCTCTCTTTCTGGAAAAAAATAAAATCTTAAAAAAAAGAGAGAGAGAGAAAGAAAGAAAAGAAAAAGAAATGGATATCAGGGCCAAAATTTAAGAAGCCTGTAGCTGTATCATGTCAAAAATTCAAAAATAGGGTGCCTGGATGGTTCAGTCGGTTAAACATCTGCCTTCAGCTCAGGTTGGGATCCCAAGATTCTGGATCAAGTCCCGCATCAGGTTCTGTGCTCCTCAGAAAGCCTACTTTTCCCTTTGCCTCTGCCTCTCTCTCTCTGTCTCTCATGAATAAATAAATAAAATCTTTTTTAAAAAAATCCAAAAATAGGGGTGCCCGGGTGGCTCAGTGGGTTAAGCTCTGCCTTCAGCTCAGGTCATGAGCTCACGGTCCTGGGATCGAGCCCCACATGGGCCTCTCTGCTCAGCGGGGAGCCTGCTTCCCCCTTTTTCTCTGCCTGCCTCTCTGCCTACTTGTAATCCCTCTCTCTGTCAAATAAATAAATAAAATCTTTTAAAAAATCCAAAAATAGCAGTTTCCTGATGTGAAGATTTCAGAATTTTTGGTAGTAAAATCCCTCTAACCCTTAGCCATGCAGTAAGCACTTTACATATTTTATCTTTATTTTCAAAAGCTCTAAGAAGAAGTATTATTATGTTTATTTTCTGTAAATCAAGACAGAAGCTTATAGAGTTGAAGTAACTTGCCCATGATGATGCATTAACGGTCGAGCCACGATCTGAGACGAGATCTGTGCAGTTCACATTCCACTGCCACATCTTGCCATCGACTGCACTCTGCTCAACACTCTGACCCCCCTCGCATCAGAGCAGCGAGGGTTTTTTTTTTCCCTACCCGGTACTATTTCCTTGAATAAAATAGTGGCGATGCCATGCTATATACAGATAGAAAAAAACATGAATGGTGGGTCTCTCATTCATTCTCATGAATGGTGGGAACTCTCCATTCCAAAAGAACAGAAGAAATCCATTCTTTTAATGATACTCACTTTACCTGATGTCTTTTGAAGTCACAGGCTTTGCATTTTCCATTTTTTTTCAATGCCTTGTGATGAATCTGCCTTGAGCAGTTCACCTTGGTACGCTAATGCTCTAGGAGATAGTGGGCGTGGTACTTTAAGAGAAGGCACACTCATGTGCCCTCAGTGACTTCAGAGCAGAGTTCAAGAGTTAAAGGAGATCCCTTCCTTCTCACGATGCCATCGTGAGAAGGAAGGGAAGGGCGAATGGGGGGAAATCGGAGGGGGTGTTGAACCAGGAGAGACTGTGGACTCTGAGCAACAAACTGAGGGTTTTGGAGGGGAGGGGGTGGGGGGGTGGGTAAGCCTGGTGGTGGGTA
>CM052813.1:43728026-43849969 GCA_028533885.1 Nasua narica | reverse complement strand
TGAAGTTAAAGAGGCTCAGCATGGGGGTGGAATGATTCGACGTGATTTACTCTACCTAGAAAACGGACTTCAGAGGACACTAGACCAGAATTCTTTTTTTTTAAAAAAGATTTTATTTATTTATTTGAGAGACCGAGAAAGTGAGAGGGAGCGTGAAAGGAGAGAAGGTTAGAGGGAGAAGCCGACTCCCTGTGGAGCTGGGAGCCCGATGTGGGACTCGATCCCGGAACTCAAGAATCATGACCTGAGCTGAAGGCAGTTCGCTCAACCAACTGAGCCACCCAGGCGCCCCAAGACCAGAATTCTGAACTGGAAATAGACATGACTTGGGGTCTAGGGATGAAGATGCCCACAGTGACAGGAAATCAATAAAGGCTTTCTCCACAGCTGAATGAGGAGGAACTATCTATCTACTCTAAAGACCCATGAGCAACTAATATAATTAGTCTCCAGGACCTGTTAAAACTGCTATGATATATGTGAGAATTACCAAGGGCATAAGCTACAGTGGGGAATACCCACCACAAGGAAAGAGAATTGTAGAAACTGGAAAATCTTGAAGTTGGTGGGAACAAAGAGACACCATACCCTGTTGGGTGTCGTAAAAGGGTGGCAAGCTGCTCTGCTACCACTTCCTGCTGTTTCCTGTAAAACTTATTTAATCACAATTCTTCTTAATGAATGAACTTATTTGACCAAGCAAAAATAGCCTACAAAGAAATTGCATTTTAATGTAATTGTGTATGAATTTGTCTTGGAAGTTGGAAATAATTGGGAGATAAATCCGATTTTAAGAGGCAAGTGAAGAAAAATCTTCAATATGCACACTTCAGATAGCATTATGCATGTGGTTTTCTTCTAATTTATAATGGAGGAAGTTTTCCAAGTTATTTATGAAGTCAGTAAAAAATGAGAATGTGCTATCAAATATATCTGGATGTCAGTGTAACCCAAACATTAGTCATACATTTGCAAATTTCTGGAAGGAAAAAAAAAATCCCTCCTAAAAGGACCTTAGTTACCCTTTTAAATGTACTCTTACAAATGGACCTTAGAATAATACAATAGAGGCTTGCATAAGGTGCAGAGGTGGAACAGAGGAGAGAATGGCTGAAAATAAATTGGTGTCTCGGAAACATTATTTTGATACTTCTGGTTAGAACTAATTTTTTATGCTTTGATCGCTGAGGTAATACAATCACATGAATTATAAAAATATGTCCATATATGCCATCATCTACAGTAAATATTAATTGTAACTCCACACTAGCTCTCAAATATATCCAGTTCTCCCCATCTTTTCTGCTCTGAGATTGATCTAATGATTTCTTAAATCTTCTCTGTAGCTCAAGTCTGACCCCTGCTCAGTTTGTTTGCCATCAGATGGGGCTCAGTATCTGCAGGAAAATGGAGTTCCTTTTTTGTTCATTGCTCTCCAGGTAGGGGGATGATAACTGTGCCTGGCACATTTGCTAAGTGGCCTGCAAGTCTAAACATTGTCACGTTAGAAGATCACAGAGCTTCTCTGTCAGGCTTCCTTTTCTAAATAGCAATGCCGGGAACCACTCATTTTGGTGTAACAGCTACTAAAGAATTAAGGTGTTTCCTTCCCCTCCCTGGACTTATGGGACCTTTGCTTACTCAAAGTCATAGTAACCATCCTCACTTCCTCTTCTGGGAAAGGAGTTAATTAAATGACATCGTAAGAAGCAAAGCAAAATAGACAAAATATGGCAGAATTCAATCTGGGGTCCTCCTTCCTCTGATTGGTAGCTTGGAACTTTTTGTGCAGTCCTTGACTGACTTTCCTGGACTCCAGGGTGTCTGAGAGCTTTTGAAAGAATGTTCACTATTAGGGGCTTGGTTACCAAAACACTAAGTGACCATTGTCCCTGGATGGAAGATTCTGGATAGTTTTTGTGGCTCCCCTTTTCAAGTGTGGTAAATTTTAGCCCTGTTTCATTTGTCTTTACAAAAGGACCACTGTGCTTTTTCCATTGACAGGATAGATGATACTTAAGGCCATAAAACGTATGTAAGAAGGACTGCATTCAAGAGTAAGATAACTGAGATGTATCGAATAAATGGTCTATTCCAAGGAGCAAGGGGACGTGTGACAGCTCACATGCTAGGAAAGAACCAATTGTATAGGTTGTTAGGAACAAGCTGGTTTGCCTTTTAAAATAAAAGTCAGCCCACAGATTATTTATTGAGCACCTATGATGCAAGAGGCATGATTCGAAGTTCTCTTGATGGTGGGGAACCAGAAAGATGGACCCCTTCAGGGACTATACAAAGCTTACATTCTAATGGAGAGAGACATATAATGATGGCAAAAGAAACTAATTCAAGTGATTCCAAAAGAGATTAAAATCTTTACTTAGCTGATGTGCATCAGAAGCAACTGAAAACCAGATAACTCTCCAGGTCAAAGCCAGGTGGGGATTTTACAGAGTGAGGAGAAGAGAGAAGTGCCTTTCCCTGTGGTCTGGGTCACGGAGCTGTTTCTGCAGCCGGTCTAGCTCTTGCTGTTGGGATGGTTGGAGGTCGTTTTTGTCCTTGGGTGTCTTGTGTATTGTTGCATGACCACCCAAATAAATGCTAGACCAGTTCTTTTAAAAGCTGTTTTTATAAATCTTGCCATTTGTTAGTCAAGGTTCAAGGGCAGTGGAAGTAGGGAAAAAGAGGGAAAAGGGAATAAGAAAGGAAAAGAGGCCATAGATAAAGCTTGTTTTTGTTCTTTTATAGAAAGTATGCAAATAAGATCTTCAGGGATTGTAAATTGAACAAAGAAAGAAAATGCAGGGAACTGTAGAAGGGAGTCATCAGGGAGGCTCTCCAAGGAGAGATGCTCAAGTTGAAACCTGACTATTGAGAAGGAAAGGGCCCTTGGATGACCTGGGCGTTTCAGCAACTACAGAGGGCAAGAATAAGCTTGGCAACTTCCTGGAGAAGGAAGAACAAGGGAGATGTGTGAGACAAACTCAGAGAGTTTGTAGACTGCGCTCTGCTATTTGGTGATGTGGGGTGAGAAGGAAAGGGATGCAGAAAAGTTCAGGAAAGTTGACTGCAGTTGTGCTCAGCTGTCCACTGGCATTTGCTGCACATGGCTGGTGTTTAGAGTAGACTTCAGGGGCACCTGGGTGGCTCTGTTGGTTAAACAACTGCCTTCAGCTCAGGTCATGATTCTGGAGTCCTGGGATCGAGTCCCGCGTCGGGCTCCCTGCTCAGCGAGGAGTCTGCGTCTCCCTCTGACCTCTCCCACCTCTTGCTCCCTCTCTCTCATTCTCTCTCTCTCTCTTAAATAAATAAATAATATCTTTAAAAAATAAATAAATATTAGAGTAGACTTCAGTGGACCATTTTGAAGTGGTGGTTCTCAAATGTCAGTGTGCTTAGAAATCACCTGGACATTATGTTAAAATGCAGATTCTAATTCGGAAAGCCTGAAATAGGGCCAGTTTTCCTACTTTCTGAAGAACTCCTGGGTCATGCTGAAGATGCCCGCTGAAGGGCACCCTGAGTTAAAAGGCTTCAGGGCCTTTGTTGGAGATGCCCCTCCTCTCTCCAGCCACCCCCGAAACTGAAGGCATCAGAATGAATCCAGCCACATTTTACTTTCTTTCTTTTTCACCATTCAGAGTACCACAGGGAAGGATTTTTCTGGGCCCACCTGAAACCACTGTGATCTCCTTTGACGACTGGTTCCTGGTAGATTTCCATTTCAAATTAAAGAGTGGTTAAAGCTATTTAAATCACCTTCCATCCAAGCTGCTTTAATATTTTGTATATATGCTATTTACAAATTCTGCGTTATCTCTGAGGAAGAGTAATGACTGTTAAGTGAAAGATACCCAATTTCTCACTTCTTACTTATGTCAAGAGCTATGTTTTTCTTTATCGGGAACCCCTTAGACTGCTGATTACAGACACCAAAAATACTTGTTCCTTTCTAAATATGGAATATTCTTTCTATATTATGCTAAGTAATATAAAACTAATTTGTTAGTAGATAAAGGGCAATTTGTAAATGTGTGTATATAAGGGTAGTTATTTGACTAAAACATGACCTGAACAAACTAGGAACAATAGGGAAAAATTGTTTTTCCCTCTGTGATTAATCAACTCCGAAGTCCTAAGTATTCTTGACTACTTCCTACAAATACAGAGCAAAGGGGAAATGACTAGGTCAAGAGGAATTTGTTGCTGAATTGCAATTTATAGGTTGAATTTATAGGTTGCTTAATAACTGATGATAGGTAACAGTGTCCATGCTTTAATTATCCTACCTGAATATATTTTCTTTCATTTTTCGCCGAGTATGTTGTTTAAGACATTAATGGGCATAGAATCTGCTCAGCTACCAGCTACATGTCTGAACCGTGGCAAATGGGTTAGACCCTTCTGAGCCTTAAATTTCTCATATGTAAAGTCTGGATGCCAGGCATACCTTGTCCAGTTTCTAACAACTGAATAGAATATGCACATAAATTGTGAGCATGGTGTCTGGTACACAGTAAGCTTTCAATAGACGTTAGGCATTAAATTAGTAGTATGGTTCTAATTATTATCTTCCGAACAGAACAAATCCAACTCAGGAAGAACCCTTTGGCAGAGCCTTCAAAACATATGCGTGATCTGAAGCTCACCTACCAGCTGCTAATTTGCTTGTTTATTTCATTTGATTTTCCTTAGCTGCACATAAGGGAGGTGGGTGGCAGAAGCTTAATTTATTTGTCCCTTTTTTTGAAAATGTGGGTTTGGGCTCTCACGCTATTTTGAGGCATGGTCTGGTGGTGGCATTGGGGATATGCACACTCTAGGGAGGTGGGAGGATTATGAAGCTCTCCTGGTGGCTCTTTCTTTCCCCCAGTGATGATCATAGGTGCTAGATTGCCAGTGTTGCCAGCCAAAGGCCTCTCCTCCCACAGATCTGGAAACCCATGAAAAGAGCCATGACTCATGGGCTACAACTTTTTTCAGTGGCTTGATACAAGCACTGATAGGCTCGGCTCCCATGTTTTCATCACCCCACAGGCTAGCCGAGGGGGAAAGGGCTCTGTGGGTTTCAGATAAAGTGCTTCCTGACGATAATTGAGAACAACTGAGCTATTCTGTGGAGAGGTTAGGACATTGTTCCTGTTCTTTTGCTACAGTCAGTGGAGAGGATGATCCTAGGTGACACCAGGGTATCTTCAGATCCTTAGAGGTATGGCATTTGAACTCTTTTAAATCTTTCTTTACAAACTATCAGAGAGAGTCCCTGCTTTCCTGCATTTTATCCTTTGTCCTTCATACTCTCCCCTAATAGGACTTAACTCATTGTATTCTCTTTTGTTGTGGTGGTTGTTATTTGGCCTGCCTGTCTTCTGTGGACTATGTGCTCTGTGAGGGCAAGCCTTTTTAATCCTTGGATCTCTAGCCCTGAGCTCAGGGCCCAATAGACAATAAATGCATAATCGTCATCGCCAGCTGCCTGGATGAATGGATTGGTGAACGGATGGATGGATGGATGGCTACACTAATGAAATCGGGAGAAAGAAAGTACTCTAGTACAGTGGATCCTGTACATATGTGAATACTTTGTGATTATTGGTTGGACAGGGGGAGGGATTATTGATAAAAAAAAGATAGCTGTGAAATTCAGAAAACTTTACCATCAAATGCAAGATCATAGTATTAAACATGAAAGCATTCACTTTGTCCATAAAACTCCTAAATAATTTGCGGGAGACTTTCAGATGAAAGAAGAAAGTTTTCTGAAAAGTATAAATGGATATCTGTGACAAACATGACATTTTATGTGAAAATTAAAACAGATTTGTTTTATGTGAAAGTAAGATATATTAAATCTGTAGGAGATTAGCATGGACAGAAAGCTTAATGTTCCATTGAGAAAGAGAGAAATTCATCCACGCACTCATTAAAATAGTATTTATTGAAGACCTACTTTGTACTGGACACAATAGACCAAGAGATGAATTCATCCACATCCCACTCCTCTGGGGCTCTACAGTTAAAATCAAGTCATAGACATTAACTAGTAATTATAATAGTAGGAAAATGGAGGTGTGATCATGGCACTACAGAAACACAAGAGATGGACATGTTTAACCCAGCTCAGATAAATCTAGAAAGGAGAAAAGGGTGACATTGGAACTGCAATTTAAAGGATGTGTGGGAATTAGCCATGACAGGAGGGAGAAAGAGTTAGAAGGATTGGGAAGAACAGGGTGCTTTCTGGGAAGTACCAGTACTTCTGTGTGCCCACTACATGGGGCGGTAGATGAGGAAGTGAATAGCTGAGGGGAGACAGATAAATGGAGACAATCACTCAAACTTGTACACCAAACCATAGATTCAAAATTATCCTTCCATGTAGATGATGTATAACTAGAGAATGTGGTAATCAGTGCTAAATGATTTTCCAGATATTGAAGTATAATGTCTAAAGAGTGTATTGTAATTTCACTTTGACAGGTGGAAAACTGTGAGTTCAGTGGTTGTATAGTCCTGACCTGATGTGCTTGTAATTCTTCTGGTAAAGGCAATTGATTTAAAATGTAATAATATGATTTAACTTTACAGCCTTTTGTCAATTTGATATACATTATATTACAAATCAGAAAAATGCCTTGGAAAAAATATCACCATGGTTTTATTTTAGGCTACGTGGAGAATCTTCTTATACTCAAAATGAACTCATTGGTAAATCAGGAATAAAATCTAGGACCCCTGGTTTCCTGCACATTGACTTTCTTATGAGATCACCCAGCTCAATAAATGTAATAACCTGCAAACCTGCAAGATGATATTTTATCTTCTTACCTATATCATGCAAACTCTGTTCTAGGGTTATATGTCACCAAGTTTTCCTGCATCACTTTGAGTATCTATCTTATAAGATTCTCCATTTCTTGCCCCAGATAACTTCACAGTTTTGTTTTGTTTTTTGAATTTAGTTTAAAATTGTATTTATCTTCCACCAAGGAAGCATTTAACCAGAAATCTTCCTCTTAAAAATCAGTTTTTGTCAGGGCATAAGAGGGATTACTATAGAAAATCAAGAGCATGTCTTCAAAAGCTGCCTGGATTTGTCTGATATTTGTTGGACCTATATTTTTAAAGTGCCAATATGCAAAGCACTATTGCATTTGTATGTGTGTAGGAGATGTGCACGAATAACACTAATATTGGTGGATGCTCATATGGTAGATACTGTGTTGTAAGGCATTAGTCTAAGTGCTTTTTATAATGTTAACACATTTAATCCTCGTCTGTAAAGTGAGTACCTTTTTAAATCCTCATTTGTAAATGAGAAAACTGAGGCACAGAAAGATTAATAAGTAACTTGCTGTGATGGAGGAGTTAAGAGTTGAACTTGTGTTCTCTGGGTCTACAGCCTCTGCTCTTGGACACTGCGCTAAACTCCATGCCCTGGAAGGAAACTGGGGCCTCCTGGAGTCCATGGTGGAAGGATGGGTTATGGAGCCATGTGGGAACCACTTCAGAAATATAGAATAGGAAGAGTTTGTCTGAGGTAATCATGAAGGGCTCATAAAAGAGGAAACATGGAAACTGGGCCATGTCAGGTGAGGGTTAAGATGACACCACAGGCTGGAGATTGCCAGCAGAGGCCCCCAGTGGAAGAGAACAAGGTGTATGTAGAGGAAAACACGTGAAACAGTTTTTCTAGAGTGGTGTGGAAAGCCAGTGTGAGAGGGCAGGAGGTAAGTTATTGGAAGGGTGGTCATAGCAAATTCTAGAGAACCTTAAAGCCTAGATAAGAGAGTCTGAGATTCATTCTCGATGTGAAGGTTTGGGAGTTTTATTTATTTCTTTTAAGCAAAGGAGTAAAATGAGGGAAGATGAATTAGGCAGCCATATGTAGGATCGATTAGATGAAACATGAGGAAGATTTGGAAGGAGAAAAAGGTTGGTACAGTAATGGATTTAAATCCTTCATCAAGAACAGCAAAAACAAAAAAGAACAGACTTCTGAAGCATCTTCACTCTGAAATAGAAACTGAGACAGTCTGCAACTTTGCTGTAGCAGAAAAGGTACTGCTAGGAAGGTCACGTCTTGTTCACTGTACATCAACAGGACTTTTCGTACCATCTTGAAATCTGGAAGAACCCATTCTTTAGTTCCTCTCTGCACTCTGAAGACATGAGTAACACAGTTCTTTAATGTCTCCTCTGTTCTCTGGTGATAGGTTTGCCCTAGAGAGATGTGCAGAGGGGCACGGTTAGTACATTAACTAACTAGTTAGATAGTTACTAACTAGTAACTTTAGTTTGTAATTAGTTACTAGTTACTAGTAACTTTAGTTAGTGACTAACTAGTGACTAGTAACTAAAGTTACTAGTTTAGTAACTAGTACTAAAAACTAGTTACTAAAGTTACTAGTTTAGTTTAGTAGACTGTCCTGTGGTGTGGAATGATGATATGTGTGCTGCTTTGAAGTGGGCATGAATAACGGTCAGAGCTTACTCAGGGCACAAGGGACCAGAATGACTGAGTCAGGAGGAGGTTCTCACGTGCCGATGGATATTCTTAGCTAATTCCTTGTAGTTTCTGAAGAGGCAGAGAGCAAGGAGCTGAACCAGATTGAGTTTTGATTTTCTCGTTGGATTGCCTTTACATCAAGAGGCCACAGACATCCAGATATCAAGAAGAGGGAAGAAAGAAGCCATAGGATGTACATGCAGCAAGAACTCTGAGGTAGAGAAGAGAAAAGACAAATCCCTGTCAACTTTATGTTAGTTGGACTTGAAATTATAGGGCATCTAAAGAAATGTACATTTTCTAGGAAGCTGAGTTTTGAGAGCAATCTGGGAGGTGCCAGTTTCTCTCTGAAAACAGCAGGGTCTGCATGGCCTCTTCTTTCCATTAAGTGGGTCATAATTACTTGCATCAAAGAAAATGGCAGGATAACTGATCTGGAAGTTCTAGCTTTTTTGAAGTAATCCTCTGAGTAAAGCTCATTCTGTATGAAACATTTTACTTCAAGTAATGAGCTGACAGCCTCCTCACGATGCCCCACAGTCAGTGGTTCTTTTGGGTATATCAAACGAGGCTGTTGGGTTATCTTGGTGCCTCATTTCCCTCAAGAAGAAGCTTTAACAAACCCAACCTTAGGAGGCATTTTGAAATGATGGATAAATTGTGAGCATGTTGAAGAAAAAACAGACTAAGTTTAAATGTTACTAAACTACATCCAGTTTTAAAACTACTACTAAATCAGTCACACATGAAAATATAAGCCAGTGATGGAAGAAATGACTGAATGTTTGGATATCTTCAAGCTTGCTTCTGATCATCTCAGATGCCGAACTCCCTTTCCCACTTTGAATGTGACTCTGGGTTCAGTCAGTTTGTAAGGAACAGGATTACCAATAAGTCTGACAGGCTAAAGCCTTGAAGCTTCACCAAGGGTGCTATCAGCAACGACAAACTGGTTCGGGTGTTCTGAGAAAGGTGCTAGTAAGACCAAGGCTTTGGGAGTGCCTGGATGGTTTGTTGGTTAAACTTCCGGCTTTGGCTCAGGTCACCTGGGATATAGGCCCTCCTTTGGCTTTCTGCTCAGCAGGGAGTCTTCTTCTCCCCTGCCTCTGCCCCTCCACCCCCTTGCCTCCCCTTCCTCACCCTTCACGCCCCTTCAGTCCCCTTGTGCTCTCTCACACTCTCTCCCTCTCTCTCTCTCTCAAATAAATAAATAAAATCTTAGAGAAAAAAAAAAAAAAGACCAAGGATTTAGTTTGGGCCCATTTATGTCATTTTACTTACCTTGTTCTCTTGCCTCTTTTGTAAACTTTTTATTTTCTAAAAATAACTTAAACACACAGAAAAGTTGAAAGAATGGTACAGAGTTCACCTGTCTTCTTTATCCAGAATTAACAATTGTTAACGTTTTACCAAATTTGCTTTATAATTCTCTAGTCATTACGTCTTTTTCTAGAACCATTTAAGAGTAAGTTGCATATGGCATGGCCCTGTACCCTTTAATGACTTGAGTGCATATTTCCTAAAAACAAGAATATTCTCTTACATAAATACAGTGAATTAATTAAGGGTAATACTTTATAGCCTACATTGAATTCATCATTGGTCCCAGTCATGCTATTTATAGTGCCAGTACAAGATCCAGTATAGGATCATACACTGCATTTACTCTATTAGAACTTTGACTAACAGGAGAGACTACAGGAAAACAGTTTTTAGATAATGTTCATAAAGGGGCCGTGAGGAGTCAGATTTATTGAGTACGTTTTTATCCTCAAAAGATGTATTCCATGAGGTAGTGTGTCAATCAGTGTTCTCCAGAGAAACAAAGCCAATAGGATATTATTATATATCCTACTTATACATTATATAAATTTATATATTATATATAATTATATATAATAATAATAATATAATTTATATATTACATTAAATATATAATATACTCCTATACATGGTAATGATAGTAATGATTCAAATATCGTGAACACAACAGAAATGCTATGAGCTTTCCTAGAAACTCGTCATGTCATTCCTGTTGGGAAAAAAAATAAGATGGAATTTATCTATGCATAGAAAATTTTAAAACATCTATCTATCTACTCTTTATCTACCTATCATCAATCTATTGAGAGAACACAAAAGAGAGAGAGAAAGAGATGATAAATAATGAGGTCATACTGGTTCAAAACCAGTAGGGTACGCGAGGCTGGAAACTCAGCAGGAGTTGACACTGCAATCTTGAGGCACAGCTTCTTCCTCAAGAATTCTGTTTTTGTTCTGAAGGCCTTCCAACTGCTTCGATGAGATCCACCCACATTATTGAGGGCAGTCTACTTTAAAGACAACTGATGGTAGCCACATCTACAAAACACCTTCACAGCAACACCTGGCTTCGTGATTAATTAAACAGCTGGCCTAGTCAAGTTACCTCAGAAAGTTATCAGAGGTAGAGACCATCACTCACATGTTACACATGAGTCTTAGACTTAGCACCGTGGTTTATTTTCACTAAGGATACTCATCGTGCATGGCTGAGCCAGAATGTAAATCTAGGGTGTCCCACTCCAAAAACCTGTGCTTCTCCCATGGCACCCCTGTTGCCTAACTTCAACATGAAATGACTTGAAATGTGGAACATTTCCAGTCACTGATGATATATAAACATGGGCTGAATGACTAGCTATCAAGAATGTTCCAGAAATGATTCAAGCCTTAAATAAATGCTTGTGCTGTGTGGCTTTTCAAATTCTATTTGCTTTTATGAATCTATAGTGTATTTTTCAAAAAATGTGTTTTAGGGCTATTGTTTTTCTTACTGAAGTGTAGTATTTTTATGTATAGATGCCTTCGTATTCAGTTAGTACCCCTCATCAGAATAGATAGGTAATTGCACCCTTTTTATTTTTTCCAGGAGCCTATATTATATGTCATTTTCAAAATAGCATTTCAAACTAGTGCTACTATTTGGCAGATCTTTAAGGAGGTCACAGAGAAAAATATGAGACTTTAGAGAAAAGCCATGCTGCTCAAAATCACTTGTAAAAGACTCTTATGTAAATACAAATTTCATATATTCTAATGAGTCATTTATATCCTTATACTTTTATTTCAAGGATAATCTCATGGCTTAATTTTTTTTATTTGTTTTTACTTCACAGTAGAAGTGTAATCAGAACTCCTGGTTTATCTTGACAGTTATCTCCAACATTAGAAAAAGTTTTATCCTTTGTAGGTCATTTTAAATAATAAATAATAATAATAGCTATAATATTCACTAAGCATTGTTTGGTATCAAGTGCTTTCGAAATGATTTTAGTATTTTCCTAAATGATTTATAAGCATTATCTTATGTGAGTTATTCTTCATTTCTGCTGAAAGAGGTAAAGTACTACTATTGCCTCCATTTTAAGGAAAAGAAAAAAAAAAAAAAGCAGGCCCAAGAATATTGAATAATCCTAAAAGTAAGATCTTCCCCAGATGATGGTATCTTAAGATAAATGGATTTATTTTATATGTATAACATAAATGGATTTATTTTATATGTAATTCAAACTGTCCTTTAAAAATCTGAGCTTTCGTATTTCAACAGATGATGAAGCAAAGTAATTAAGTGCCTTGTCTATAAACAAGATGATTGCCAATTATAAAATTAATTTATGACCTTTTAACACTAAGTCTAAAGTTTGCCCATTAAACTACAACATCTTCTAATAGTAAAACCTACTGTTATGACAGCTTAACATACGAAATTTCCCATTGCTTAGCAAATACTAATTTTTATATCGCAGTCTATAATTACCATTGCTAGGCAATTGCATGGTTCTTTGCTTGACTAACATGCTGTCATCTGATTTTAAGGCAGGTTATTTTTTTCTCTAGGTATGTTTTTCATCTGGTAGGGAATAGAAGGCAGGCTCCTTAGTCTAATTAAAAAAAAAAAATTGAAACCTAAAGGAGTATTAATAGGAACACGAAAAGGACTGTGTGTCCAGATTTTTTTCCAGATTTGACTATTGTGAGATTTTTGTGGATACAAATCTCCTTTGTAACAGAGGAAAGTCCTGCTGAATTCATATCCCAGGATAGAGGTAATGATTGAAATATTATCATAAGTACAATGGAAATGCCATGAGCTTTTTTAGTAACTTGTGTTGTCAGTATTCCTGGTAGCATTTAAGCGTGGCTGGAGGTAGAAAAGAAAGGAATAAAATGGAATTATCTTTGCCTAGAAGATTTTAAAATCCTTTCTAAATCAGGTAGTTTTTAATTCTTAGTCTTTATTTTTACATAATAGAGAGGACTCCTCTTACTATGCTTGCCATTGTGAACAAGTATAATACCCATTTTAAAAATTACCGTGTTCCCAGGGCACCTGGGTGGCTCAGTCAGTTAAGTGTCCAACTCTTGACATCAGCTCAGTTCATCATCTCAGGGTAGTGAGATCCAGCTCCACCTTGGGTTCTGTGTTCAGTGTGGAATCTGCTTGAGATTCTCTCCCTCTCCCAATACCCCTCCTTGTGTTCTCCCTATTTATAAGTATATAAATAAATAAAATCTTTTTTTAAAAAAAGAAATTACTATGTTCCCAAAAGGAAAAAAAAATATTAAAAGTTATCATTTGGGAGTACCTGGGTGGCTCAGTCAGGTAAGTGTCTGTCTTTGGCTTGGGTCAGGATCCCATGATCCTGGGATCGAGTCCCATCTTGGGATCCCTACTTCTCCCTCTCCCTCCGCCACTCCCCACTGCTCATGCCGGCCCTTTCTCTCTCCCTATCAAATAAATGAATAAAATCTTTAAAAAAAAGGTTACCATTTGATCCATTCTGAATAGTGGAGGTGGTCTTTGTATATATGATTATATATGTATTTGCCCTTTGAGATGATTTTTTTAAAAGATTTTATTTATTTGAGAGAGTGGGAGAGAAAGAGAGAGAGAATGAAAGAGCACAAGCAGGGAGAGTGGCAGAGGGAGAGGGATAAGCAGGCTCCCTG
The DNA here is from genome assembly GCA_028533885.1 of Nasua narica. Classification (NCBI taxonomy): domain Eukaryota; kingdom Metazoa; phylum Chordata; class Mammalia; order Carnivora; family Procyonidae; genus Nasua; species Nasua narica. The sequence goes on along the minus strand of CM052813.1, from coordinate 43,836,468 downwards.
CCGAGCAGGGAGCTTGACACAAAGTTTGATCCCAGGACCCTGGGATCATGACCTGAGCCACCCAGGTGCCGAGAAAATTAACATAATCAATATTTGTTGGTGTTATCACCATCTACTGTCTGAGCTTATGGAATCTGAAGATTCTTCAGGTCAAATCCATCCCTTCTCTGGCAGAAGTGTGGGGCACTACTACTCCTTTTTGCTCTTCTAGCTTCTTAAAAATGGGGTGCCTACAGGAAACAATATTGCTGATATCCTACTAAGATTTGTAGAAAAGGCAGTCACCATATTTGCTGGGTGTTCAAATTGCGAAGTAATAGTTGCTGGTGCAGATGGAAGAGTCAGCTGGCCAAGCCTTTGGAGTTAGGAAGGGGAGAATCTTGCTCTAATCAGGACTGGCCATTGCCACATATTGACTGAGCTACCATTTGGCTTCTGGACCTTCAAGTAATATCTCTTTCAGGGCTCTTTTCTAGTTTCACTCACTTGTCTTTCCTTTCTTGAACAATTTCTCTTGGACTTTGAGGAATAATTTATGTTCTCTCACCTCATCTACCTCTACTGGTCTTCTTTCAGTTGGAGGAAAGGCTTTTTCTGTTTCCTTCAATAAGCTGCTTTCATTTGCTCTCTCTCTCCCTGTGTCTCTTTCTCTCCTTCTCTCCCCCCATACACCTCTCTTTCTCCCTCCATCCCTCTTTCTCTTCTTCCTCTCTCAAAAATCGTTTTCTTTTTCCTCAGTAGACTTCATATGGCTCATATATCCATATTCCAAAGTATTAGTAAGCAAAATTATTATTCCTTCTCTTGTAGGAGTGAGAGAAATTCATCTCCATACCTTTCTAGGAGATGAAAGAAAATATCCCCATACCCTTCTTTCAGTATCACATAGAAGAAGAAGCAAAAATAATTAGGCTTTCAATTAAAAGAGCCTAAATATATATATCCTACCACAATCATATATTTTGGTTTAAGTTAATCAGCTAATTCTTATTTTATCCTGAATAAGTTCCAAGCTTAGGAACCTCTGTGGGTATTACAAAAGAAAAATTGTGTATATTCTGACTAGCACATTCTTCAGGATTCTGGTGCTAACACTAGGAGGATCAGGTAAGTAGCACCCCTTACAGAATAGCACCTGAACAAAGCATTTTCTCGTTAGGGCTTGCTATGCGTTGCACGCATACAGACTAATTCTGGAAAGGGTAAAAACTTCAAATAATAAAATAAAAACAAAACCCATACACATTTACCCGAAAGACAAATAAAGGTGATATGGGACGAATCCTCCTGTGAATTTCTTGCCTTAAAACTTAAATTTCTTAACTTATGAAATATTCAATACATTGTTTGAAAAGTCAAAACCATGCATACCTAAGCTTCCAGGCTTCAGAAGAAAAAAGTAATTCCTCTTGGATATGACTTATACACATTATCGAAGCTTTGGTATGGTTGGCAAGTCAGTGAACATACAGATGAGAAGGGAAAATACCCCAATGACTGTCAAAGATGTTCCAAGTTGTAGTTCACAGCTTCTGTTAGGCTGTGGAATTCAGATTTATTTCTAAACCTCTCTGAAAAAGCTCTCTGGTGAAATAATTTTTACTCTCAACAGACTGGGAAAAGAAATTCCTAGAAGATACTTTTAATGAAGCAAACATAAGAAGACTAAGTTGAGCAGAATATTAAAGAAAGAGTTGCAAATTCTAATGATTGTGTGTGTGTGTGTGTGTGTGTGTGTGTGTGTGTGTGTGTGTGTGTTCAATAACTTTTAGGGCAGCGCAGTTTTCTGTAATGGTCTTTTAATATATTTATATAAAAATAAGGTATCTAATTAAATTTTAGATACATTTATTTTGGTAGCTCTCCCTTTGTTCTTAGTCCTCACTTTTGGAAAAGATAAGGTGAGAGTCATAGAGTGGTTCCTTTTTTAAAACAGAAGACAAATATTTTTCTCTTTTCTTACAACCCTTAATTAGAAATATAGTTTTCAGGAAGCATTTTTACTCCAGTGAACATAGCAGCCTTATTCAGTACTTTTGTAGCCTTTGTATCTGTGAAGTGCTTTAAAATGAGCTTGACTAGACACGCACTCTATCATCCAAGAAAAGAATCAATACAGAATATCATTCCCACTTGACAGATAGCATAGATGCATCATCATACGGCTGTATTTATTAAGAAAGAGGTTAAGTTGCCTGTTCAAGTTGGTCTTCCAAGTCAATGAAAGACAGGGGAATAAAACTTCTTATTCTGTAGCTTTTAGTGTATTGCCTCGGTTGCTTAGTTACATGTCTTCTTTTTATGTATTAATCAGCATCACCATAATTATCATAAATGGCCATTGCGCATCAATAATGCATTTTGCAATGTAAGTACATAAAAGGATTAATGTTACACAGGCTCTACCTGTGTATTAAGGGAAAGGTCAGTAAATGATATATTAAAAGAATCATGATAACAGACCAACAAATTAAGCCCAACAGGAGAAATCGGCATTTGTTAGATAGACCTAATAAAATCTTGTAGTTTATTGATGTTGCTCCTCCACTGGGCAAAAATAGCTCTAGGATAAGATAGAAAGACAATAAATAATCAAGTGGATTAGTGGATTAGAGAGTTGCCAAAACACAGTGGAGATCAAGGTAGCTCAGAGAAAGTTGTAAGTACAAATTTCAATAGATCCATCATCGCCAATGTAATGTTACCTTTGGAAGGATTTTCTGGTACTGGATTGTAAAGAAACCCATTTTTTTTTCCCCCTAAATTCTGAATCACAGACTTTTGGTAGTCATAATTTTAGTGAGTCACTGGGAGGTCATTTCATTAAAGACATCTTTTTTTTTTTTTTTTTAAGATTTTTTATTTATTTATTAGAGAGAGAGACTGAGAATGAGAGGAGAGAAGGTCAGAGGGAGAAGCAGACTTCCCGCAGAGCCGGGAGTCCGATATGGGACTCGATCCCCGGACTCCGGGATCATGACCTGAGCCGAAGGCAGTCACTTAACCACCTGAGCCACCCAGGCACCCTAAAGACATCTTTTAAATCACAAAAGTTTCTTTCTCCTTTAAAGACCACTCTCCTGCAGACTAGTATTCTATCTTGAGGAATACTATTAAATGATCAGTGAACATATGAATGTAAAAACATATGACTAATATAAACTGGTAGGTGAAAAGGCTCTTCAAAGATTATTTTTTATATTAAATGTGCGTCAGCTAATAAGTCTAAGACAGGCTCTGTGCTATTTTGACATTCAAGATCAAAATCAATTCTACTTCCAGACTTCTAATCCGAGAAACTATGTAAAGATAATGACAAAGGTATTTCTATAAATATATTGATTGCAGAATTTATTCCAGACAAAAAAAATTAAAAAACAACCTTGAAGTCTTACATGGGGATTGATTACATAATAGATAATACTTCTTCTTGTATGATACATTAATATGCAGTCATTAACAATTATGTTCATGAATAATTTTGGTGACCCAGAAAGATGCTCCTCACAATAAATCAAGTTTAAAAAAAAATGAGAGAGAGCAAAAAATTATACACAGCAGGATATTTCATACTTTCTCACTTTCTATATGTGCACCTAAAAAATTCTAGAAGAATATATACCAAACTACCAAAAACATTTAAAAAGCTTTTTGTGAAATGTGTATTTTTATACTTTCTGTATCTTCCATATTTTCTGCAATAAAAATAAAATGTAACCTTAATCAGCCTAAACCAATTAAGATTTTTACTTTGTTTTTATTGTTTTCATGAATCGTTTCAGTTTCTCAAGGATGTCAAGTTTGTTCTTTGGCGTTTGCTGCTCCTTCTCTTGGGAATGTTCTTTCCCTATTCTCATGGCTGACGGCTTTAGATCACTGTATGACTATGCCCAATCACTTCCTCAGTGAAACTTGCCAAAACTACCGAATGGAATGTGTCCTACCACCATCCTTCTTATCCCATTGTCTTGCTTCATTTTCTTCATGGCATTATCTAAAATTATATCATCGAACCCATTCTTTAATCAGATTATATGTTTAGCATCTGTCTATTGTGTTAGTAAACAAATACATGAGGCAGAGGAAACTTGTCCGTCTTGTTTAAATTTTAAGTCCCCACGTCCTAGAACCTTATCTGCATAAAGGAGGCACCAAATTCGTATCTGTTAAATAACATGAGGTACTCTTAAAAAATTAAAACTTTACAACACATGTATAATAATTGTCAGGTATGTTGAGAAGAAATATGAAGCTACTCTGTCTTGGCAATTAGTAGGGCAAAATACCTCTTACTTCTAAAGGAGAATATGAGCATTAAAAACTTAAAAATTTTTTAAAAACTCAATTTTTTTAAAAAAAATGAGGCAAAGAGTAAGGATAGCTCATAAAACAAATGTTAGGAAGTTCTTTTCAGATCCTCAAGTTGGGTCACAAATCTGTCTCTACATCAGTGGTCCATATCTTTTTGAGTTAGACTGTGGACCCCTTTGAAGATCCAACAGAAAATCAGAAACAAAGCCTCAGTTAAATACTCATGCATAATTGTCATATACATGATGTTTTGCTGACAGTTTCTGCAGATTCAGACCATCCTAATGGTACATGAATTATACGATAAAAGCTACTGCTCTGTCCTGTCTAGCAAAAATCACTTATAAAGTTTGGGATCCAATGAGTTAAAAATCTTCAAGAAGTTGAAGTTACATCTAAGGAAAGAGCAAACTTTCCATTTTAGCCTCCCAGTGAACAGACATCACATATATGTTCACATCTACATGTTATTATCTCCAGGCTAGCAAATGGAGTTGCAAAGCTAAGGAACTTGGCAAATTGGAGAACCAGCATAGAGTTGCATGTGAAGCAAAGTCGGAGATGAATGATTGTCCCGCTACAGCACGACAATGAACGTTTCATGGGGAAGATAATGTCTGAACTGTATCTTGAAGAATAGTCATAATAATATAATAGCTTGTGTTTATCGAGTACATTCAAAGTACTAGGCACACTACAAAGTACTTTACATACATCATATTTTTTAAACCTTCACAATAATATTAACTTAAAGAAAAGTGAAAATTAGAGAAGTTCAGTAATTTGTCCCCAGGAAATTCAGCTAATAAGAGGTAGAGTAGAGTTTCAAGTCCGCCTGAAGTCTGGCTCGTCTTTCTTCACCATTGTAGGGTACTGCTCTCCAGAAGGGTCAGATCTGAATCGGTAGAGAAGGGGAAGGGACATTCCCAGTGAGGGGATGCTTTAATACCTGTGCAGATGTTACGGGAACTCTAGAAATAGCTAAGCAATTTTGAGTGCTAAAAACAAGACAAAAAAAATTAATTCCCTTGGGCTGTACGTAAATCTATTTTCACAACTATTTTCACATGAAGTTGAGAAAAAAGAAATATCATTTGCCAAGATAAATAATTGAGGGCCTCTAGCAAATGAGGAACTCTAATACATTTTGGCTTTACATTAATTCATATATTAGATGTGGTGGTTCCACACTGTAAAATTGTTGTTTGAGTGACAGCCTTCAGGGAACTTTATCTTCTAGCCAAAAGTAAAATTGTCTTTCAGTAAAAGGTCAAATTTCCTGGCACCTTTATAAATAAGTTAAAAGGTAGCTATGATGGAAATGAACCCTCTCATGGGATTTAAAGTGCCTCTAAAAGCTATCAATTGCTACAAACCATAAGATTTTTCTTCATTGAGTGTCGTGATGATAGAGTCTTGCACTGGATGTGAAATAAATACATATGTGTCTACCTTTTATATAGGCAGGTAAATCAAGTGCCTTTAAAGGTTGTCTCTTTATTCTGAAAAACTGGATGTAGTGTATTAAGATATAGTTGAGAGAAAATAGGAGCAAACTTTTTTCCAATTTTAGTTATTTTTAAGCGCCATTTTATTGTCATCTTCTAATAATGCAGAGGAAATAACACCCAACTATAAATTTTCTTTCATATATTCTAACGAATTTCAGAATTAATAATAGTATTATTAATATTAATGTTAGTAATAACTAAAATTTACTAAGCAACTATTAGGTACTAGGAAGTATGCCAAGCACTTGAGTGTATTATAATTTAAGTTATACAATTATGCTCTGAAGTTAGCCTTTTATCATCCCTGTTTAACAGATGGGAGATACTGAGATTTGAAACCCAGGAGGTCATGTTAGGGCCCTGAGGCCACATGGTTAGAGAGGCAGAAATGGCATGTGGCTCCAGGTGAGACTGCTTCCAAACCCTGGGGTTTTAACTCCTACGATCTTAACCTTGTCATGTGAATTTGAGAAAGAGTTTCTTCATTTAACATTTATTTAAAATCCAAGAGAAACTACTAAACTATGGTTATAAAAATATAGTGTGAGTAAGAAGAAGCATTTAGCTTACTGCTGAAAATACTGAGGAATATATTTACCTCGCGATTGAGTGAAGGAAATAAGACTGTTTCCTTGCTCACCTACTATGAAAGATTATCATACATTCTAAAATCATTGGTATACACCAGTCTTTGTTTTTAATTTCTACCTCAGAGGTGTGCCGTCCATTTCTTTTGTGACATCTCATTGTGTTTGGTACAGTTCCCTACAGAGTTAAGTGGTAAAAAACAAAAAAACAAAAAAACCTCTTGTTGACAACTTTCTCATTGGACACCTATCAATATCCTACAGTGCACTTTTTCAGATTTAATGAAACCGTATTCTTGTAAAAAAAAAAAGTGCATCTATTCTCATACCCCATGAAAATCAATATATGTACTATAATGGCTTGAAAACATCCATTAGTTTTTCTCTGCTTTATTTTTCCTACTTGTTTATTGAAGAAAATAATACCTATTTTTTTCACAAGTTGAAGCCTGTGGAAGTTTGGTTTGATAATTGCTCTGAAAATGCTTACTGGTTGCTTACCTTTCATTTCAACAGGTAGCTTATAAAAGATTTATTCTTGAAATACTAGCTTCTTTTGTTTATTTTTTATATGGGGAAGTTTAGACTATCTATTAAAGTTATTCTGAAAATTAATGCCCAGTCTACATTATTATTTGGTTGTAGTCATAACAGCCTCCATATAGACATAATGAAATACCGGGAAACCTGGAGTCCCTTATCCAATGCTTTTACTACTCAGTATATAACTCAAATTCTCTGTTATTAATTTCCTCACTGGTATAAAGAAGGAGTTGAAGCAGATCATTTCCAAGGTTTCTAAGGAATAATATTTTCTAATACTATTATGTCCTATGTATATTCTATATATTACTATAGATAGTAAATATAGTATTATTTCCACTGATTGCTCTGATTTGATTGGATTTTTGTCTTAAAATACTACTCATGATTCAAGATTAGAATAGTGTTGGTTTAAAGGGGAAATATGGTCTGCCAAATTCTCTCAAGTATGGTTCCTATTTTTTAAATAACTTACATTTTCGATTTGGAACATGGGTGTTAGTCTTAGGGGTGCAATTTAGTATGTTCTAAGGTATTGGAAAAGTGGATGCCACCTTCGAAGTAAGATGTTTACAACATGGTTTGTTTTAAAATTTGTTGACTATAGTTTCATAACCTTCATTTCATCTATATAGTTATCTCTGTATAAACCATTTCAAACATTCTTTAGAAACATAAAAGTATTTATTTTTTAAATTATCATTATTAATATTTGTGTTTGTTCTGAAAATTATCTAATTCCAGAACATATGAAATTACCGACTGCTGAGAGAGAGAGAATTTTAGAGTGGAAGGAAACTTAGGGCTCATCTATTAGCTCCACATTTTACAGAAAATAGAGAAACCAGATTACAAGATAAAGTGAATTGTCCAAGGTCATGTAGCTATTGAGTGACAGAACTTGAATAGAAATCAAGATGTCCTAGCTGTCTCCAGCATTTCTTTCTTCTGCTTCCCAATGAGAACAATTCCAGATATACAGTCTTGCTCATATCTCTAGTATATTTTATAGCTCTGTTGTTTGGGATATGCACATTTAGGATTGCTTTATCTTCTTGAGGGATTGACCCTTTTCCCTTATATAATGGCCCTTTCTGTCTCTGATTTTTTTTTATTCTTAACTTAAATTTACCTGTTACTAATATATATTCACGTTATATATTATTATGTTATATTATATATGTACATGTACAATATATTAATATATATAAATTGAAATAATATATACATCAAAATGAAAATTAAGCTTCTCATATCTTTAGGACAGGAAATAGTTTTGCAATTACCCTGAGAAATTTAGACTCCTTCTCTTCCACAGAAACTTGGAGGTAGGGGCGCTATCTTCTTTGATATTTATATTTCAAAGATATGGCTTCCAAATCCTTTTGAAAAAAGATTCCTGAATTATAAAATTGGCAAGAAACTTATTTACATTTAAAAAGGTTTACACACATGTAAAAGGGTCAGAAAAAGAAATCACAATTACAAGTTTTCTTTAAGGAAATGCTGTAAGAAAAGAGAAAGATAGGGTAAAGTCTCTTTCCCTTTTTACACCAGGGAAAATTCATTTTTTTTCATTTTCTTTTTTAATTTCATTGACCCTTACAGAAAGAGAGAGGGCACCTTATTACAGGATACCTTGGATTTGTTTCCAGACCATCACAATAAAGTGAGTCACATGAAAGTTTTGGTTTCCCAATGCATATAAATGTTATGTTTATACTATTCTGTCTCTTAAGTGTGCAAATGACTTTATGTCTAAAAAAATAGTGTATATACCTTAATTAAAAATAATTTATCGCCAAAAACACTAATCATCATCTGAGCTTTCAGCGAGTCATAATCTTTTTATTGACGGAGGGTCTTGCCTCAATGTTGGTGGCCGCTGACTGGTGAGGGGGATAGTTGCTGAAGGTTGGGGTGGCTGTGACAAGTCTTAAAATAAGACAATAATGAAGTTCAACTGAATTGATTTTTTTCCTTTCACAAACGATTATTTTTGCAGCATGGGATCCTGATTAGTAGCATTTTGTCCAGAGTAGAACTTTAAAAATTGGAGTGAATCCTCTCAAACTTTGTTGCTGCTTTATCGATTTAGTTTTTATAATATTCTCAATCTTTGTTGTCGTTTCAACAATCTTTACAGCATCTTCACTAGGAGTGGATTCCATCTCAAAAAAGCACTGTTTTTGCTCATCCATAAAGAGCAATTTGTCATCTGTTAAAGTTTTATCCTGAGATTACAGCAATTCAGTCCTATCTTCAGGCTCCACTTCTAATTCTAATTCTCTTGCTATTTCCACCACATCTGCACTTAATTCTCCTCTGAAGTCTCAAACCCTGCAAAATCATCCATGGGGTTTGGAATCAACTTCTTCCAAACTCCTCTTCATGTTGATATTTTGACCTCTTCCCAAGAATCACAAATGTTCTTATTGGCACCTAAAATGGTGATTTCTTTCCAGATGGGTTTCAACTTTTTTGCCCAGGTCCATTAGAGGAATCCCTATCTATGGCAACTGGAGATTTACAAAATGTATTTCTTTAATAGTAAAGCTTGAAAATTAAAGTAACTCTTTGATCCCTAGGCTGCAGAATGGGTGTTGTGTTAGCAGGCATGAAAAGAACATGAACCTCAGTGTACATCTCCATCAGAGCTCTTAGGTGATAGGGTGACAAGTGCATTGTCAATGAGCAGTACTGTTTCGAAAGGAGTCTTTTTTTTCTGAGCAGTCAGTCTCATCAGTGGGCTTAAATATTCAGCAAACCATGTTGTAACCAGATGTGCTGTCATCCAGGCTTTGTTCCATTTACAAAGCACAGGCAGAGTAGATTTAGCATAATTCCTAAATATCACAGAATTTTCAGATACACATGAACACTGGCCTCAACTTAAAGTCACCAGCTTCACTAGCCCCTAACAAGAGAGTCTGCCTGTTCTTTGTAGCTTTGAAGCCAGGCATTGACTTCTCCTCTCTAGCTATGAACGTCCTAGAAGGTATCTTCTTCCAATATAAGGCTGTTTCATCAACACTGAAAATCTGTTGTTTAGTGTAGCTGCCTTCATGAATTATCTTAGCTAGATCTTCTAGGTAACTTGCTGCAGCTTCCACATTAGCACCTGTGGCTTCGCCTTACATTTTATGGAGACGGCTTTGTCCTTTAAATCTCATGAAGCAACCCGTGGTAGCTTCCAAATTTCTTCTGTAGCTTCCTCACCTCTCTCAGCCCTCAGAGAACTGAAGAAATTTAGGACCTTGCTCTGATTGTTCTTTGACTTAAGGAAGTGTTGCAGCTGGTTGATCTTCTATTCAAGCCACTGAAACTTTCTCCATACCAGCAATAAGGCTATTTCACTTTCTTATCATTTGTGTGTTCCCTGGAATAGCACTAAAAAAAAGTTTCTTTAAGAACTTTTCCTTTAAATTCATAACTTGGCTAGCTGTGTGGCACAAGAGGCTTAGATTTTGGCCTGTCTCAACTTGGAATATGGCTTCCTCATTAAGCTTAATCATTTCTAGCTTTTGATTTAAAGTGAGAGATATACTATTATTTCTTTCACTTGAATACTTAGAGGCCATTGTAGGGTTATTAATTGGCCTAATTTCAATTCTGTTTGTCTCAGGAAATAGGGATGCTCAAGGAGAAGGAGAGAGATGAGGGAACAGCCAGATAGTGAAGTAGTCAGAACACACACAACATTTATCAATTAAATTTGCCTTCTTATACAGACACGACTTCTGGTGCATCAAAACAATTGCAATAGTGACATCAAAGATCATGGATAACAGATGACCATAACAAATATAATAATAATGAAAAAGGTTGAAAGGTGAGAATTACCAAAATGTGGCACAGAGACATGAAGTGAGCAAATGCTAGTAGAAAATGGCACTCACCGACTTGCTCAATGCAGGGTTGCCATAAATCTTCAATTTGTGAAAAACACAGTATCTGTGAGACACAATGAAGTGAAGCACAATCAAACAAGATATGCCTGTACTGCCAGGTGGAAGTGAAATCCAAATTCCCCATGGGGCCTCCCTTGACACCTGATGGGGAGAGCTCCTCATTACTGCTGAAGAGAGTGGGACTTCCTGCTCCCCACTAGGTCTCCACTGACACCATGGTGGCATGGCCTTGTCACCAATGGATAATGATGAAAGTCTTGATTCTGCACTAATCCTCTTCCAACACCTCCTCAGAGGGGAATAGGACCAATGTCTCATTCCTTTCAGTGGGGATGAAAGTGTAGACTCCCCAAATGACCTCTACTGGCGCCATGACTGACTGGCAAGGATGAAAATATCACCCCCTAGTTGATCTTTTCTGACATAACTCTGGCAAGGGTGTTTGGGGTATCTTTTTGTAGCCTGTTAAGGGTGGAAGCCTCGTTTCGCCATTTAGCCTTTACAGGCATGAGTGGAGATGGGACCATGGACTTTTCTGTGGTGTTCGCTGGAGCAGAGGAGTTACTTTTTACAAGTTTCCTGCCTTATGAAGTTGTTCCTTTTCTGATCTTTTCACTAGAGACAAGATGGAGTGTTTTTTTTTTTTTTCTTTCTTGGTCTGTATATGTTGGTATTTCTCTGTTGCTGATTTCTTCGACTCCAAATGTGGGATAGATGATGTGGGGAAAAAAACCCAGGGAATTCACTGTGGTTTTAAATTCCCTAGTCAATCTGCCTGTCCTCCACCTTTCAGAGTCTTCTTATGTTTGTCTTGTATATACCCTCTGGAGTTTTTAGTTGTACTTAGTGGGAGAAATAGGGAAAAGTACATCTACTCTATATTTTCAGAAACAGATGTCTTGCTGCATATTTTTCTTAAGATTTTATTTATTTGCCAAAGAGACCAAAAGAGAGAGAGAGAGAGAGAGAGAGCTCATAAGCAGGGGGAGCAGCAGGCAGATCAGGCAGCGGGAGAAGGAGGCTCCTCCCTGAGCAAGGAGCCTGATGTGTCCTGGGATCATGAGCCAAAGGCAGATGCTGAACTGACTGAGCCACACAGGTGCCCCGCTGCTTATTTTGAAAATAGTGTCATAGAGGTCATTTGTATTATAAGGACTCAAAAGGAGTCATTCAGAAATCCCAGACCCACTGCTTTCCTACTACTTTCTTAACCACTAAATTGTAAGATCCATGAAGACAGGGGCTATGAGTTTTACTCACTCTGGAGCAACTTCCACTCCTTTGGTGTTGGTAAACAGACAAAAGGTTTTCTTATCTTTATAATCAGGTTTTTCATACCCGAGAATGAATGTCGAAGTGGAAGATGATCCACAAGGCACCCAAATGTTACCCTTCCATTAGAATATTTGTAACACTTCCATTGAAATCTTAAGATAATTGTTTGATCAAAGAAAACGTGCCCCCCTTTTGTTTGATTAAAATTGCCTCTTCCTTCTATTACTTCAAGGAAGAATTTAAAAGTATTACTTTTTAAAAAAAAATAAAAAACAAGTCAAGTTAATGATAATGATAGGGGAAGAATTTTTACTTCCAACTAAAAGAATGATACTCATTTTTTTCTTTAATGAGAACAGTAAGTAGAAATAATTATTCATGCATGCTTGCCATCTCATTTCGCATTGATATAAAATTCTCTCCAATAAAACTCAAGTGGGATTTTTTTTTTTTTTGCAAGGTTGGACTTTAGGAGGTTTATTATTTCCATTAGGCTGTGGAATTTGATTATTCAATCAACCTACTTCAATCCAGAAAAATCTCTTATGGCCCATTAATTTAAAGAACCTACTTTGTAAAACACATGATTGTAAAATGAAAAAAAAAAAGATTGTCCTTATTGCTTCCCTTCCTTCAACTCTTACTCTTTGTTTTAAATAATTCTTGTTGCAATTCACTTGCCATAAGCTCATTAAATACATTCCTAGCCATGGTGATTCTAGAATCTTGAATAATAAAGATTAATATGCTGATCCAAATTCAATTACTGGCCTGAGCATATCAAATATATTAAACTTCCTTTTCAGTTTAAGAAGTATATTTTCACCAGAAGAAATGTACCTATCTCAGTCTAATTACTCTAGAGGGTTTTCAGTAAAAGTTTAAGATTTCCCTATGGTTAAAATAGCCACGTGAACCAAAGTGAATATGTGTGTGTGTGTGTGTGAGAATATGTCTATATGTACATGTATATATATGTATAATATATTGGAAAAGCATTTCTCAAAGTAAAATATACTGTCCTTTTTTTCCCTAAAAAATATCTTCCTGCAAATCATGTAAGTAAATATGAAACTGTGCACATCTGTGCCTGTACATATTTGAGGTGGTTAGGAGGTATTCTAAATGGCAATTTAGTATTCACTTACTGTTTAACTATTCCTTTCATAGATGACTTAGATTAATAATACTGTCTTCAAGCTTGGGATTCCAAAAGTTGATTGAGGCTGACCTCTAATTCCAGTGTGTTTACAGAAATTACTATTTCTTGGCACTAGCGTAGTTAAATGAGAAGCCTACATTAAGAGACTTTACTTATTGAATCAACACAGGAACTTCTAATAAACACTAAATGCAAGTGACTGTGCCTATGAAACATACACCCACTCCTATAATGACAAATATCATTTTATGTTCCCTTCTTAATCAAATCAGGCTTTTTTATGTGTGTGAACTATATGACTTCCCATAGGATTTTGTTAGGTGTTTGGGATCATCCTTCCTCTGCTCCCAAATATCTCCCTAATGGCAATGCCATCATTCCAAACATACCTAAACTTCTGATAATGTGATTTAAGACTATGATGGACTTTGTAATGTCAAAAAATTTCAAATAGGAAGTGGGTGATGTGTTTAGATTTCCAAACTCCCTGCATCTCAAGTTAGTTCGATTAATTAGGTCATCTGTCATTTTTGGCAAGAGACAGGGCAGAGGACAAAGACATTAGGAAAATATATATGTTATTTGTATCAGTAGAGATATGACACACATATATTTTACATGTCATATTGCCTCTCTTATGAGAAGCATAAACCCTTAATTTGTTCTCTTGATTACAGAATCATAAAAGACTAAAGAGACCATTCCAGGTTTGGATGACCCTAGAGTATTTCACATTGAAATGGATGACTAGTTATTAATATTCACAGCAGTGGAACTAGCACAGACTTCTTTCCAACTAACATTACCTTTCAGCTGTTCATTCTAAGTTTCTTGCGAAAGATGCCATATAGGAAAGGAACAATTTTATAGAATCATCTATTATGATGAGCTTTGAATTTCAGAATGAATATACATATTACATATATTTTTGTATGTAATGAGGAGGATGTGTGGATTACATTTATTTTGTTTACTTTTCTTTAAATGTAAACATTAAATATTAACATTGAAAATATTAAAGAAATGCGTGTAAAGGAATAGGGCTAGCCATAAGTAAAGCATGAAAAGTATCCTCTTGGTGAAAAATATCCTTAGAATAGTTTGGATCTTTTTGTGATAAGATGTTTAGCATCTTCTGCTGATCATTGAAACTGAGTATCTTGATGGTATCATCTGTAAAATGGAGGTAATTACGCCTTTCCTTTACTTATCATACAGGGACATGGTTAGGACTTTTCAAGAAGCTGCTCAAAAATCATTATATAAATATAGATTATTACTGTATGTGAGAATATGTCCTTTGAAACCCATTAAAGAAGAGAGTGTTGTAAGTCTTAGAACTTAATATAATATCTTATCCTGGTTTCCAAATGTATGAGATGACTGGAGACCATAATCTTGTTTTCTCTTTAATTTTAGAAGTTAGGAGAATTACTAAATCCCAGATTTTGACTCTTCCTTTTGATTAAAAAAAATCCAAAATTTCTTTAACATTTAGAACCCTTTAGTATTTATCATCTTTAAATACCAATTAAAAACTAATTTTCATACATCACTCTTGTAAAATTTCAAATTTATTAGAAATGGCATTATCAATGAATGTCTTTCACATAAAGAAAAATCCTTTTTCCTCTATGTTCTGCTTTAAGCATGTATCTTGAACTCCTTTCACTTGCCAATCCCCTTCACCTTGTAATTCAATTATATCCCTGCCTATCTGTACCATTTTTCTTTGGTCATAGGGTGGTATCCTTCCCTTTCTGCAATACTAACCTCTTTGTCTCATTTTTCTCTACCCTCAAACTTTCCACTGCTCAACACTGATGAGTTTAACTACATATCAAGATCTCCGTGTTACATGTACTCACTCTCTTATATGATAGTTGTGCTAAATAAATAATGGTCATAGTTGAAATTCTAATTATTTGTCAAAAATACAGGATTTGTTTCAAGAATTAAGTTGCTTTGTCCTATTTCTGACTTGTTACTTTAACTGGTAAAAATAAGCAAGAAAATATGGGGACTATTTTGATCTCAAAAATGCATACTTAACATACCTAAGATAAACTGTGGAAGAGCTATGCAAAGTGGCATGGAGAAAAAGCATTATTCATGGGTATACAAGAAGATGGAGATAAATAGGTATACAAAGCCATATGTAAGTTATTTTCAGATTAATTTGTAGTTTTATTGCAACTCAATTAAAACCTCAATAAATATTGTGGTTTTCAAATATGTAAAATTAAAATGTATTAATAAGAAAAACTGGGTGGTGATAGTGAATATATTTTAAATTACTAACATGAGGATTTGCCCTACCAATTATCAAACCACATGATAAAGCTATAGGAATTGAAATATAGGATGTTAGGTTAAGAAGATACTAGGCCTCTGGAGCAGCTGGGTGACTCTGTCAGTTAAGCAGTTAAGCATCTGCCTTGGGTTCAGGTCATGATCCTGGGGTCCTGGAATCCAGCCATGCTTAGAGCCTCCCTGCTCTCAGGCTGGACTTCCCTGCTGGGCCGACAGTCTACTTCTTACTCTGCCCCTCCCCCGACTTGTGCTGTCTCCCCCCCCCTCAAATAAATAAATGATACCATAAAAAAAGAAAAGAAAGAAAGATACTAGGTCTCAGAAACAGACCTTACAGAATGATTTTATGTAAGATAAAAATGACGTCTGTTCTCTTTTCCATTCTGGTTCTAGAAATCCATGTTTTAATTTTTTGAGTAGCTTTCCCAGTGGAGTTTATCTGTTTTATTTTGTAAGAGAATCAGTCCTTGAGTTCATTTATCAATTCAACTCTTTTTTATATTTTAATTAGTTTCTATATATATGTAAAATATTTTAAAATTTATTTTTCTTTTATTGCATTGAGTTCAGATCACTGGTTTGTACAAGGTGTTCTTTTCTGGAACTAAATAAATTTATTTTTTATTTTACAGTAGACTATGATTAATGGTCTATGGACACATGAAAAGGTGAATTATCTGTTAGGATTCTACATAATTCAACATTTATTTCATCAATCTTATTTTATGACCTCATTTCTCATTTCTTACTTGGTCTATAAAAAAATTCAGAGAGAATTTGTTAAATTTTTCTACTAACATTGTATTTCTGTTCGATTATCATTGTGTCTTTTACACAATATTGCATACACTTTGATGTTAAATTGTTCAGTTCACAAGTTCTGTGACTGTTATGTCATTTGGGTATGTTATTTTTTTATTTACATACTTATTTTTGTGTTTACTATGTATTTATATTATTTTTGGTCTAAAATTATGTGTTCACTCCTGGTGTTTTGTGCTTCTTCTTTACTTCTCTGATATTTGGTCCTACTTTTATATTAAGTAATTTCTTTGTAAGCCACACATATTAGGATTTCTTTTCTTTTTCCTTATAGAGCTTTCAGAGACTTTTGTTGGGAAATTTAACACATGTTGATTGTTATGACCCAAGATTATTTGCCTTATTTTCAATATTTTGGAAAGTAACAAACTGTTTGAACTTTTCTCTACAACGTTTTCTTTTAAAAATCACCTTTTTAATGAAATAAGAACAAAATGGTATTTTCTAACTTATGCTATATATAAGAGGAGGAGTTTTGCATACTTTTACTTTCCCCATCCTTTTCTTTATAAGTGTGTATATCTAGAATTACAAAATATTTTTAAATTACTGTTTTCAAGCCTTGTTCTATTTTAAGAATAATTTTGACACTTATATTTAGTTCCATATGTATCATCAGCTATTTTTAGATTTAACTAAGTAGTTTTTATATTTATCACAAATCAGTTTAGAACAAATCTCCCCATCTTTTAGTTCAGATTAAATTCTCAATGTACTTGAATATGTTCAGGTAGTATTTTATTTTATTTTATTTTATTTTATTTTATTTTATTTTTTTGTTCAGGTAGTATTTTAAAGAGTGGTATACGGATGTAACATTTCTTGAACTTTTGCTTTATCTATGAATATCACTATATTGCTGTTAATAGAAACAATAACTTTCTAGGTATAAAGTTTTAAATCCCAGCATTTTCCCCTGAGGAATTAGAGATACTTAAACCAAAAGAAGGAATGTATATGTCAGATAAAGTCATGATATTGTTGTGTGCAGAAGGGATTGGAGTTAGTCTTTGTAATTCCAGAGGGCAAAACTAAGATCAAAAGGTAGAAACTATATAGAAAGTTGGCCGAATAAAAAGTTGATCTCTTTAACACACAGAGCTTTCTAAAGACAGAGGCAGAGCTGCCTTAGAAAGTCATAAAATGTAGTACAGGTATTCCTGTAGTGATTTGGTTTGTGCCTTTCTCTCAAGATACTGGGTAGAGGGAGTTTATCCTAGATAATTTTAAGAGTAGAGAACTTTTCTTATGATAAGTACCTGACTCCGAAAATAAAATTCATCCCTTCACCAAGACCAGTATGTTGTTCAGTCAATTGTATTTGGATGGAATCATTAAGACGATTCTTGATATAAATTAAGCATTTATTTATTTATGGAGAATAATAAAGCCCTCGTTACTTTGGATAATTAATAAAGAGTCTATTGTTTGTCAGAGTACCATGGGCTTTTGCTACATGTTGAACAGGGAAAGCTTACATTTTGGGTATTCTATAGGTGCTTTGGCTCCTTTAGCTGCCATTTTAAGCAAATTTTTTTTTTTTAATTTATTTGACAGAGAGAGAGATTACAAGTAGGCAGAGAGGCAGGCAGAGAGAGAGGGGGAAGCAGGCTCCCTGCTGAGCAGAGAGCCTGACGTAGGTCTCTATCCCAGGACCCTGAGATCATGACCTGAGCCAAAGGCAGAGGCTTTAAACCACTGAGCCACCCAGGTGCCCCATTGACTGCCATTTTAACTGAGCCATCCTCTGAATGCCTGACGATGGCAAGTTATGCATCCATATTGCTCATACTGGGATCCCCAAAAGGATTGTAACGGAAGCAAAAGCCCTCTGGTGGAAGATCTGTTTGTAACTCCATTACATAGTATGTGACTGTTAACTAGAGGGATTCTAAACAGTTCTTTTAGGAGCCATTTTATGCTTTTTCTTTTAATTGCTTAGTTTCGAATGTTACTTGGGTGTGTAGTCTAAATATTTAATGTTTAACGTAGAAAAAAAAAAGAGAGTTCTTGCTTTTATTGTTAAAGAACATATACCAACTGCATCGAAGGGAAGAATAGAAGGAGAATATAGATTCTGAATTTCCATTTTAGAGAACTGTAGCTAAATGTGCAATGCACCATTCTCGATTTTAAATATGACATAAATTATAGCCGGACCAGATGGCATGAAGGAAACCTAGAGGAAAATAACAACGAGATGTTGAACTTCTATTTTTTTCCTTTCTGGGCTTCTACTCTATCTGCCTTACACAGGATGGGGGGCCATAGTAAAGGAGGACCAAAAGCTTAGTAGTGTTTAAAAATAGCTTGGTGACCTGAGGGGACCTCTGGACTTTAGTTCCTATTCTGCCAACTCCTTGGATTTTTGTACATTATCAGAGCTTCACACCCCTCGTCTGAAAATTGAATTGACATACCAATAGCTATAATAATATCTATTGACATCTGGAGTGCTTACTATGTGCCAAGCACTGTGCTATGCACTTTGCGTGTGTTATTTTACTCAGTCTTCTCAACAACCCAGTGGGTTAGAGAGTTTCCCCAACTGATGCTATGATTAGAACTTTGACCTGCCTAGGAGCAAACCTATACACCTGAAAACAATATAAATCTTAAAAACCCCATTTATTCTAAAATTTTAAGGGAAATTGATTTTGTACTTACTAATGTTGATTATGCTTTAAATTGCTTGTTTCTGAAGAAAACCACCTATGAGCTAATCATCATGTTCCTGAGTAATTTAGCATTCTTGCACCACTAAAGGCCTTTGGTCAAATCTTGTCCAACGCTTCTGTTTCTATGGCTGATTGTTTTGTTTTGTTCAAAGAAATTTCCATTTTCACTGCATTTAAAGCAGTCAGTATTTTCTTTTGGATTGTCATGGTGTTAAGTGTAGAAAAGTAGATTTTAGCTATTCTCATAAACTTGATAACATTGTATCAAATTGCTAGAAAAGTACTGTTGATTTTTTGATCAGCATTGTGCCTAACTTATACAGCAATTTGAGGAAATTTAACATCTGTAAATATTCTTTCAATATTCAGTCTTACCACCCGGAATGTAACATATTATGGTACAAAATACCAAAATTATGGTAATTATGGTGTTTTGAATATTCCCCAGTAATATTTTATAACCTTCAGTGATAACATTTTAGTTATAACACATTTCTTATTAATTTATAGGTATTTCACTTTTTTTCTTACTCTTATCTTTCTCACTTAGTGGCCCCCTTTCTTGCTCCTCTCCCTGCCCCATAAAATATGGACATTCAAAAACTTTTGTCTTTTAGTTTCTGAAACTGTCTGATTATGCCATCTCATCTAGCCCAGTGATTTACAAGCATCACCTATAGGTAGGTGACTTCCAAACTACCCATTAATCCAGAGTATAATTACCAGTAGCCTTCTCTACCAGGTATCATTAACATCCCAAATTCAGAATATTTAGAGCTAAACTCATTATTTTATATCTAAGGATAAATTCATACATTTAAATTCCATATTTTGGTTAATGTCTTTGTGATATGCATCTAAATTCAAATATTAGAGCCAGCTTTTTCTTTTCTCTCTCTCTCCCTTTTTTTGTATGCAATTTACAGGCCGGGTCTCAAAGCTTTAAGTTCTATGAAGTTTCCAGGATCCATCCCCTTGTCTCCCCATCCATACCACTACCATAGTTTGTGCTCTCCTCAGTTCTTATCTGGATAATTGTATTGGTCTTCAAACCAATCTTGCTTCTGTCTTCTTTCCTTCCATCCCAATTAGCCTAATAACCATTTTACTGTTGTTTCTATGTTACAATGCTGGTTCATTCTCTCTTCTACTCAGGGCCATTCAATGGCCCACAATAGCTACTTGCCTAAGTTAGTATAAATATCTCACTTTGGAAGGCAAGAGCTCTTACTCTAATTTCCTTATCATTCTCCTTTTCAGGTCAGTTTCCTCCTTAAGCAATGATACTATCCTGCAAATAGATTATTCCTTTTCTCTAGAAATATCTGATCATTTCATTTCTGTACCTAGCTTGGTCATTCTCCAACTGTTCCCTAGAATACCTTCTTGCTCACCTCTGTCAAGTAAATACTAACTTCTTTAAAACTGTATGTTATCTCCCTCTCCTCATATCTTCCTTTCAGAAACTTAACATGGTATGACTTGAATGTAATGCTGTTTATATACTTGACTCTTCTCCATTTCTAGATTTTTCAGCTCCTTAACTGCAAAAATTGATTGTACTCATCTCGTGTTCTATTCAGTGCTTTGTGCACATTTAGAATCTCCTAAATATTTATTAAACCAAATTAAATAGGCCTAATTATCACAGGAATTGCCTGTGGTTCAGACTAAGAAACAAATGCCTAATTTTGATTGGATTCACAAGTTGATTTGGTTAAAATAAAACCTGCAATAACGCTGATTTCTTCATTTTGCCCCTTCCTAACTCAGGTTTTAATTTAAGGTGAGCAGCTGAAAACCTCTGATTACAAAATCCTGCATGTCAATGTGGTTTTTATAGTTAAAATGTGTTATGAGTTAGAAATGCTTCATCGCACCTAGGTATTTGATTCAAAAGCCATGATTTATGACTTTGACTGGAATTTCATAGGAACAATGTGATATAATACCTGGAAACACCATTTATTTTCATGCACTATTTAAATTACACTTATACCAAGTTACGGCAATATTAAAAAGTAATATTCAGTGCTTCCTTACATTTGCCACACTTTTTATCAGAATAGAATTGAATTCAAAATTATTGACTAGGAAACATTTCTGCCACAAAAATATTACTGTTGAATAATTAATCAAATGAGAAACATGTTCAGGTATGTATTTTTGTCTTTGCTCTATGAATTTCATTTTTATTTTTAAAATAAGTATATTCATGCCCCTTGATTTTTCCTTTTGAAGAGGGATTTATATCTCAAGACTAAAACCCATAGCACATTTTACGAGGTAATGTAGATACAATTTTCTGATAAATTTTGTGAGGGCTATTTTTTCAAAATAGATTTAGACTGGAATATTCAGAGGTGGATGTGCCTAAGCTATTTATTCACTCTGATGGATATCCCAACAAGGTCTTTGTATATTCTGTAGGAAAGAAACAACCACAATTCTTAAAATAGGGACAACTAAGCACATTAGTGAAAGCGAGACACAGCTGAGATACTCAAAGAACCTCCTGACTTCATAAGAATAATCAGGGATCTATAATGATCAGCATTTCTTCATCTTGTATGTTATAAGAGGCAAAATTGAATACCTTAGTCTCATCTTCTCTCTAGAAATAGTTGCAATTCACATAGTCTCTATTTTTAATTTGGACCAATAGTTGAAAAGTTTAGTATTTTCCTTTATTACCAGTAAAACATTAATTTGCCTGATTATTTCTTACATGAGGATGAACCACAGAAGAATATTCTTTCTGTGTGGAGAGTAGTTTTGACGCCCCCCCCATACCTCCACCTATCCCAATTAAGAGAAGCAAAGGTGTTTTGATACAGAAGTTGTATTTGTTTTGTGGCTTTCCTTTCCTTTTTCTTTTTTTCCCCCTTGGAGATTGCTGTATGCTTGTTTCTTTGGCTTGTTGGTTTTGCACTAGAGGTTTGGCATGGAATCAGTGGCATCTTCACCTCCATTTCCCTGGAGACTAATTGTAGGCATTTATGAGGTGTCTTATCCCAGTTTTGTAGGTCAGAACTCTGTGATTTACCTTGTAGTAAGTACCTTGTAGAATGGGACAATCTAAACCAAAGTACATGGGAAGAGAACTTAAAACTAACAGATCAAATGGGTGAGTGAGTCCACAGTTAAGGGACCCTTTTCCTAGTGGACTTGAAAAGGCTGAAAGATTTGACTCTTTTTAAGCCATATTCAGAGCCTTTACTCAAAAATATTTCTGAATATAATTTCAAATAATACTGCTTTACTAAATACAGCAGTATTTTATTCATTCATTTGGACCTATTTAGGTGGGTATTTACTATGTGTTACCAGTGCCAAAGAGTGTCCTTTTCTATGGAATTTATTTTTGCATGATAGGAGATAAACATATAAAGCAAGATGATTTCAAATAGTTAACATGTTCTTAAAAGTAGTATTATATTTTTTTAAAAAGATTCCATAGTTATTTGTTTGGAAAATATTGCATTAAAGTTCAACTACTTTTTTTTTTCCTATTGGAGGATTAAAATTCTTAATATTTAATCTTCATTAAGAATCTCTAAGAAGGAAATATAATAGGCAGCATTTCACAATTTTATTAGCCTACGAAAACTTTTTTTCATAAGTTTTGTAGTAGTTCCAGTGTTCTATAGAACATACTTTGTAGAATGCTTGTTTACAGCATGCATAAGTAACTATGAAGGCTATAAATAAAAAATTCACAGGAAAAACTGCGTATCTAGACCATGTTTCATGATAGCTTTTTGAAGGAAGCTAAAATGATTTGCCAAAACAGAACCTTAATATAATCTTGATAAAAGATCTATGTGACAGGCATTCTGTAAGAAAATTATAATTTAAGGAATATGTATTCATATTGCCTCCAACAAGAGAAATAAATATATTGACAATTTGACAGCGATAATATGAAATTTTACTTGGCATTATTTTTCCTATTTATGAGACCTTAAAAAAGAATCTCTAAAGTAAGGAATAAGGCAAGCATATCTATCATTTTGAAATATAAAGGAGTGTAACTAAACAAGAAGCCCCAAGTTAAATATCCATTCTTCTTATAGTCTAAAGAAAGAGCAAGGATGCATAGCGCAGCTGGTGCTTCTGGGTGCTAAGCTTCTTGAAAGCAGAGGTTATTTCTTTTCAGTTTCCTTCTATATGCCCAGGGCCCTAATAGAATGCTTGGTGCATAAAGGCATTCATAAATATTACTTATCTACTTCAGTGAAATTTGGAGGATTATCAGGGGATGGTTATTAGGATGGGGCCACAAAGACACCAGTAGTCACTGGGTCAGGTCACCTAGATTCTGGAAAAAAAAAATAATAATCTAATTGTAGATTATACCTGGGAAACTTGAATGTTTGCCTGGCTGAGATGATATCCAAAAGAGTAAGTGATTAGAACTTCTGGCAAATGATCACCAGTGCAGAAAAGCCTGAGGTTGTCCTTGGCTCATGGCCAAGGGAAACTTGACATAAGTAACAATCTGTATTCTTG
This sequence comes from Nasua narica, assembly GCA_028533885.1. Classification (NCBI taxonomy): domain Eukaryota; kingdom Metazoa; phylum Chordata; class Mammalia; order Carnivora; family Procyonidae; genus Nasua; species Nasua narica. Next base: position 43,812,843 of record CM052813.1, on the reverse strand, counting down.
TTTCTGTAAGGACAGGTAGCCTGCCTGTGATGGAATGGAGGCTCAAGAAAAGGTATCAGCCTCCAGAAGGAGAACTGTAAAACCTTGGCATTTCAGGACCTTGTGTTCCCCATCCAGTGTTGGGGGCAGAAATTCAGTTATAGGAGGGAGGGTTGTGGCAAGTGATATTGGGCTGTGAAATGACACAGAAGTCCTAGAGACCAAGCGGACTGCTCTGATCGTTAGAGTGAGGGTTAGACCGAGTTATTGGAAGATGGGATCTGCTTTTAAGTGCATACTTACTCAGCTTACAGATTTCATTTTTCTTTGAATAGACTCTACCCACATTTATGTAATGATATAAATATATCATTTATAGAGAGTGAAAGATAGAGACATATATATATATATATATATATATATATATATATATAATGGAATATTACTCAGCCATCAAAAAGAATCAAGTCAACATTTGCAACAACATGGGTGAAACTAGAGGGTATCATGCTAAGTGAAATAAGTCAGTCAGAGAGAGACAAATATCATGTGATTTCACTCTTAGTTGAACATAGGGGAACAGAGGGAAAAATAAGAAATCAGAGAGTGAGACAAACCATAAGAGACTCTTAAGTAGGAAACAAACTGAGGGTTACTGGAGGGGAGGGGATGGGGGATGGCGTAACTGGGTGATGAGCATTAAGGAGGGTACTTGCTGTAATGAGCACTGGGTGTTATATGCATCAATGAATCACTAAACTCTCCCTCTGAAACTATTAAAACTCTATATGTTAATTAATTGATTTTAAATTTAAAATATAGGTCTCTTTCTTTTTTTAAGATTTTATTATTTATTAGAGAGAGAGAGAGAGAGAGAGAGAGAGAGAGAGAAAGCACACAGGAGCAGGGGGAGGGGTAGAGGGGCAAGCAGACTCCTCGCTCAACGGGGAACCAGATGTGGGGCTTACATGAGGATGTAGAGGATGAGGAGGTCCATCCCAGGACCCTGAGATCAGGACCTGAGCCGAAATCAAGAGTCAGACACTCAACCAACCGAGCCACCAGGGCGCCCCTAAAATAGTGACTTTCCTATGCTGGTGTTTGCTTATACAGAGTAAAAATGCGAGAAGTATTCTGTGCGAAAGGGTGTGAATTGAACTGCTTATGTTTGCAGAATGTGTGCAGACTTAACAAATCTTTTTTTTTTTTCTCCTTTAATTCCACTTGTCTTTCTTTTTTCAACTTAAAAACTTTAAAAAAGGGTGCCTGGGTGGCTCAGTCATTAAGCGTCTGCCTTTGTTTGGCTCAAGTCATGATCCCAGGGTCCTGAGATTTAGTCCACATAGGGCTCCCTGCTCAGGGGGAAGCCTGCTTCTCCCTCTCCTACTCCTCCTGCTGCTTGTGTTCCCTCTCTCACTGTCTCTATCTCTGTCAAATAAATAAATAAAATCTTTAAAAAAAACTTAAAAAATATTATTAATAGTGTATTATACCAGAGAGACACGAACTATTTCATTCATTTTTGGTGTTTGTTAACTTAAAGGCTAAATTACCTAGTCAACTTTACTGGGATTTATTTCAGAAGTTCACCCTAAATAGGATATTGTGGTTTTAAAAAATATATATAAAAAATATACCCCTAATCCATAGGTATACATACACATACATCCATACATATCAGCATAGTTGATTTGTGTAATTATTTTAACAAATGTCTCTGGCTCTTCTCATTGATCTAAAACAAGTGTATTGCCATTTTTTATACCATTTTCTATCTACAAAATGCCAAGAATGTGGGCATAACAATTGGAGTTCTTATTTGCTTAAGAGAATAAATTTAAAATATCATCTGAATAGCTCCAAATATCTTTGGTTCTTTCATATTATGGAAAATTTCTCATTTAGTAATCCATTTATTAGAATGAATGGCATCTTATTTTAGAAGTGGCAACTATGAAATTTAGTGACTTCAATAAGGATCATAAATGAGCCAATTTATGGCTCTAAAAATATTGCTGCCAATAGAATCCCTTATTGTATGTTATTTTAAAATTTCTAATAGGGGGGCACCTGGGTGGCTCAGTCGATTAAGCATCTGCCTTCAGCTCAGGTCATGATCTCAGGGTCCTGGGATTGAGCCCTGCATTGGGCTCTCTGCTCAGTGAGGATCCTGTTTCTCTCTCTCCCTCTGCCGCTCCCCCTGCTTGTGCTCTATCACTCTCTCTCTCACTCTCTCTCAAATAAATAAATATTTTTTAAAAAGTTAAAATTAAAAATTAAATAAAAATTCCAATAGAGAATATGCTGTATTCCATAAATGCTAAAAAATGAATATTTAAACATGTATGCAGGTATAATTTTTTGTTTTGCATTCTAAACTGACATAGTTATTCTTACTCCGCAATTTCTGGTCAGGAGAAATTCATCCGCAGGGATATTTATGTTGTCAACACAGCAATCAGATGGGAGACACTTTGGCCAAGCAATCACCTTGACAATCACTGTTCCTGTGGTGACACACATCGAAACGCATTATATTATGGATCCTTTTTTCTTTCCTTCTTTCATTTAAATACTTGATAGCACTTTTCCGCTAACCACACCTCCTTCTGGAAGAACTGAAATTAAATGCTGAGAACTTTAGAAATCCCCAGCAACATTCCAAATTTTGTTTTTAAAGGCCTGAAATGTCATCCTGATAGAAAATGTCATCTGCAAAATCCTGAATTAGAAAAGCCATCAACGGGTTGTGGAGTGTGGGGCCACCTTTATTTATTTGGACTGTTATGGATATAATAAATCATTCTAAAATAATGTTGACATTTATGCATTCCGCTAACATGGCAGTTTAACAGCCTGTTCTATATACTGCTGCTTGAGTTAAGGATTTGCTATCACATTTTCCAGCTTACTTCTCCCAATCTTAACACAGCAGACAGTGGTAATGTCAACTGCAGGAGTGCCAAGAGAGAAAAAGATAATGTATTCATTTTTATGGGCGATTTTAAAGTCCATGCCATTGAGCACATTTCTCTGAATGGCTCTCCTAGCTCACAGCGTTTGCTTCTTTCCTTTTTCTTTGGGCTGCACGAAGCCTTTTTTTTTTTGTTAGAAGTATGGCTATCGGTTTGATTTAATCCTGCTTCCTCTGCATAACAACAGGTGCCCAGAATGCATTAGCAAGAAAGACATCATAATTGAAATCAATACCGTGACTTTGAAGGCTGCTTCCGTGATGAGTTCTGGTCCTGTGTATTTTATATGCTGCCATAATCATGTTGATGTAATGCATCAGACACTGCTATCAATTCAGTTCACACACACACACACACACACGCAGGCACACACACACATACGCAGGCACATAAAATGCTTGACTCACATTTCTTTTATACTAAATTTACTGTTTGGTTCTTTGGCCTTTCAGTTGTTCAGTTGTTTGTATCATCAGATACACAAAAAAGAGATTCATTTGTTCTTCTGGGTTAAAATGTGATTTAAGCATTACAACGAAAAAGTTTTCTGCTTTAACTCTAAAGTTTTTAATTTACATGTGCAAATGAGCGTACATTTCAACGTAGGACTGCTGCTTGCATAATATTATTCCATGTGGACTTTTAATCATTTTTGACTCTTGAAACTTTCATGGTCATCATCTTCATCCTTGATTGCCCATATTTTCCTACACTAATTCATTAGGTAAACTTTGCCAGCACTCTGTCCTTCTACCGTGTTCTGATCCCTCAAGCACGGACTCTTTGAAATCTTGCAGATGTGGAGTGAAGTAGAATGATGACCTCTCTGTGTCTTATTTTCCTATAAGAAATGTATACATGAATTCTAAAGATTTTATTTGTTTATTTATTTGAGAGAGAGAGAGATCACAAGTAGGCAGAAATGCAGGCAGAGAGAGAGCGTGGGAAGCAGGCTCCCTGCTGAGCAGAGAGCCCCATTCGGGGCTCAATCCCAGGACCCTGAGAAAGCCGAAGGCAAAGGCTTTAACCCACTGAGCCACCCAGGCACCCCGAGAAATGTATACATGAATTCTAAAGGAGGACCTTAATACTGGATACCAGAGCCAGGCAACCCACCTCTGAACTTGTCTTTCAGCTTTGGTAGTATCTTCATTGGCTAGCATCCTGGTAGGGGAAGAGCAGCAATAGCAGCTACGTTTAGGATACCCCTATCTTGCTTATAGCCAAGCAACCATGAAGAGAATTATCGCACTTCCTGGAGAAGCAAGAGAATTTCTGCTTTAAAAATTCTCCATATCATTAAAAGCACAGTAGGGATGTGTAGAACATGCCATCTAATCCCTTTGGTGCTCACATTTAAACTCTGGTTTTTAGAGCCTTGGAATGTACCCTTACTGTGTGATTATAATTAAATTACATTTTGCAGACAAGTTGGGGAAAGAAGCTTATTTCTCTCCATTTTGAGATTAGTAGTGTTCCTCGTGTAGCATCAGATTACCAAAAGATCAGGGACTATACGCACCACCATTGGCCCTACTCTTGGAGAATGAATTTTCACTCAATGTAGATAATTATGACCTATAGCTTGTCTGATTATTTTACATATTTGATAGTTATTTTAGTACTTGCCATCAAGTTCTTAGTGTTCCCAAAGGTTCTATTTTAGGGTTACCCCTCTGTGTGTTCCTAATATGGGCTGATAAAAAGAATATGAAAGAAATCAGCCAAGCAGTCCTATGGCACCACCTTCACATTGTCATTCAGGCAGAGTTGGAAAAGTGCCCACGGGGACACTTCTGAAACACATGCTAACATTTTCTCTGGAGAAAATGCAACTCAGTAATTGGGCTGAAATGCATTTTCTTCAGGGAGGTGGCAGAATCCTTTTGAATATTTTCAAGTGTAGACAAAACTCTCTACAGATTGATGTAGCATTCTTGGATAAAAGTGTTCACAAATGATCGAATACTCTATCTGCAAGACTTCAACAACTGTCATCTATCAGGGAAGTAGATATTTGGATAAAGGGGATGTCACAATCCATCGGCAGTTTTTATTACATTGACTTTATACATGCAAATATAAAGGAATCCTTAATCAAGAAAGGTTTATTTTATTTAGTACTAAAGATGCTTACATACTTTAAAAAGGTCTATCTTTAGCTCTTGTTAATGCTAATGCTAAAATTGCATCCTCCAGTCTGATATCTCAGAGTTCTACTGAAATTAGGAAAAATATTTTTTTCCTCTTGTTCAATTTCCTTATATCTTCTGAATGTAAATGTCAAACATAATCTACCTCTCATAGTCATCTTTTAAGTGCTTACCTAATGATAAATTTATGTCCATTCTTTTAAAATATGGACATTGAAGGTTGAACCAGGGAACTTTTCATACTTAGAATGTAGTTGATAATTGCAAAATGTAAGCTACAGGGTAGCTTTTTTTTTCCATTAACCAATTCACCCTAGTATGCTGATAGTAAGTTTTAAAAGCCATTTTCCAGAGGTAGATGAATCCAGTACTACACATTTAATAAATAAAAACATATAGCATTTAAAATATGTGTATAACTCTAGACAATATGAAGTTCAGTGCTTCTTAGAGATATTTATTTTTATTAAGTATTTGTAAGTGGCTACTTAAAAACTGAGTTAGCTAATAATTTTACCTTTATTGATCAAGAGAAAAAAAAAACAGGAAGATAAATGAATGTTACTCAAATGGCTTCTATTTCCTTTAAAAAGTAAAAACAAACAAACAAAAAACCAAAACAAACAAACACCAAGGACACATGGGTGGCTAACTTGGTTAAGTGACTGACTCTTGATCTCAACCCAGGTGTTGATCTCAGGGTCATGCGTTCTTAAAAAAACAGAGAGAGAGAGAGAGAGAGAGTGAGAGAGAACAAAAACAAAACAAAAAAACCAGTACCCCAGAACAAAAAGAATGTATGTGTTTCTTAATAAGTCTCTATTGTACCAGTAGTTGCTATATAGAGCCTCAGGAAACCAGGCAAAACAAAGGCATGCTGATTCATTTCATTTTTGTGCTTATCTGTTTATTTTCCTGAAATTGTTTGATCACTCTGACTTTTCATTTTCCATATCTTTGTGGCTGTATGGACTACTTCTGAAGATTGGCTCAATATATCTCTCCTGCCTTGTTAAATTTCCTCTAGAAAAACACAGGGGTTCTTAAATAACTATACTCCTTTCCTCCTTTATTGAAGCTTCTCCAATGAATTAAACTCTCTAGGAACTTTCAAATAATGAGGATGACTAATGTTTATGCAGTTTTATAGGTCTGCATGTATTTCAGAGTATCCAAGATTAGCATCTGTTGATGTGGATAAGTATTAACATGGCAATATATCTGCTATGCTTTGCTTAAGAATGTCATCGCACAGAATAAAGCTTTGTATACAACATCAGATTCAGGGTGACCGTAAAGGAAAAATGTTGCACAATGAATGTTTGGTCTCTGTATTTTGTTTGCATATTTGTCAGTGTGTATGTATGTGTTTATGATCTAATACCAGAATCTCCTAATTAGGTGCTTTCTTTTCTGTGACAAAGGATTTGTTCTAAACAAACTCCTTGATAAACAAATTTTTTACATCCTCATTGAAGGTAATTTAGTTTGGGGCGCCTGGGTGGCTCAGTGGGTTAAAACCTCTGCCTTCGGCTCAGGTCATGATTTCTGGGTCCTGGGATTGAGCCCCGCATGGCACCGGGCTCTCTGCTCAGCAGGGAGCCTGCTTCCCCTTCTCTCTCTGCCTGCCTCTCTGCCTACTTGTGATCTCTCTCACTCTGTCAAATAAATAAATAAAATCTTTAAAAAAAAAAAAAAGAAAGTAATTTAGTTCTGGGCTATCTAATAAAACTTCATGCATTAATAGAAATATTCTTTATCTGTGCCGGTCAATCTAGTAACAGCTACATGTAGCTTCTGAGTACTTGAAATGTGGTTAGTGTGACTAAGGATCTGAATTTTCAAATTTTATTTAATTCTAATTAAATTAAATTAAAATAGCCACTTGTAACTGGTAGCTACTGTATAGAACAACATAGATCTAGTTGATAATATAAATGCAACATGACATGATAAAAATCATTATTTTGTTCAGTGTATAACATAGCTGAGTATCTTCAGAGACCCAGAGCTAAAAGAAGGTACAAAATTCTTTCCTTGAGAGAAACCAGTATTACTAATAAAAGGTACATGTAGGAAGCCATACTAGTTCAGAGTTTAGGCTTATAATATGACAGACGAACTCAAATCCTGTCTCTGACCCTCATTTGCAATGTTACCTGAGAGAAAATATTTAAATTTCTTTGAGTCCTTATTTTCTAAGTTGTACTTGGGATCATTAATAAGGAAATTGTGTCTGTAACAGGCTTATCACTCAACACAGAGAAATAATGATGTTAATGATGATCCTGGTTATGATGATGTTACCTTCATACGTTCAAGTTCATTAAAACCCTCAAATTACATCTGTTAAAAATACTCGCTCCATTTCTCAGATGGGGAAACTGAAGCTCGAAGTTATTATTTTCAAGATCACTTAGGCAATCCAAAATTTGAATTATAAGTCTAGTTAAAGGTCTCTTCTTTTCATCTTGCCACTTTGCCTCTTTGGTAGAACCAATTAGACTTGCAGTTAAAAGTCTAAACTAGTCATTCTCAACAAGGGTATCACTCTGAAGGTGACATTTGAGTCATATTTATGCATAAGTATCCTAAGTTGGACCTTTAAAGGGATGGAAGGGAGGGAGGGAGAGAGGGAGGGAGAGAGTGAAGAAGGAAGCAAAGAAGGAAGGAAGGAAGAAAAAAAGCCAAGTAGCTCTTCCAGAGTCTATATGTGAGGAATATACACGTGCTCATTTCTGAAAGAAGGAAGGGGGAGGTGGGTGAGAGAAAGATGGGGTCATATATAAACACATGAATTGTCTTAAGGGTTCAAGCCCTGCCTGGCTCTGCTTACCTCTTTCAAGCAGGAAATGCAAAATAAGCATTGCAGAATGTAGATTCCTGTATTTTATTTATTTGACAGAGAGAGATCACAAGCAGGCAGAGAGGCAGGCAGAGAGAGAGGGGGAAGCAGGCTCCCTGCCAAGCAGAGAGCCCGATGCGGGGCGTGATCCCAGGCCCCAGGAGATTCCTGTATTTTAAAAAAACAACTCTGTCCATGTCTTTTCATTGCCACCATTATATCAGACATAGACTAATCAAATTAGCAACTTCTTCTTCCTTGGAGTGGGAATAGGAAGATGAAAGTCTGGCCACAGGAGGGACCAAGTCACTCCTACATTTGACAATGCCAGAAAGACCTTGAAAATACACCTTAAAAATTATTGTATGTATTCTGCTACCTGAGTGGTTAACCCTTTGACAGGTGCTCTCGAGAGATGAGAGTGATTTATGTTATAATTCAGTTGTAGGAAATAAAGTTGCCTTCAAACTCCAAAAAATAGAGATGGAATTGACATTTTTCTGGGTAAGTCCAAGATATCTAGGTCATGATTCCTAACTGATAAAGAACTGGCCACTGATGGGCTATAGTAATTAATTACAAGAGCTTCAAAAAAATCTATATTTGTGTAGTCTATGACTAGCAGACTGAATAAATAAATATTTTGTATCCTGCACATATTTGTTAGAATTTTTTAAAAGCTTAGGGATGTGGCTTGATTAGGAAAATAGATAGGGATTTAAACAAGAATTCAGAATGCTTATAGAATTATACATTTTCTCAATTAACTTATATGAGAAGCACTAACAACAGCATCATGAGGGAATCTTCATCATTCAGAATTTGATGTGAATAGTAGACCTCTAGGCTAGAGCTCAGTTTTTGACGCTATTATGACGTTCCTGATAGCTTTCTGGGGATGACGCTCCTTTCTTGGTTATATAATATTTACTCTTATATTTGGAATTCCTTCCTAAGTGGATACATGAATTAATTTTAATTTTAATTAAATTAATTTTAAAAACCTAATACTTCTCCAAATACCACAAAGTATCCATAGAAATAATCAGAGAGTAGATGTGAGTACAGCATTCATAGAACTGTAGAAATTTTACAGCTGGTGATTTTGTTCTCTATACAAATTTTACAAAAGTGTAGAAGCTTTCAATTCAGTCATATTAAGCATAGACAGGCAGCTTTTCCATTTAAAGTAATATGGTTATATTTTTAAAGAGTTAAAAAACTTGCTATTAAATGTAATATTACAACATTATTTTTGCCATCTCTCTCCCAGCTGATTAGCTCATATGACTACCATCGAGTATAAACAAATTGTTTACTTTTTTATTCCTTTTTTTTTTAAGAGAAAGAGAGAGAGAGAGCATGAGCAGTGGGGGAAAGGCAGAAGGAGAGAGAGAATCATAGTCAGGCTCCATGCTCAATGCAGAGCCCAATGCAGGGTTTGATCTCATGATTCTGGGCACATGACCTGAGCCACAACCAAGAGTCAGATGCTTAACCAACTGAGCCAGCCAGGATCCCCTGCTTTTTTATTCTTAAGGCTAAAATTTCCATATGTTAGCATTAATCTGAGTTCAAGGATAGAAAATAATAAAATGCCTAACTATTCTATTGGGTTCTATTTTACAAATGTGTTGTCCAGCAACTACTAAAGCATGAAGAAACTGTTCAATATGTTTGTCTTGAGTTTTATTTATTTAAAATTCACTTATTCAAAATAATTTTTAAAACTACCAAAAAATAGAAGTCTAGGATCCAGATGGATTCATAGGTGAACTCTGCCAAACGTTTAAAAAGGAATTAATGCTTTTTTTTCTCCTCAAACGATTCTAAAAAATGGGAGAGGAAGGAAAGCTTCCAAATATATTCTACAAGGCCATCATTACCCTGATACCAAAACCAGACAAAGAGGGGCACCTAGGTGGCTCAGTGGGTTGAGCCTCTGCCTTCAGCTCAGGTCATGATCTCAGGGTCCTGGTATCGAGCCCCGCATCGGGCTCTCTGCTCAGCGGGGAGCCTGCTTCCTCCTCTCTCTCTGCCTACCTCTTTGCCTACTTGTGATCCCTTTCTTTCTGTCAAATAAATAAATAAATAAAATCTTTAAAAAAAAACAGACAAAGACACCACAAAAAGAGAAAACTACAGGCCAGTATTTCTGATGTACATTGATGCAAAAATTCTCTACAAAATATGGGCAAATCACGTTCAACAATACATTAAAGGATCATTTACAATCCTACAATCAAGTAGGATTTACTCTGGGGATGTAAAGATGGTTTAATATTCACAAATCAATTAATGTGATATACCACATAAAAAAAGATAAACATCATATGATCTTTTGATATGAAAAAGCATTTGACAAAATTCAACAGCTGTTCCTAAAAACTCTCAACAAAGTGGGTTTAAAGGGAACATACCTAAACATAGTAAAGTCTATATGTGAAAAACTGACAGATAACATCATACTCAGTAGTGAAAAACTGAGATCCTTTCCTCTTTATTCCTTAGGAATAAAACAAAGACATACACTCTCATCACTTTTATTCAACACAGTATGAAAGTCCTAGACATAGCAATCAGACAAGAAGAAGAAAAAAGAGGGTCGCCTGGGTGGCTCAGTGGGTTAAAGCCTCTGCCTTCAGCTCAGGTCATGATCGCAGGGTCCTGGGATCGAGCCAAGGATGGAGCCCATATCGGGCTCTCTGCTCGGTGGGGAGCCTGCTTCCCCCTCTCTCTCTGCCTGCCTCTCTGCCTACTGGTGATCTCTCTCTGTCAAATAAATAAATAAAATATTTAAAATAAAAAAAGAAGAAGAAGAAGAAAAAAGAGACATCCATACTCATAAGGAAGAAATTAAACTCAGTATTTGCAGATGACAGGATACTATTCCTGGAAAACCCTAAAGACTCCACCAGAAAAACTATTAGAAGAAATAAACAAATTCAGTAAAATTGCAGGATACAAAATTAATACCCAGAAATTGGTAGCATTTCTATACCTTAGTAATGAAGTATCAGAAAGAGAAAGTAAGAAAACAATCCCATTTACAATTGCACCAAAAAAAGTATAACATCTAGGGGCGCCTCGGTGGCTCAGTGGGTTAAAGCCTCTGCCTTCATCTCAGGTCACGATCTCAGGGTCCTGGGATTAAGCCCCACATTGGTCTCTCTGATCAGTAGGGAGCCTGCTTCCCTGCTTCTCTCTGCCTGCCTCTCTACCTACTTGTGATCTCTCTCTGTCAAATAAATAAATAAAATCTTTAAAAAAAAAAAAAAAGGAGTATAACATCTAGGAATAAACCTAACCAAGGCGATAAAAGAATGATATTCTGAACTATGAAACATTGATGAAAGAAATTGAAGATGACACAAACAAATGGAAAGATGTCTCATGCTCATAGATTTAAAAAATTAATATTGTTGAAATGTCCATACTACCCAAAGCACTCTTCAGATTTAATGCAATCTCTGTCAAAATGTCAACAACATTTTTCACAGAACTAGAACAAATAATACTAAAATTTGTATGGGAACACAAAAGACCTCAGATAGCCAAAGCAATCTTGAGAAAGAACAAAGTTGGAGGTATTAAAATTCCAGATTTCAAGTCTACTACAAAGCTGTAGTAGTTAAAACAGTAAGGTAGTGGCACAGAAATGATAGATCAGTGGAGAGTAATAGAGAACCCAGAGATGAACCCACATTTACATGATAATTTATGAGAAAGGAAGCAAGAATATACAATGGGGGCAAGAACATCTTGTCAGAAAATGGTGCTGGAAAAACTGCACAGCCATGTGCAAAAGAATGAAACTGGACCACTTTGTAGCACCACACATTTAAAAAAAAAATGGATTGAAGACCTAAATGTGAGACCTGAAACCATAAAAATCCTAAAAGAGAGAGCCCAGGCAGTAATTTCTCTGACATTAGCCACAACATTTTTCTAGATCTGTCTCCTCAGGCAAGGGAAGAAAAGTAAAAATAAACTCTTGGGATTATATCAAAATAAAAATCTTTTGCACAGTGAGGGAAACCATAAATGAATCAAAAAAGCAATCTACTTGATGGGAGAAGATGTTTGAAAATGATATTTTGCAAATGATAGTTGATAGTGTGTTAATATCCAAAGTATATAAAGCACTTCTACAACTCAACACCAAAAAAACAATTCGATTAAAAAATTGGCAGAGGACCTGAATAGATATTTTTCTAAAGAAGATGTACAGATTGCCAATAAGCACATGAAAAGATGTTCAGCATCATTAATCATCAAATTAAAACCACAATCAGATATCACTTCACACCTATTAGAATGGCTATAAGCAAAAAGACAAGTGATTTTAAGTGTTGGTGAGGATGTGGAGAAAAAGGAACCCTTATGCACTGTTGCTAGGAATGTATATTGGTGCAGCCACTGTGGAAAACAGTATGGAAGTTCCTCAAAAAATTAAAAATGGAAATAGCATATAATCCAACAACTCCACTAATGGCTATTTACCCAAAGAAAGCAATGATGCTAATTCAAAAAGATATATACATCCTATGTTTATTTAGTATTATTAACAATAGCCAAGATATGAAAACAACCTAAGTGTCCATCAAAAGATGAGTGGGAAAAGAAGATGCAACACACACAAACACACGCGCGTGCGCGCACACGCACGTGCGCGCGCACACACACACACACACACACAGAGGAATATTATGCAGCCATAAAAAGGTTGAGACAAGATGGTTACACTTAGAAGGCATTATGCCAAGTGAAATAGGTCAGATTGAGAAAGACAAATACCATATGATTTCACTCATATGTGGAATCTAAAAACAAAACAAAAAAATGAACAAAAGGCAGAATCCAACCTATAAATAAAAAGAACAAGCTGGATGCCAGAGAAATGGGGGGGGGAAGGATGGACAAAATGGGTGACTGGGAGTGAGAGATACAGGCTTCCAGTTATGGAATGAATAAGTCATGGGAATAAAAGGCAAAGCATACGGAATATAGTCAATGGTATTCTAATAGCATTGTATGGTGACAGAGAATAGCTTATGGTGAGCATAGCATAATATATAGAGAAATTGTTTCACTATGTTGTACACTTGAAACTAATGTAACATTGTGTGTCAACTATACTCAAATAAAAAAAATAAAAATAAATAAAATAAAATAAAATCTACCAATTCAGTACCCTAAGTCACTGAGAAACAACTAGAGCTATAGCCACTACCAAGAACTCATCCCGTGAGAAATTGGGGAAACATTGAAATAACTAGAGTCTGAGTTTAAACCAAGTCAATGTGATTTACTCATGCCATAAAGAATATGGATTGTTTTTGTCTTGAAAAGGTGAAGGAAATTCATTCAGGATTTTTTGCTTGTTTGTTTGCATTAAAATGGCTTTAGAGTGAGAAAACTGGAAGTTCTTTTAAATTATTTATGCTTTTACCCCTAAAGCTAAGAAGATAAGTTGTTAGAATTTTTTATTTTTGTGTGAGTAGTTTCACAGCTTGTCTCCCATGTTTATAAGCCTAGAAGGGCGAATCCAGTTTCTTATCTGTTTAAGTAAAATGTAAAATACACTGAGAAAGGTGTTCATTTCCTGAAATACTACCAGCTACTCCTTAATCACACCATATAATTACTTCATTGCACCACACTCCTGAGGTCTTCTGGAACAATTCTGATTTCCTATAGATGCATTCTTTCAAAATGGGAGATTTATTAACTATATACTTACTCTTTAAGTTCCTTCAAGAAATATCTTTATCTTTTCATCCCAGTTTAATGTTAACTCATAGTTCAAAATGTTTTTATTAAACTGAACTATTACTAAAGGTGATTTGATTTTTATACTTTCATTAAGAGAAATCCACAAGTTAGGAAAAAGAATTCTTTTTTAAGAACAATAGACAAAAGTTCCTGACTTGTGTTTCAGAAGGTATGGCCACTATAACCAGAGAATACCAACAGGGTTATGAGGCTAACTGAAGTATGAACAAAAATTTTCAGAAAAAAACTAAAGCTAGGAGTTGTTCTTAAAACTTACGTGTTCAGGACAGATAAATTCAACCAACAGAGTGAGACAGAAAGAGTGATAGGTATATTGGAAACAATGGAAACAATGTTTCCACCACCAAACCCAGGTATCACATATATCAGATGTTCAATATATGTTAGATGTATGAAAATCTGTAATGTGTTAAAACTAAAGCCAATATCATCATAAAATGTTGAGAGGGTGGATCAATAAAATCCATGAGAGGATGCTTAAAAAAAAATCAGGATAGAGCATGGGAGATAGACAGCACAATTTTGTACCTGCTTTTAAGATTACACGTGCTTATTATAGAGATTTTTGTTCTCTGTGATAAATGAATGAGGAAGAAATATGGCATATGAAACACATGCATTATCTCTTCTCCCTCCTGAAACTTAATTGATTTGGCTATACAAGAATACACCCAGAAACACAATAAGCAGGAGAGGAGAGATCACAGTGGAGGAGTGGCATCAAAACAATGATGGGAAGTGGAAATTAAATAACCAAGTGCTAAGGACTTAGCAGGGCAGAGGAATTGGAAGTCTAAATGCCAACAGAGGGTGAAGCAGGTGTTAAGAGAGCTGATGAAAGCCCTGGGTCCTCCACATGCTCAGAGGTTACAGACCTCATGTGCCTGTGAATGCTCATGAATGCTGAGATTGAAGATGGAGTATTGTTTCAAAGTTCATACAAAAAGTAACTAGATTATATGTAAGTGATGAATCACTAAATTCTACTCCTAAAACCAGTTATTACACTATACGTTAGCTAACTAGAATTTAAACAAAAAGTTGAAACAAACAAAAAGTATGTAAAAGCCCAGATCTGTTCACCCATCTGAAATAGTGATAGGAGCTTTATTCTCTATAGAAATGAAATTAGGGGGCGTCTGGGTGGCTCAGTTGGTTGAGCAACTGCCTTCGGCTCAGGTCATGGTCCCGGAGTCCCGGGATCGAGTCCCATATCGGACTCCTGGCTCTGTGGGAAGTCTGCTTCTCCCTCTCACCTTCTCCCTTCTCATTCTCAGTCTCTCTCTCTCTCTAGTAAATAAATTAAAAAAAAAAAATCTAAAAAAAAAAAAAAAAAGAAATGAAATTAGGAAGGTTCTGTTGTCCAAAAACCAGATGCAATAAAGGGAAGGGACCATCTTGAATGCCGGGAATGAGGAACTGACTGTAAATCTCCCCCAGCACTCCCCTCTGCTGCCCCACTGCTGCCACACTTTGCCCTTAGGCAGCCCCCCACCAGAACTTTGCAACAAGGCTTATAATTTCAATCTCCTCCTGTCTTCTCAAATCAGAGATTGGAGAATTATTCTCTAGAGAAATGAGTACAACAAAACCACCACAAGGTGTATCACTATAAAATACTTTAAATAGGTTTAAAATTATTCTGATTTATATCAAAATATTAAGGGTTGCATATGATCCCTCCGGGGGAGCTGACAGAGTAAAGGACAATTATATTTGGTCCTAAGGCTTTTAGTGATTTTTAAAATCAAAACTGAAAATTCTAAACATGAAAGTCTCTAAATTGTATATTTATAACCTTGAAACATTCTTCAGCACAACTGTAAACATTCTGACATTAGTTTTAACAAAAGGTAAAGCAGCCACACAATTATGGACGCTGGTCTAATATTGGTATAGAAGGAGCTACATTTGGAGATGGAATTAGAAAGTAGGTCTAACTGGTAACATTCACTTAAGCCAAAAAGCAAAACTTGAATTTACAATCTACTTATTCACAGATGCATAGGAATATTACCTGGGCCCCATGAGGACATAAGCAACAGCCAAGTTTCATTAAAAAAAAAAAAGCCAAGTTTCCCCTTCAGTTCCTAAATATTGGCAGACATTGAAGGTCTATTTTTGGAATTAAACATAGATAATTATTTTTAGGCATGGAACCAAAAGCTCATGTCTTCAGATTCAGCAGTTTCCAAAATTGGTTTATGGGTTTTTCTCTTGGGCCTCTATAGCTCATATTCCAGAGCTGAGATACATACATAAACTTAAAATATGCAAATCTCTTTTAGCTTTTTAATGAATCAGAATGGGGATTGAGAAAGAGATCAATAATTTAGAATGGAGACCCTTTGTAAGACCCATGTAAGAACAGAAAGGTTTTTTCTCCTAATGAGAAATTCATTGGTCAGTTTTATATTTTATTTTCATGACAAATGTCTCCTAATCATAAGAAATCATGCAGGTCTTTAACAAAGAAATAAGACGTGAGGAAAGATTTTTAGAGGCAATAATTAGCCTGTCTGAAATCTTTTATAAATTCTTTATAATTTATGTAAAGTAACTAAAAATTAAGGAGTTGGTATTTTAAAAATCCTAAATGATATTAAATAGTCTTAATCTTCTTACCCGGCTGTGATTATCCCAACTGACTAGTTTACAGTGGGAAATGGGAACTATATTGCATTTGCTGTGAATTTCAGTGGTAACCTAAAAGTATCTTTCTTTGAATAGCAATATTTACAGATGATCATATTAAAAAGAACTGTATTAGATAGAATGAAAAATTATTATAGAAGTGTTCTCAATAATGACAAATACACGATGCATAGGACTTAAATCAGACCCTGTGATTTAACTTTTAATTTTCTATGGTGTAGCTTTCAAGAGTGTTTCCTATCTTTATCATTGAAAATAAGATAGAGAAATATTATTTACCTATACCATAAAAGGTACACCTACTATGTCTGATGTTGATTAATATTCCTGGTCTAAAGTAAAGTCACATAGTTGGATCTTTCATGAATAAAAACCATCAAAGTGTGCAAGAACAGTTGGGTTTGCATGAATAGTTGGCAGCAATGAGTAAATTAGCCCTTGAATCAGTCAGTAGTAATCTATAAGATATTTCAATAATTCATTTAAACTAGTAAACAGAAGATTCCTTGTAAGAAATTTATGGAAGACAGCGTGTTTCCTCCTTCTGGTCTTCAGGTATTAATATTTCATATTGTAAATACTGGTTTGTTCTTGACTTCTCAAGTTCCTCAAAATACAAAGTTTTTATGACTTATGTATTTTGAAGAGATACTATTCCTTATCTATGGAAATATACTTGCTGGTTAAGCATGCAAATCAATTTGGCATTCCAGAGACTTTCTAATTAGATATTGCAGAAAACCGAGGAGGTAAAAAAAAATGAGTAATTAATATCTGGTAGCGATCTTAATCCCCAGATAGATCGCCTTTAGCAATGATTTCTTTTGAAAACTTGGATGGTAGAGACAAATGTTTCTAAAAAATGACTGGCCATTTCCATCAAACAAATAGCACTGTTTAAAAGCATTATATTTAGGAGTCTCTACAGTAGCTCAGCCAGTTAAGTCTCTGCCTCTTGGCTCAAGTCATGAGCTCAGGGTCGTGGCATCGAGCCCCATGTTGGGCTCCACACTCAGTGGGGAGTCTGCCTGAGATTCTTTCTCTCTGCCCCTCTGCCTGCATGCACATGCATTCTTTCTCTCTCTCAAATAAATAAATAATTTTTTAAAATAAATAAGTAATTTTAAAAGCATTATATTTAGTATCAAACTAGGCATTTCCATATTTTTTAAAGATTTTATTTATTTGAGAGAGAGCGAGAGAGAGAAAGCATGAGAAAGGGGAGCATCAGAGGGAGAAGCAGACTTCCTGCTAAGTTGGGAGCCTGACACAGGACTCAGCCTGGCACTCCAGGACCTCGACCTGAGCAGAAGGCAGACACTTAACTGCCTGAGCCACCAGGCACTCCCCATTTTCATATTTTAATATGTTTGATTTGAACATTATTAAATTTATAGAACCCACACCACTCTTGGGTATGTTTTGTTTTTTTTTTTTAAAGATATTTATTTATTTATTTATTTATTTGACAGAGAGAGAGAGAGAGAGATCACAAGCAGGCAGAGAGGCAGGCAGAGAGGCAGGCAGAGAGAGAGGGGGAAGCAGGCTCCCTACTGAGCAGAGAGCCCGATGTGGGGCTCGATCCCAGGACCCTGAGATCATGACCTGAGCTGAAGGCAGAGGCTTTAACCCACTGAGCCCCCCAGGCGCCCCTTGGATATGTTTTCTAAAAATTCTGCTGATTACTCAGAGAAGGCTTTCTGGAGTAACTTCTTTTTTTGTGATCACTACTCTTAAATATCTTACTTTCAGCTTTATAGATCAAGCAAGCAATTACAGTTATTTATATTCAAAGGTTACCCAGTGCAAGAAGTCTGACTTTATATACTCAAATTCATAAGATAGACATAATTAAACCAAATTCCACTGTATTTATTTATAAAAGCTTTCTGGTGACCTGAGCTATAGTGTCTATTTCACTGGAAATCAGGGTATCTGAGAAGTTAACATTTTAGACTGCACTTGTTTGCTGAGCTTGGCCTGGAAATGAAGTGAGATAGGTTTAAGGTTTATTTCCTCTGGACAATGAGGAGGACTAATGAATCATCTACATTTCATCATAGAGAATGACTCTCTAATGACAAGAATATTTCTGCCACCAAAATAAATGATTCCCTACCTGATGAAAACTGGTAAATACTGCCATTTTTCTCTTCCTTTTTCTTCCGGTTGAACAATATTCATTTAATAAAAAAATATTCCTTTAATAACTAGTTAAATGTTTAATTCAATAAGTTAAATTTAATAACTAAGTAACCTAAAATGTGATACCCAAGGTAGACAAGGCTGCTGTCTTTGAACAGTTAACATACTAGTTAGAGATCACAGAAAACCAAAGAGGTGATAGGTAACTACCAGGTGATGATGAGCATTATGTAGGAATAAATATGTTGGTGATAATATGACCAAGAATAATGGATTGCAATAGGTCAGGAAGGCATCTCTACAGATGTGCCCTTAGGGCTGAGATCTGGAAGATAGGAGGATACAGATACTAGTATCTGGGGAAAGGAATACCAGAGAAAAGGAACAACAAAATACAGGCGCATATCAGAAAAGGAAATATTCAGGTGAGAAATATTCATTCCTGACTCTCCAAATGTGATCATTAAATTATGTTGACACAAATATATCTGAGTGCCTGCTTGTGAGTTAAATTTAAATAAGGTATAAACTCTAAAAGACAGGATCTTAGTCATTTCTATGTCCCCCCAGTCCCTAGAACAGTCTGATATGGATTTGGGTTTTGAAACTTAACACGTTTTTTTGAAGTGACATGAACAGTCACACATCAAAGTCATTCCTTGTAATTCATTCAGTAGCAGTATCCTTTCACAATGGGGGCACCTGGATGGTACAGTTAGTTAAGCAATTGCTCTTGGTTTCAGGCAGGTGGTAATCTCAGGGTCATGAGATCAAGCCCCACATTGGGTTCCACGTACAGCATGAAGTCTCCTTAAAATTCTCTCTCCCTTCCCTTTTGCCCCTCCCTCTAGTGCTCTCTTTCTCTTTCTCTCTCTTAAATAAATGAATAAATCTTTTTAAAAAAAATTCTTTTACAAAATTACACCAGTGGCCAATCTAGTGGGCCCATTCTATGCATGACTAACTCTTGATTTTGACACTGATATATGCTCTTTATTTTTTTTAATTTTATTTTATTTTTTTAGTGTTTCAAGATTCATTGTTCATGCACCATACCATGCAATACATGCCCTCCTTGATACCCAGTACGAAGCTCACCCGACCCGCCACCCCTTTCCCCTCCAAAATGATATATGCTCTTTAAACTCAGGGGGAAAGTCCCCTTTATTCAAATGAACTCCAAGCAGTCAGATAACTAACCAAAGCCAGTACTCATTTCTTCCTTAAAACAGTTCTCAAAAATTTCCAAAGACCCACCTTTTCTCAAATTCCATTGGTTTCTTTTCTGTTTTCAGGTGAAACAAGCAGTTCTATGGTATCATTTACAGAGGTGCCAATTAAGACCACTTATATAAAAAAAGAAAAAAGTTAACATTAAATACAAAAATGATCCTCAGGAGGGTTCCATTTTAAGTAAGCAATTAATCTAAATAACGCTTTTTGGTTGGAAACCTAAGGAGTTCCCCAGGGTGAAATTCAAATCTGGCCCTGAAAATGGAGAGCAAGAAGAGACCAAAGAAAGAGGCAGGCCACTCTGCATTGGTAGGTGGCAGTTTTAATAAGCAAGGAAACTTATTTACAAGACTTGTCTTAGGTGGCTGCAAGATGAGTAGCTCTCCACCCACACCCACCTGATTTTTAAAGTTGATATAGAGGCCTTACTGGGGTTCAGGTATTCAGCCATGTTTACCATCCAGGCGGTCTCAAAAACACATTACTATCTCAAGATTGTGTCCTTGAAGTGGCTCCAGCTATGGGAACAGTGGGCGGAGTATACATTCTAAGGACAGGAGAGTGGGTGAGGAGCTTTTAATTGCCTAGGTCTGGCTCTTGGGTCAACCAGTGGTCATATCCTCTCAGTAATCTCTTCTGGGAGGCGTGGGTGGCTCAGTCGGTTGAGTGTCCAGACTCTTGATCTCAGCTCAGGTTATGATCTCCGGTTGTGACATTAAGCACCAGGTCAGGCTCCGCACGCAGCAGGGAGTCTGCTTGAGATTCTCTCCCTCCACCACTTGCAGGCGTACTCTCTCTCTCTCTCTAATAAATAAATAAATCTTTAAAAAGTAATTATTATCTCTCTTCTAACAGCACTTTGATGAAGAAAACCTCAGCTCAGGTTCTGGAAATGAGGGATGACCATTCAATGTTACTCCCATAAACCAGCCACATGCAATATGTGCCCAGGAGGTGGCTTTGACATATGATTACGCAAGGACAAGTGTAGCTAACAACCAACTAAGAGCATAATCAGAGTAAGTAACAATGGAAATATAGTGGAAAAGATACAAAAACGAAGGAAAAGAATACTAATAGAGTTGGGGAAAGAGCATTACTATTTTCCAATCTGTCTGGGCAGGTCCTCTTGTTACAAAACAATGTAAAAATAGTAAGTATTACTTAATTAGATAAACAGTAATTAATCCTTTATACAAACAGTTCCACAAAAGGTTCCAACTGACTCACAGGAAATACATACAATAAAAAAAGATGGTGTGTGTGTGTGTGTGTGTGTGTGTGTGTGTAAAGGAGATCTATGAAGATGCAGGCATAATTATAGATGCGTATATATGCATATGAATGAGGTCTAAGAAAAACACAACTAAGTGAAAATAGTTGCTGCAGTGACACTGTAAACCTGGCTTTGAATATCCTGAAAACCAATATTGAAGGGCATTCCATGGAACAGTAGCCCCTGGTGACATTCAGTAAATAAAAGTGCTCAGTGTCAAATAACTTTTGAAAAGGCTGTATACACTCTGTGATCCCTTTTGGAGACTCAAAGTACACTCCAGAATAATAAATGCTCTGATGAACCACAAGAAAAAAAATTATTTTTTTTAGCCCAGTGTTTCCCAAACATATTGACCCTGTAATCCATATTTATTTGTTGGCTTCTCTTTATACCCATTACATACCCATGAAATCATGTTCCACTGAACACCCTGGGATCCAAAGTTCAGTGCCGTTAGCGTTAGGGAAGCTAATTATAATATTTGATGATGCAGATCTATCTAATTTATTCCATTGGTGCTAACACTTTGTATGATAGCTTGCATTTTGCATTTTTCTTGATTCTATTTATTGATCATTTTATGTTTGTCTTATTGTATAGTATATATTTCTTGTGTGCCCATTCACCTCCTTTTTGGAAATCTTTGATGAGACATTAACTAATTAAGCAATGCTTATCCCAATTCAACTATGACTTTGATTTTCAGAATCCTTCCATGTATCACTATGGGCTCCTCATGCTTCACCTGCCTCAGAAATAAACTAAGTCTCTCCAAAATGGTTAAATGAATTATGATATATGAACACATCGAAATACTATGCTGTCATTTAAAATAACCTTTAGCAGGAGTAATTAATAATCACATAATTTTTTCACTCTATATCATTGTGTAAAATAGAGCCTCAATCACTATATGTGACAGACTATAGATTCTGCTGTACTTTTAAGAATGCAATAATTCCCTGCTTTTTATTTCTCTAAGTATCTGAAAAATTGTTTAACGTTTAATTATTTACAGAGCACCTACTAGGTCCTAAGTTCTGCAGTATGTACTAAGGTTACAGCAGTGACCAAAGCAAAGCCCCTGCTTAAAGAGTTTACATTCTAGTCCACAATAAACATGCACTATTTTGCATAATAAAAAATAGCTAAGAAATGTAATGAGTTTTCCCCCTCCATATTGGTTTATATAAATTTAGGTAGAAAATGTATGTCTGAGCAGGGCCCATTACTGCAGACACTCCCAGAAACTTATTTTGTGCCATGACCCAAGCTTAGGATAGAGAGTTACGAATACTCTTTATTGAGCATTTACGTTGTGCCAGGCATTTCCCTATGTTTCTCTCAGCTCGTATTATTCCTATTTTACATTTGTGAAAATAGAGATTCACGAAAGCTAGGTTACTTGTCCAAGATTATACACTACTGAAAGATGAAATGACTGGAGCAGGATTTGAACCAGGTTTTCTGCATTGGAAGTCCCTCTTTTGTTTTGTTTTGGTTTTTCTAAACATATATGACTCTAAAGGAAATGTTAGTGTAGTGTTTCTGGTGGAAAAGCTGGAAAAAGCTTTGCAACCACCTCTAGGAGAGAATCACCACTCTAAAAACTAATAAATGAGCTTTCACTTCCAAGGGTTTTTTGGTTTTTTTGTTTTTTTAAAGATTTTTATTTATTTATTAGAGAGCGAGAGACTGAGAATGAGAGGGGAGAAGGTCGGAGGGAGAAGCAGACTTCCCGCAGAGCCGGGAGTCCGATATGGGACTCGATCCCGGGACTCCGGGATCATGACCTGAGCCAAAGGCAGTTGCTCAACCAACTGAGCCACCCAGGCGCCCCCAAGGGTTTTTTTTTTTAGTGGTTTTCAAAGAGTTATTAGCTGATAACCTCTGCATCAAAAGTGCCAGTGGTATTCACTAAAAATACAGTTCACTGTTTGCCATCTTGGACATGCCGAGTCCAGCTTTCAAAAAGGGTGTTATATACTCAGTTGTGTACTCTCCAAATGTCCTATGTTGCAACTCCTAGCCCCCAGCAACTCAGAGTGTGATCTTACTTAGAAATAGGGTCATTGCAGATGCAATTATCAAGCTAAGATGAAGTCGTACTGGAGTAAGGTTGGTCTCCAATCCGATATATGAGTGGTGTCCTTATAAAAGAGGGAAACATGGACACACACACACACACACACACACACACACACACACAGAGGAATAATACCACTGAAAATGATATCTACAAACCAAGCAATGCCAGAATGCCAGGAAAGCTGCACAAGTACAGAGAGGGAAGGAATAAATTCTTTCCCACCTTGATTTTGGACTTCTAGCCTCTGTAATTGTCAGACAATGAATTTCAGTTCCTTTAAGCCATTCACATTGTGCTACTTTGTTACTGTCGGCCTAGCAAACTGATATATCAGAGAACCAGCGTTTTTTTTTTTTTTTTAAAGAGAGATCACAAGTAGCCACCCAGGCGCCCCAAGAACCAGCATTTTAAAGCAAGTATCCCAGGTGATTTTGAGGCACGCTAAAGTCTGTGAACCAATGAACTAGAATCAGCTTATTTGATAGAGAGGACAACAGCAAGTGCCAGAGCAGTGGCACATTTATTTTAAGAATTTAAAGGTAGCCGAGGAATTTAAAAAAGAGAAAGAGGAAAAGCAGCAGGAGGAAAGGAAGGGAGAAGGAGGAGAAAAGAGGAATGTAGGCAGAGGAGAAGCTTAGCATCAGAGGGCAATCTAGCTTAAGTGACAGGATCTCTTCCACAGGAAAGGGGAAAAAAAAAAGTCATTGGAATCTTTTTTTCCCCCCAAATATATTTTATTTTATTTTTTCAGCGTTACAAGATTGATTGTTCATACACCACACCCAGTGCTCCAAGCAATACGTGACCTCCTCAATACCCACCACCAGGCTCGCCCAACCCCCCACTCCCTCCCCTCCAAACCACTCAGTTTGTTTCTCAGGGTCCACAGTCTCTCATGGTTCATCACCCCCTCTGATTTCCTCCCCCCCCCCCTTCACCCTTCCCTTAAAGATAGCTATGTGCTTTAGAATCAAGGAGGCAATAGGAAAAAACAAACAAAACTCTGAATCTGCCAGCCCAGAAGCTCAGCTAGTAACCAGGTCAAGTTTCTTGTGCAGTGATTTATTTATTTAAATTTTAAAATTATTTTTCTGTAGAATCACCATAGTATTTAAATGAATCAAAACCATAGAAAATCTTTATTTTATTTTCTAACATTTTGTCATTAAAATATTAAAATACTGATATTATTCTGCGTGGATAAATTTGTAATCAAAATAGATGCTTGGAGGATACTTACTTATGTATCACTTTTTTCTATATTAAACGGACTTATGACAATTAAAATACTCGACTTCACAGAACAACTAAACTTACATGCAGATTTTTATCGAGAACATTTTGCACCAAAAGAGTCAGGCCTTTGGAGAAAGTATATTCTGACTAAATACTGAAGTTTTAGAAATAATTGTATTTTTGAAGGCATATGCAAATGTTTGGTTTTTCCTTAAGAAAGCTATCTCTGCTTTGGGAAAATCACTTCTCTAACCTACATGACCTAGTTCTCTTTTATACAATGAGAATGCTACCCTGGATAAAGCCTCTGTGATTCATCTTAGAAATGTGAAGTCCTATTTCTTCCCCCAAATTTGAAGGCCTTTTTTTTTTCTTTTCTAAAAGGAATAAAATGATAACACTGGAAAGAAGCTTGAGAAGTCATTAAAAGCAACTCAAACCTAGACACCACACTTTTTGCTTAAAATAACCCCAAAGGGAAAGTTGCCGATCTTAGTCATAATTTTTTAATGTATCACCCTATTAGCAGGAACTACACTAGCTTAAATGCTTATTGTATCAGGTAGCCCCTAATAGCTGGATTTCTTGTGACCATAGAACTCCTTTTACCTTTTAAAGATTCCCCGTTGTAGAGAGTTTTGTTGTCTTTGTGTTTGCTTGTTTGTTTTCTAATCAGACTTCATTTTACACAGGAAGTTTTCCTTTCTTCCTAAATTAAGTTTAACTGACATTTGAAATTGAATTTCAGCTCATACAAAGTAACCATGAAGGTCTTTATTTGGTTATCTTTATGACTTGTGGTTTTGGAGTCCTGTAGTAATACTTTAAATTATGATTACAGTTATGATTATCCTATGCTAATCATTTTGAGGAACTTATATTTTTATGTATTTTCTGGAATTGGATTCAGTAGGATGATATACCATATGTCTCTCTATTATTGGTATAATGTCAGTTTGAAGGTAGGAAACTTACTAGGCATTTGTCAATTCAGATTAGCAGAAACAGATATTGACTGACAGAGACACATTCATTTGAAAAGTAAGAATCACTCTGAATTACCTCAAAATGAAGAAGGTAGCTCCAAATCTTCCAAACTAGTGAACATATTGAAAAAAATAACCCTGGGATTTAATGAAACCCATACCTTCATTACAAAGCATTTATTGATTACTTATAATGTGCCAACCAAGGTTCTAAGTGGGCAGTGGGAATAAAGATAAGTAACAAATTAGAGGAAAGTGTGGTAAGTAAGTTAAAGGCTGCAATGCTGTGTAATAAGAGCTATGATATATGTAGACACAAGATTAGTGTTCTAGCAAAACTGGGCTTCACAGGAAAACAGGATTCTAGGTGGTGACTTTTTTCAAACAATACATGGAAAAGAAATTATCTAGGAAATATTCATAATATTCTGAGCAAATATTTCAATAAGGTTTTTACTTTAATGGGGCACCTGGTTGGCTGAGTTGGTTAAGCATCCAGCTTTTGTTTTTGGCTCAGGTCCTGATCTCGTGGATCGTGAGATTGAGTCCCAGGTCAGGCTCAATGCTCAGCGGGAGTCTGCTTGGATATCTCTGCCCCTCACCTGCTTATGTACAGTTTCTTCCTCTCGTAAGTAAATAAGTCTCTCTTATTTTTTAAGTTCTTAGTTTATTACGGCGAAGGGAATTGTCAAACATTGGCACCTTTCAACAGAAATTGAGCCAGATTGGCAATAATTGTCAGAAAATTATTAAAAACATAGCAAAAACATAGTTGGGACATTTAAAGTCCATTTTGACTCTGAGATCCTGTGATTCCATGAGATTGTATATGGACATAATGGTACACTTGTCCTAAAATTTGCCAAACTAGATGTTGGAAAGGCACATCTTTCTCTTAGCTACTGCTAGTATCTCCTTGACAGGTCTCAAAAAAAAAAGGGGGGGGAGAAAGAAAGAAAAAAAGAAAAGAACATGAGGCGGAAAAATGAAAAAATGATCATTTCTTTTAATAATGATGATTTTTAATGGTAGTTAAGACCTCTCAGCAGCGGGAATTTCCTCAAGACACTTCCATTTTAAAAACACTTTTAACATATTAAAAAAGAAAAGGAAGAAATGGAAAAATGTGTCAAAAACAGAAATACTTTCTCCATTTTTGCATAGGTATGCATATAATAGTAAAAAGCTTGAAAAGCAAACATGGCTGGTGTAAAATAAATTCACCTCTGTCTTCATTCCCACTCTTCCTAGAAGCAACCTCTGTGATGTTTCTTAGATGTATGTACCCATGCAAAGATAATTTATGCATACTTGAGCATGTAGTATAAGTAAATATATGCACATTTACTCATAATACAAATGGTAAAACTCTATACATACCATTCTGTAACATGCTCTCAGCAATCTTTTCATATTTGTGCAAATAGAACTCACATGATTTTTAATAAGACATTCTAATTTACCTTGAGAGTCCACTACTGATGGATATTTAGATATTTTTACTCTGTTTCTCTATGTCATTCCTCAGATATATATCTGTGGACTAAACTAGAAGTAAAATGCTTGAGTCAAAGTGTATGTACATGTGATTTTGGTACTTATACCACATTATCATCCTAAAGTTTTAACCAAATTTTCCTCCCGTTTACACAATGTGTCCATGAATACCTTTATCAGCATGGTTCATTATCAAACTTACCCCATTTTCCCTAATCTGTTATGCGCAAAAAAAAAAAAAGTATCTCACTTGTAGTGTTACTTTGCATTCTCTTATAATGAGTGCAGATGATCAATAGCCTTTCGTGTTTTCTTTTATGCAAATTATCTATTTCTTACTGATTTGGGGAAGCTTTTTAAGATAATTAGCCCTCTGTGGTATGAATTTCAAATATATATTTTTTTCTGATTTGCTATTTATCCTTTGACTTGATAATTTTTATGCCATGTAAATTCTTCTGAATATTTACACATTGAATTTATACATTTCTTCCTTTTAATAGTTTCAAAGTATTATATAATATTTAGAGAAACTTTCACAGATCTGAGATTCCTAAAGAATATGCACCCAGGGTTCCTTCCAGTTTTTACTGCTTTTAACATCTGGGATCTGTCTAGAATTCATATTGTTAGACCTATGAGGTATACTCCAACTCTATTATTTTTCCAAATTACTACTGACTAATAGCATTTTATTGAATAATCCATGCTATTCCTACTGATTTGACATGTCGTCTTTATCACATTTATTATAAACTACATTTCTTGTCTTTTGAATCAATTTTATTAATCCGTACTATACTATTTCAGATATTTTATCTTGATAACATTTTTTAGTATTGCGTAGGCTAGCTTTTCTTAAACATTCTCTTCTTTTCCCTCAGAATTTTCCCAGATAGCTTTGCTTATATTTTTCCATATAAATTTCCAACTAAATTTTAGATTTAACTGGTCTGGATTTAGAAAAAAAAAATCTAGGGGTATTTTTTTTAAGTTTAGTTATTTATTTATTTTCTTAGTAATCTCTGCACCCAGTGTGGTGCTCAAACTCATGACCCAGAGATCAAGAGTCACATACTCTTCCAATTGAATCAGCAAGGTGCCCCAGGAAATTTAGGGGTATTTTTAGTATGATTCCATCAGTTTTTCATATTACCTTAAGAGAGCTGACATCCCTATAATGTTGAATCTTCCTAAAAAAATGGCACAATTTTGCACGTTTAAATTTTTTTGTTTCCTTGTCGAAGTTAAGAATTTAATTCGTTTAAATTCTTCCTACTTTTGTCAAGCTTATTCCTAGACATTATACATTTTTGTTTCCATTGTAAATCGAGTCTTTTCCTCTGATTTTCGTTGTAAATGGCCATTGTTTGTGTGTATATATATATATAGTCAGTTTATTCCAGCATGCTAATTTTGAGCACTTCTCTTATTTTTTTATAGTTGTTTGCATCGTTAGGCATGTTTTACCCTTTCTTTTCTTTCCATAATTACTGTGTCACCTTGTTTTACATACATTTCTCAGGTAGCATTTACTTGGAGTATTTTTATTGAATTTATGGGCTTTTCCTTCTAACTGAGGAATTTGGCCACTTTTTGTTAGGCTGCCCAGGTCAGGTCTTCCTTCCATCCTTATGAAAGAAATATGACTAAGGAATTGAGTGAATGAACCTTGGAGTCAGATTCCTGTCTTCAGACTCCCAACTCAACAACCAGTTACCTGCAGAGCCTTTGGCAATTTATTTTACTTCTCTTGCCTCAATTTCCTCATGTATAAAATGAGGATTCTACTGGTATCTTTCACAGAATTATTTTAAGTATTAAGTCAATATTTGTAAAGATTTAGAAAAGTGCTTGGTGCATGCTGTTTGCCACTGTTACTATGTTTTATGTCATAATTCACCGTCCATATTCAGTTTCTTTTGTTATGTGTTTCTTCTGATAATAGGGAAGGTTTGGCAGATCACATGTTCCAACGATGACCCCCACAATATATCCCATTCCATACATTCTGGAAATTCGACTTGGACAATCCCCTTTTAGAAAGACAGGGTCTCTCTCCTTCCTTGGAACCTGGATTGGCCTTTGTCTGCCTTGCACAATAAACTAAGATGCATGAGATCAATAAGGTGTATGGTTTACAAACCGAAGCCCCCAAAATTCCATGCGCTTCCACTTTACTTTCTTGGGCTGTTCACTACGAGGAAAGAGACTTCCACATAAGCAGTCTGACTGCACTGAGATTGCCACGCTGTCAGGAAGAGCAGACTAGCTTGTAGAGACCAGACAGAAGGCACGAGATGCCTGGATGGCTGGTTCCTGGTTGCTCGAGCTCATGGCTGCTCCAGCTCTGGCCAACTTCCTCATTTCCGAATACCTCACCTGCAGATCAGATGAGAGATCAAACATTTGTTGCTGTCATAAGCCAATGAGTTTTGAGATTTGTTATATGACAATGGCTAAACAGAATGAACAGTTGGTATTCTGGTTCTAGTGGCTACACTGGTATCATTAACTTCATATAATACTTTTCTATATATTTTCGATTTTCCGAAAAATTACCTGTTGGCTCCTTATGAGTCTTGATGTAAGTAATATATTTTCACTTTCTCCCTTATTTTCTTGTCCAATTATAATATATATTTTTACTAAGTGCTCACTTTTATACCTTTCAAACTCCTTAAATTTTTATTTGCTACTTCCTTGAATATCCTTTAACCCTAATTATACCATTTACAAGGCTGTGAAGTTAACTTTTCTTGCTAAACCGTGGTTTTTTAGCAACTACTTACTGTGTATATATGTCTTAATAAACGATCTTGCTGCTGAAAATATTTGAAAAGCAGAGATCCCTACAGTGAGGTGTTTTCAAAAGAACATTTCCGCTTGACAGCAGTCAACATTAAGGACACAGCAGTATCTATTTAAAATGCATTTTGAGTATCTGTCATTTAAGCAATCTTATCTTTTATCTCCATATATATTTAATCTTTAAAAAATCATAAGAGACATTAGTTTTATTTTTCATACATTGCAAATAACTTAGTTAAGAAAATTAAGGAGTGGCACATATGTGAGTTTGAAACAAATTCCTAATTAATCATATCTTGCATTAAAATAGCACAGTAAGGGGCGCCTGGGTGGCTCAGAGGGTTAAAGCCGCTGCCTTCGGCTCAGGTCATGATCTCAGGGTCCTGGGATCGAGCCCCACATCGGGCTCTCTGCGCAGCAAGGAGCCTGCTTTCCCCTCTGTCTCTGCCTGCCTCTCTGCCTACTTGTAATCTCTCTCTCTCTGTCAAATAAATAAATAAAATCTTTAAAAAAAAATAGCACAGTAAATGGAAGGCAGTCTTAGTAAATGTGAGTCTAGCTGTTCTATTGACGGATAAAGGGGACTACACTGAGGAAAAGTATTGGGGTTGAAACCATATTTATAATAATAACATTGGTCTTCGCATGAAAAATATTTCACAAAACATTTGAAATCCCAGCATAAATTTTTGAGAGCATCAGGGTAATCTATCTTTGCATCTTGATTCCTCTAGGAATAAATTAAATTTGTACTATGCCAGTAACCATCAAATGTGAACCATTCGACAGTATATATTATGACATACTAGTTAGATTCTTCTACATCTCCACAATTATCTCTCATGGCCTTAATGTTTTTAGTATGTGACTCACTGGGTACTGTTGAAATTGTTTTTTTCTTGTGCCCCCTGGGTAGGAAGCAGCAGCTTCAAAGACAAAATTTTAACATAGAAAAATGTATTTTCAAAACTATGCAGCCTGAAGCACATATCAGATGTTGTGTATTTGTGTCTATGCTGAGTCAAAAGGGAACCCAGTTTGGCCACTCTGATGAACTGATTAACCAAAAATAAAACCAGTGGTGAGCATACACGCTTAGTGTTTTGTTTTTTTTTTAAATATATGACTCATAGATTTTTGCAGTGGTAGCATTTAAAAACACATAGAAACAGATTGGCTTTGGATTAAATCATCTACACTAAGCAGAGACATGTCACCACCAGACCTGGGCCTGGGGCGTATGGCCCACCATTATCAAAGATGAGAGAGAGAGAGATTTAGATATCAAGTAAGAAGCCGGATATACAACTCCAGTGTCAGTGGAGGGCTCAGGATGGATATGAAGATTTAGGAGCCATCAGCACATAGATTGTAGGTATAGCCCAAGGACTAGAGGAGATAACTAGATAGGAAAGAGAAAGTGACCTAAGACATGTATTTGGGCACTAGTTAGTAGCCAAGTAGGGGATGAAGACCCAGAGAAATTGATTGGAAAGCAGCCAAGAATCAGAGGAAAGTCAGGTCATTGTAATTTTAAAGTCGGGGGGAGATAATGTTTCAAAAAAGATGGAGTGGTTAGATCTTTAGATGCTGCTGAGAGGTCAAGGAAGATGAGGATAGAGATGTGACCATGGGATTTATCACTGAGGCTATTGGTAACATTTATTCATACAGTATAGTTTTCCTGAGCTTATGTCATGTTCCTGACTTTGAACACACACACAGTAAATGCTCATTAAGTATTCGTGGAGAGAAAGGAAGAAAAAAAAGGGAGGGAGGGAGGGAGGCAAGAAAGGGAGAAGAGGAGGAAGGAGGAAAAGGAGGAAAGGAAGACTAGATAAATAACCTAATAATGATAAATTGCATTCTTCCTGCCTGGACAAAAACTAATACTAGCTTTTGTGAGACGCTGTTTAGGGAATGAAATCAAAATCCAGGAAAAAGTGGAAGTCTGCAGACTTGATTGTAAAATCCCTCCTCCATTGACCACTATGACCAGGAGTTATTTCATTCATTATTTATCTATTTTTACACAGAGATGTCTCCTTGGCAGTAAGCCCAGCCTTGCATCCCTAGAGCAAGCTTAGCCATGGACCTTTTTCATGCTTTCTCTTAAACTCTGTTCAGGGGGCTATGATTTCAGATTGGCCATTTATTTAAAAAAAAAATTAAGAAACAAAGACTGAGCAGCTGCTTTGGTGCTTAAGACAGGCTGCCTTCAAAATCCTAATTGGTACCGCCTCGCAAAGAGCAAGATGATTCTCTCCATTAACACAATTGCAGATCACTTGGTCATTGCAGTACAAAACCGCAAGAGTGCAGACATCTTTTTGGTACATTAGTTATTAAATTCTCATCACTCTTTAATGTAATTCTATTTTTATTTAGTGTTTCTTCAGCACAAGTACACATCATCAGTTAATCGGGCCTGGTTGTGGAGGGCCCTGCTCAGCATCTCCTGATGAGGAGCTTACTTTGTAACTGTCGATCCAGTGAATAGAAAAACTTCAAACACCAGCAGATTCGCCTTCCACTGACACAGTCCTTTTTTGGTTTTGTTTTCATTTTTAGCTTATTGGGACAGGACAGGTTCTACTTACAGAACCCTGTGGGACTCTGCATAAGCTATGGATTTTCCTCCCTTGGAAAAAGGCAGGCACATCCCAAATTTTGCAGTTTGGGGAGTTTATCAACCCCATTTATGGACAGATCAGCCTAGAAAATTCTGAAGGTGTGGGGAAGACAATCTGACATCAGAATCAGGGTGGTCCTGGGGAGACTGTTGAAAGCAAGGCTTTCTTGGCCATACTAAATCGGAACTTCTACATTTATTAAAGGTTTGAAAATTTCATAATAGTGCGGTCTGAGGTTGTGTGGGTGGCTCAGTCAGTGAAGTGTCTGCCTTCTGCACAGGTCATGATCCCAGGGTCCTGGAATTGAGCCCCAAGTTGGGCTCCCTGCCCCATCGGGAGTTTGCTTCTCCCTCTGTGTCCTGTCTCTCTCCCTCTCTCTCTCTCACTTTCTCTCTCTCTCTCTCTCTCATTTCCAGGGAAATGAATAAAATCTTAAAAAAAAATACTGCCTTCTGAGTAAGTGAGGGGCTCATGGATTCTGGATTAAGAGGTCTTAGTTCACTGTACCCTCTCTAAGTAGACCTGTTGTAACCGGTAGAAAATGCTGTGTCACTTAATTCCTTTCCCTCACCTCTTCACTCGTCCTCCAGCACTACTGACCAGCCTGCAAACACACAAGTGTGCACACACACATACACAGACACACACACACACAGACACACACACACACACACAGGGCTACCTTGATCACAAAAGCCTCAAGCTCTCTGTTCTCCATGGAGTATTGGGCACCAGTTGAAGCATTGAAAAATTAATCATCTCTTAGATCTTGCTTCTTCCCTCCTAATTAATATTAGGAAAATGATCCCTGCTTTGGTTGTCTTTCATTTCTGAGTGGCTCGAGAAGGTGCATAAGAGTAACCTCAGAAACTTTGTTCTGACGCTGCATGACAGTCTGTACCTAACACAGAAAATGGCCTCAGGATGTGAACTTTCTACTACAAAGCCTCTAATCTTTGCCATAATTCTCTTTGTAATTGATACAAACTTTTAGACCCTCTTCTATTTTTCTTTCTTTTCTTGTCCCCCCTTCCTAGTCTTAAGCAATTGCTTAAGATTTGCTTTCCCCTGGGCCCCTGGGTGGCGCAGTTGGCTGAGCGACTGCCTTCAGCTCAGGTCATGATCCCGGAGTCCGGGGATCGAGTCCCACATCGGGCTCCCAGCTCCATGGGGAGTCCGCTTCTCACTCTGACCTTCTCTCTCTCACTCTCTCTCTTTCCTAATAAATAAATAAATAAAATCTTTAAAAAAAAAAAAAGATTTGCTTTCCCCTTATATGCAACTAATATGCAATTAATTTAGAAATCCTTTGTTAGGGGTACCTGAGTGGCTCAATGTGTTAAAACCTCTGCCTTCGGCTCAGGTCATAATCTCAGGGTCCTGGTATCGAGCCCCATCAGGCTCTCTGCTCAGCGGGGAGCCTACTTCCCCCTCTCTCTCAGCCTGCCTCTCTGCCTGCTTGTGATTTCTCTCTCTGTCAAATAAATAAATTAAATCTTTAAAAAAAAAAAAGAAAGAAAGTCCTTTGTTTTGAAATCAGAGCACATCATGTCATGGTAATCAGACATAAGTGATGGTGGTGCCATCCCAGCCTTAAAAGCCTCTTTGACCCGACACAGTGGGAGTAACATTATTTCTTGATTCTGGGAACAGGGAAGCATGTGCTGTAGACATGGTCACCATATCTGCATTTTCCTTGACTCCTCCCCATTTCCCAAACATTGTCCTTAGAAACCTTCAGAATGTGTAGGAAAGTCCTCTTGTCTTCCTGTCTCTCATATCCAAAAGTGGTAGGAAGAAAATCAGTCATCCCAACTTTTGGCTATTAGAGGAGAAGATAATCATAAGTTTTTCTTTCCTAAAGGATAAACTTGCCCAGGCGAAGTTCCAGGGAAGATCATCTCAGATCTCTCCCCTCTGGTCCCATCAACTCTGCCCTTGCATTGCCTCTATTTTAGGAGGTGATGGTAAAAGCACCTGGCCGTTAATAAGGGGCTATTTATAATTTAATATCCACAAATCAAGATATGCTGCACCTGAGAGAAGGAAACAATTTAGCTTTTAAAAAAATACTGTATTTTATGTATCAAGAGGAATTATCTGAACTAGTAAAGAAATGGGTAGTGTGGTACAGTGTTGACCCACACAGAAAGAGAAGCCCTGAGTGAATGAGAAAAAATTAACTGTGAGTTAGCCTGGGGGGCAGCTGATTTGAAAAGCCCGTCAGCCATTTAATTCCACACAAAGGTTTTGAGCCTGGGACAGCAGAAGAAATGATTTGGCCTAAAGAAGGGCCAAGTAGAAACATTTAGAGTCCAAAGCGAATAGCAGAGAAAGATGAAAAGGGATTAATGAACCTGTTCTAAAGAGCAACTAATTACAAGCTTGGATAGCTGAGACCAGAAGCTATGAAAGTGTCTGAGGTGACTAGTATAAGGGAGAAAGATAAAGAAGCAAATCATCGTTGGGAATTATAAGGCAATTACCTAGTACTTAGGAGTGTCGGCGCTTTAAATTCTTTTTCCAGTTTTAGCATAAAATTAAATCAGAAGTCAAGACTATGGAAAAACCTTAGAGACTATGCTATCATATATGCGTTAAGAAGTAATCGATTGTGTACCCTCGTTTAAGTTCGTTGATACGCATGTGTTTGCCCAACACGAAAGATTTGTAACTCCTTCTTTCTCTCCTTAATTTTAAAGCATTCATGCCCCCCCAGATCTTTCATATGAACTCTGAATTTGAAATAAGTATTGCAAACTTAAAATGTCAGAAATCAATCTCGTCTTCCCCCCCAAATTTACTCCTCCTACAGTGTTTCCCTTTTTGGTTAATGGCAATGCTCTTCATCCAAAAGTATAAACCCAGAACTTCGGAGTCATCTCGGAACCCTCTCTTTATTTTCTTTCTGTCAGGAAATCCTGATGGTTCTTTCTTTAAAATATACCCCCATCTGCCTTCCCTGTGTCTATCCTGATCTCAGTTGCCATTATTTATTTCCTGGAAGATTGCCGCAGTCTCCTAATTAATCTGCTTATGTCTACCACTGACACCTTCCACCTGTTCTCAACATAGCAGCAAGAGGAATCCCCTTGGATATATGTGGGATCATGTCATTCCTCTGTTCTAAACTTCCAGTAACTTCGTATCTCATCCCAAATAAGAGATGAAAAAAAAAAATACAATAGCCCGTAAAGTCCTGGGGATTTTGTCTCAGGCATTTCTCTGATCTCTTGTGCGATTACACCTGTCCCAGCTCATCCTCTCCAGCATTCTGGCCCCTTTTCTATTTGTCACACATGCCATAGCCACTCCCACCTCAGGTCGTTTCCTCTACCTGGAATTTTTTTTTCCCCAGATATCTGCACGGCTCCTTTTCGTACCTTTTTCAATTCTTTGCTCGCTTAATCTTCCTGGAGCACCCTAAATAAAATTACAGCTCTGTGCCTCCCCACTACTACCAATACTCCCTACTCATTTTTAATTTTTATTTTTCTCCATAGAACCTAATATACATTTTTCTTGTTTATTTTGTTCATTGTCTGTCTCATCTACCTGAAACATAAGCTTTATGGGAACAGGGATTTTTTTCCCCCTCATTTGTTGTTGAATCCCCAAGACCTAGGGCAATAACTGGTCTATAGCAGGTCTTCAAAAATATTTATTGAATGAAGCATATCTCCCATTTATGATTACCTTACCCTACACAGACACTGGAGCAATAGCTTCACTTGTTGTACCTCATAGTGCCAGACATTAAGATAAGATCTTCTATGGGACTTGCCCTACATAGCGTAGGAGCCTCTTTTTATTTAAGAAATAGCAGCTTGCATAGGAGTCTCCCTCTCAGTAGACTGTTCTAGTCCCTCTGTTAGATGAGGTCAAGGCAAGACCAAGACCCGAGGGATGTGAACGACTGGGTGAAAGACAGACAAACTGAAGGATTCTCAGATTCTCTCCTGGTAGTTCTTTTTCTCTGATCCAGCACCTCGGATGCAGCAATGCCATTTTTATCCCTTCTGTCCCTCTACAAGAAGCACAGAAGAAGCTTGAACTTGTTCATGTTTGTGTGGGCCCCACGGATCCCACCTGAGAAAGAATCTGGTACCCAGAGACTTCTTGGAAAGAAAGAGATGCGTTTGTGAACCCCAGGGGGATGGATGACTAGAGACGTGCTTCTGTCAAGGGTCTAATCATACAATAAAGTCAAGAAGGGGACAGTGTGAATCTGGATCCAGAATCAGATGAGGGGGTGAAAAGAATCAGAGGGTGAAAGAGGTTTTAGCCAGATAAATGGAAATGGAAGAAGATAGGTGAAGGGATAAGTCCCGAAGAATCCAACATCTGTGAGGATAAGACTCTATTCTCTAATTTTACCATATCTACCTAGATAAGATCACTTAGTGATTAAGACTTAGGCTTCCTAAGATAGTCTCTTATCCCCTTTATATCTCAAAATATACTTTCATAAATGACTCTTCCGTAAGTTATCAGACTATAAGACATACAAGTACAGATTTCCTGACCACTATTTAGAATAACTGATTTAGAACAATGTCTAAAAACTGTTTTAGAAGTCCTCTAGATAATTCTTACAGACTATGAGGTCATAGGAGTATCTTTAGGCATCAAAGCTTCAGATGTGACTAAGTTAAAAAAAAAAAAACGTGAATGGAAAAAAGTCCTGGAAATTCTGTTATGGCTGTTCAGTTTCCAAAACTGCATCCCAATCTTCTAATGGATGTTAGCAGTGACGAGTGGGAAGTGAAGACTCTTTTGGACAAATACATTGGGGCAAAAATTGGTTAAATACCATGACTGTAGGGCTTCTCAGAGCCACTTACGACTTGTACTAATGGTGATATACCATAAAGGGAATAAAATAGGCAACACTTCCCCACCCTGTTACGGGGTTTACAAGACAGGTTTTCATTACAATTGTAAAGACGTGTAAGAATGCTTCAAACATTTCGCATTATGTATAACATTAAAAAAACTAAAATTTACATGCAAGACTTGATCACTCACTCTTTGTTTTTTGCACACTGGAGAACTCTGTCTGATTGAACGTGTTATCATTACTGAATTTATTTACCCTTAAAAGGAGATCCAGAAGAGGTCAATGCTTATATCAAAGGAATAATTTTCAAAAGGCGCTGTTTGGGGAAAACGTATACCTAGGCTGGATGCAAGTTCAGAGTATCAGCCTTCCTGACAGTTTTCAGACTAATCATCTACTTCATTTACCCCTAAATCCAGCTCTGCTCTCGTCTCTCCAAAGTTTTATAAAGGGTTTTTTTTTTTTTTAATTCATCAGCCATCACACCATTAGTATGCTCTCCAGAGAAGGAAGACTTTATACGTAGATATTTGCCTCCTGGGTCAGACCAAGCAGCAGATGTTTTCTGGTGTTATCTATACAGGTAATTATTTTAGGCCTTTTCCTTTTAGCTTCCTTCTGGAAAGTTTGATGCTGAAGTTTTCTGTTTTCTTCTTTTAGAAGAAATCACCGTATCCTTTCTGAATTCCATCCTTAGACTATCTCTCCCTACCTTTCTCTGTCTCTCTATCCGCTTGAGTCTCCGGTCCCCCTTCCTTTATCCTGTCTCTCTCTCTTCCTCCTTCCCACTTTGTCATTCATTTAGATAAACTATACGATCAAGTTCAATTTCAAAAGTAAGGTTTAGGAATAGCGCAGCCTTTGGCAAAACAGTGTATTGGTAGAAGTGGTAGTAGAAAAATATGGGCTTCGGGGTCAAACCAGATGTGCCTCAACATAGCACTTGTTGGCTGTTACCTCCAGCAAGTTATTTAAGAGCTACAGGTCCCATAAGAGGGTGGTATCTAACTTGTGGGAGTATAGAGAAAACAGCATATATGAAAGTACCTGGATTTTCTCATTAATACTTCCTGTAGGGAACCTCTCATTCCTGATTACCCTTCAGGGTCCCCCAGAACTTCCCCACATAGGCTGCAGAGAGGTAGCCCTTGCTGGCCTTGTTCTTTAATCCAGAAACATGATGGTGAGTAAGTTTCCCCTAAAGCACCAACTCCAAAAGATTAGTAATGGCTGCCTGGAGGGTTGTATTGAGAAGGGTCATGAGCCCAGAGAGGGCTCTGAGAACGAGAGTGTCAGGATTGGTTGGTAATGTCTGTCTTTTGAATGAGAAGGAAGGTGCCACATAGGAATTTGCCAATCCTACTCTGACCCTTTCCTGTTTTTCCTTTCCCAAATTTTACTATGACTCCCATCTTCTTGGGCTCTTAAAATGGCCTTCCAAAATAGCATATTTTTACATAAGCTCATTCCCAAGAAGATAGTTTGGGCTGGTGGGACCTTGTATGCTTCCCTGCAGAGACACTTAGGTATTTACAGGCTGGATCTGAATCTCATGGTGGAATGTCATGCTATGTCCTTGCAACGGTTTTCTCTAGTCACATTACAGAACACTCATCCCCTGCTATACGGTCTCTGCTGCGAGTGCTCAACTCTGCCATTGCTGTGTGAATGCAGTCATAGATACTAAGTTAATGAATGAGTGTGTCTGTGTTCCTATAGAACTTTATTTACAAAAATATGCAATGAGCTGGCTTTCACCCATGCAAGGGGGTTGCTAACCCCTGTGTGAAAGCTACATTCTGTGCACACTCACTCATTGTTTGTGTGATTCTTATTCTGATTTTGGATGCTGGAACTTAAGAATTGGCCCTGCTGCTGACATTATCAGAGAAATCTGAACAGGACTTGTGTTGTGTGAGTTTCAGTGACCTGTAAGCAAGGCTTGCTCCTTGCAGTGAGTTTGAAAACTTTTCCCTGGGCTTCACAAAATTGCCTATACCTGTAATTCTCAAACTTGAATATACATCAGAATGAGCTGGAGGACTTACTAACAACAAATTGCTGGCCACACCATTGGGGTTTCCTAATTCAGTGGGTCCAGGATAGGGCTTGAGAATTTACATTTCTAACAACTTTCCAGGGGATGTGGATGCTGCTGGACTGGAGACTGCTCTTAGGGAGCCTCTGACCTAAGCCATTCCCCTTTGCCTAGAAAATCTGAGATGCTCAAGAATGAGAGACACTAGGGGCGCCTGAGTGGCTCAGTGGGTTAAAGCCTCTGCCTTCTGATTGGGTCATGATCTCAGGGTCCTGGGATCGAGCCCCACATCAGGCTCTCAGCTCAGTGGGGAGCCTGCTTCCCCCTCTCTCTCTGCCTGCCTCTCTGCCAACTTGTGATCTCTCTCTCTCTCTCTCCCTGTCAAATAAATAAATAAAATCTTAAAAAAAAAAAAAAGAATGAGAGACACTATTTAAGCAGCAATGAATGGAATCAGTTAATCCTCCAACCCCTGCTCGTAGAAAATTTCCTGTACAATGTTTCTGCTTGCTGAACTGTTGGGAATTGAGATGCCTAGCAGACAGCCAAAAAGTACGATCTGAAAGCGGTGGGTGTGCTGGTTGGTGGTAAGGGCTACAGCCCCAGGGAGAGCCAGCCCTAGACTTTCTATGCTTACTGTCTTTCTCCAGGTCCATCCATCTCTGTTGGTCAACGCTAGCAACTTACTTTAGCCTCTATGACAGAGGTTTAGGGGAATGAGTCTCTACCTGAATCTAACAAAAATCAAACAGACTTCCTTATATATTAGTACACTCCAAATTTCCCCTGTGGATTTGTTACCATGAAAGTATATAGGAGACTACATTGGCATATAGCTGCCAGTTTGACCCCATTAACTAGACTAGTAGACATTCCATTGTTTATTCATCCCTTATGCAAATAATGCACATCCTGCTGTGTGTGTGTGTGTGTGTGTGTGTGTGTGTGTGTGTGTATGTGATAAGTGACCCTTTTGGAGGTCTCCTTGGGAGAGGAAAGAAAAAATATGGTATTTATTGAATAAGTAGAATTGGCAACCATCCTGTTTCCTCTGAAAATCTACTCACTAGCCTTTCCTTGAATACTGTCTTTTGAGCCATGTTGTTTTGTCTAGGAAAAGCTGACCTTTATGTTATTAGCAATCATTTATACCCGAGTGAAGCTAAAGAGAAGATGAAATGGGAGGGAAAACACAGTAAAGGGAGATGAAGGAATGAGGTTAAGGAATTGATTTTTCTGCCTCTTGCCTGAGACTAACCCAAGAGGCAAGTATGCTAATACTAAGCAGAGGGGAGAATTTGCAAATGTTTCTCACACACGGGTAGCTTTATTCACACATCCATAATAGTTACCTGGAAATTTCTTCTAAGATCTAAAAAATAGGAAACTTCACACTAATTAATAGGACAGATGCTCCAGCAAAGGGCCCCTGAATTCATTGGGGACCTTCCTTATCTCTGGAGATACACCTGGCCACATGGTCACTGAAAGAAAGTTCACCTGAGAGAGTCAGTGCCTGGAATGGAGGCAGCCCAACGGCAGCTGATAAAACAGATTCTCCCGTTTCCCCAACCTTGGGGAGCTGTCTTTGGTTGATAGAAAAGTTATATGTTTTTGCTTCTCTAATCCACACTGAAGGACCAGAAGACTGCTGCTCACTCAAGGTCACATCGTGAGCAGCAGCTCAATGATCAGGACAGATCCGGGAGCTGATGTTGCTATAGACTTTTGAGCCCGTGATTACCTAAGATGTGCTTATAAGACATATAAAGAAGAGAATAGATGATTCACTTCAAGTATTTAATTTTATGAGTTATTTGATTTTTTTTTATTCTCATTTAATATACCAAAGAATTCTAGCCACAAATACCTAATAGGCACTCAGCTAAAAAAACAAAAACAAACAAACAAACAAACAAGCACACATTTTTTTCCTAGTGAGGAAAACAATAAGAAAGAAAGCAAAATAAGTAAGTCATTATAAACCTGGGATTCTGTATATTTCCATAAGTCATTAAGAGGAAATACTTTATATCCATTTTATGATATAAAAGAAAATGTGTTAAAATGGAGTAATTCTGTTCACACAGTGGTCCAGCCCTAAGAGAATCTATTGGCCATGCTATAAATCTTTTCAAGTATCAGTTCCCAATAAAATATGGGAAGACCTTTAAATAAGTGGTTCTAGCAGACACCAATATCATTTATTTAAAAAAAAAATTAACACTTGCTCCAAGCTGCTATTCAATTCATTTTCGTTGACTCTATTATACCTTCAAAAACTATATTATCCTTTGAATCTCAATTCATCTCTTTTCAAATCTATTTGGCTGATGTTAAAGGTGAAAACTGATATAGCTCAATGGAGCATGGATTCAGAAAAATTGAAAGTGGAGCGTGTAGCATTTCCAACTTAGAAAGAAGCTAATAGAAGTTATTTTGCTGCACTAGATTATTCACTTGACTCCTCTTTCCCATTGGAAAGTTTCTTGGATTGGAAACCCTCCAGCTATCAATAATAGCATCCATGATACGCATTTGACTAAAATCAATTATATTGTCATCACTCGAATAAAAACACAAGAATCCAGCTATGAAAAGAGCACATTTATAGAAGAAAATTCACAGTCTAGAGGAAACATAACTTTCAGTGTCCACTTTAACTTGTGAAGATGGAGAGCAAAGAATTCTCTAAACATTGAGAAGATAATTTCCCGTTATCACCGAAGCTTTGTGCGTGTTCCTTCTGTGCTTATCAAATCTTATGTCTGTGATGAATATTAAACCTTGTAGCAGTTTAAAACCAAAACACCTCTGGTGTCTAAATTAACCGAGATATCCATATTTAATATTTAGCATTTTTTTCGCAGAAGCATATATGACAGTTTTGTTACATATTTTGAGTGCATATTCCATTCATATGAAACATTTCATCCTCCAGGT
This sequence comes from Nasua narica, assembly GCA_028533885.1. Taxonomy (NCBI): domain Eukaryota; kingdom Metazoa; phylum Chordata; class Mammalia; order Carnivora; family Procyonidae; genus Nasua; species Nasua narica. The sequence goes on along the minus strand of CM052813.1, from coordinate 43,770,710 downwards.
TCAGTGAGACTGTAAGCTGTGGTTTCAAGTTTCCTCTCACTATTTGTAAGAGCTCAGACATTTTAATATAATGTGTACACTGTCTTCTCTGAGTTGTAATTTAAGTTTTATCACAACACTGCGGGATCTGCTAGTGTCTGTAGCTTGATTTCACCCCATGGTTTATGCCCTGAAGTGTCAGGCAGATAGACAATGCTGTGCCAATCAGTTTCAGCCCGTTAAAGCTCAGGGAGCAAGGCAAAGATAAAGTGATGGAAGGCGGATAGTTGATGATGATTTACAAGTGAGCTTCACAGCTCCCAGGATTTGAGGATCTGTCCACAGGGCAGTAAAAAGAAGAAAAATCTCCATTTGTATAATTTTTGTATGACTTCAAAACACTTGGTGGAGATGGGGAGGTCTAAAAGAAATACCCCTTTTGAAGAAAAAAAATGAAAAAGCAAAGAGTAATTGGCTGTAGAATAATGAATTGCAGATCTTCCTTGACTTATAATGACTTTAGTCAAGAACTCAATTCCTTGACTTGACTTTACTATAGGTCTCAACTCAATTCCTTGACTTTACTGTATGTCCCCAGTAAACCCACCATAAGCTGAAAATATCCTAAGTCAAAAACGCATTTAATACAGCTAACCTACTGAACATCACAGTTTAGCCTCACCTACCTTTTAAGTGCTCAGAACACTTACAAAAGCCCACCGTTGGGCAGAATCATCGACCACAAAGCCCGCTTTATAGTAAAGTATTGGGTATTTCATGGAATTTATTGAATACTGTAGTGAAAGTGAAAAACGGAACAGTTGTCTGGGTACAGAATGGTTGTAAGTGTATCGGTTGTTGACCCTCGTAATCACATGGCTGCCTGGGAGCTGTTGGTTGCTGTCACTGCCCAGCATCAGGAGAGAGGGTCCTATGGCATATCACCAGCCCGGGAAAAGATCAAAATTCAAAATTCAAGGTACGGTTTCTACTCGGTGCTATTGCTTTTGTACCATCATAAAGTTAAAACATGAAGTTGAACCATCATAAGTCCGGGACCATTTATGTTAGCAGTGTTACCTATGACAGGTAATAGTGCATGAGTGAGACCTTCAAATCATCAACTATTCGGGCTGGAGTTTCCTTGTCTCTAAAATGGGGATGCTACCGAAACGAACTTCATAGAGTTCTTCTAAGGATCTGTTGAAATGCCCAGCAGAGCACCTGATTCCTTAGGCAGTTCCAAAGCCATTCTTTATATAGCTCTTATTCTTTTATTCACCCAGTAAATCATAATATTTATGAGATATTTAATATGTTTCAGGCATTATGCCAAGCTTTACATTCATCATCACATGTAATACACACACACATACACACACAATCCTGTGAGGTAGGTACCTACTTCTTTTATTTCCACTTAACAGAGAGATGCTGGGGCTCAGAGAAGTGCTTGGAAGTTAGCAATGGGGGCACCTGGGTGGCTCAGTTAGTTAAGCATCTGATTCTTGGTTTTGGCTCAGGTCATGATAGGATTCTGAGATCAAGCCCTACCTTAGCTCCATGCTCAGCAGAGTCTGCTTGTCCCTCTCCCTCTGCTCCTCCCCTGGCTCTCTCACTCTCCCTCTCTCTCTCATAAATAAATAAAGCCTTTGAAAATAAGGAAGTTAACAATGGATTGGAAATTTGGACATAAATCTGTTAACCCAAAGGTTCCTGAAGCATCTGACTTTAGGAAACTAGAAGTCATAAATTAATTCCTTAGGAGTCCTGGGAGTGGCTGGGTTGCAGAGTGAAAAACCTTTTAGAAATGTGGCCAGTTCCGGGGTGCCTGGGTGGCTCAGTGGGTTAAAGCCTCTGCCTTTGGCTTGGGTCGTGATCTCGGGGTGCTGGGATCGAGCCCCGCATCGGGTTCTCTCCTCCCTCTGCTCAGGAGGGAGCCTCCTTCCCCCTCTCTCTCTGCCTACTTTTGATCTCTCTCTTTCTCTGTCCAATAAATAAATTAAAAAAAAAAAAAAAAGAAATTTGGCCAGTTCCAAATCAGAACTTTTTTTTGTAAGCCCCATTTCAATGAGCTAGTTATATTCAAAGTTTTCTGTTCCTATTCATATTTTACTCAAAGCCCCCATCCTTTACAAAGGATGTCTCTAATTATATCTAAATACACAGCACACTAGGAAAATACTATCAGAAGATAACAGAGGGGCTCTTTCATGTTGAAATGAGAAATGTACATTCTATAGCTGATTTCCATCTTTCCAAAATAACATTTGCATTTATACAACCCCAAAATTTTAAAGGATCCTTAGGACTTTGTCAATGCTACCTCAACCAAATCAGAAATCAGGAGGTTTGGCAAGTGGGTATTATGGTGCTAATTTTAAAGGGAAGATAAGCAAGATGAGGCCAGAACCAATCTCTTAACACCTATTCGTGTAGGGAGTTGCAAGGAAAGATTGAAAACGTGATTCTTGAGTTTTTACTGATTGAATAGAGTATGTGGAGCACAACCTACTGACACCAAGTTCAGAAATGAAGACAGTGTGTGTTTTTGTTTTCTGTAAAAGCACAGAGAGCAGTGAGCAATTGTCTACGTCAAGCCATCAATCAGGAAGCACTTATGGCGAGTCTTTGGTGTGCAAAGCAGATCCTAAATATTCTTGAGCTTTAATTTCCTCATCTGCAATATAGAAATAATAAAAATATCTGCCTCATTGGATAGTTGTAAGGATTAAGTGGAAGAATGCAAGCGAAAGCATTTTGTGAACTCTAAAGTACTATACAAATGTCAGCTATTTTATTAAATTCAGGCAATTAAACCTTTATTGAGCATAATCCACTTGGTGATAGCAATCCTAAGAGTAAAATGTAGGTTATTTTACCCTTAAGGATATAGCTATCTAATAGAGAAGATATGCATCTTATCTAAACAATTAAAATTTGGTGTGAAAACTGCTACTATTGATATATAGACAAAGCACTCTGGTGCTGTAGAAATAGGGTTACAATTAATTCAGGGAAAAGAGATTATTTTCTGGGAAAGGTTCAGGTGAGAGTGGTATATTGAGCTTTCTCTGAAAGCTGTGATGGAAGTTTTTCGTGGAGAAAATCTTCAGGTAAGAACATTGTAGGTGGAAGGGACTACGTAGGGCATCAGTACAAAAGCACAACAAACTAGTCTCCATGACTGGATTGTGGAAGGCACATGAGGAATTAGTAGGAGATGAGTTTAAAAGACAGGTTTGAAGGTTGTGTGTGAAGACTTTTGAATGCAATACTGAAGAGTTAGAGTTTTATCTCTAATACTGGGAGATGCTGTAGAAGAATATTTTCAGCCAGAAAGAAGTGTGATACATCGATTCTTTTTTGTTTTCTCTTTCTTTCTTTCTTTCTTTCTTTCTTTCTTTCTTTTTGAAGACAAGAAAGAGTGAAGGTGATGTCATTCCTGTTCTTAAGATGTTTTTCTTCAGACTGAGGAGGTCATATCAAGATATACACAGGCATGTTGGTTCCTTAATCCTCACCATCAGAAGCAGAACCTAGGCTGAGACTAAAGCAGGAGCTTCATCCAAGATAGTTCAGAGATATTAAAGAGTTATTGAAGCCAGTATAAGTCATCTACAGATCAAAGATCTAAGACAGAAAGGATCTAAATAAACATCGTAATAAGAGTGAACTAGACCTGGAATCCTCCTTATCTTTTAGACTAAGTATAACTAATTCAGTGTTTGACCTAATGACTTACCACATATGGTCCAGAAGTATTCCTGGACCAGAGTCTCACTGAGACTGTCCCTGAACAAGGATCATGTCTCATACTGATTACATTACAGAACAGAGTTCCAAATATTTAATATATCATTTATATTACATGAATGATAATAAAATTCCTACAGGAATGAGATGCCATTCATTAGGTTACCAGTGTTTCACTGAAGATATATTGGGTTGTCTGAATCACAGAGAGATTAAAACTACATTTCCCAGAACCTCCCTCTCCTGTGGTTCCATGTCAGTATCTGCCAGTGAGAGGAACTTGTTAGAGCTTTGGAAGGAAGAAGAATAAAAGGGGCCAATTTTCTCTAGAGGCAGTTCAGTTAGATACAGAGCAGGTATAGAGTTTGTAGTGGCTTCTGGGTGAGCATCTTGATCATCTGCTTTAGAGTGTAGATTAAAATAGTTGGTGGGTGTCCTCAGAGGTTTTTGAGGCTCATAGCAGCTTCCAGGTGACCTACTGAGAACCATAGGCTTTGTTGCTGCAGGCTGAGATTTTGGGTGACAGTCAAGTTTGCTCTGTGAGCCCTTCCAATGATTATATAAGCCTCCATTTCCCTATGTTAAAACCTGCTGTAAATAGAATGCATAGAACGAATTAAATTCTTCCCAGTAAACTCACTGATGCAGGGTGTTGCCAATCACTTATACAATATTTGGCCAGTAGAAAACCATCTGCCAATATGTATCAGTGATGATATGTACCAAAGAAATTCTACTTCTCAATTTATTGAGATGGATCTCAATTTATAATGGGAAATGTGTGCAAAGAGATACGTGCAAAGTTATTTCCCCCACATTAAGAAATACTCTTTGTGGGGCACCTGGTTGGCTCAGTCAATTAAGTATCCAACTCTTGATTTCAGCTCAGATCATGGTCTCAGCATCCTGGGATTTAGACCCAGGTGGGTTCTGAGTTCAGAGAAGAGTCTGCTTGTCCTTTTTCCTAGGCTACTCCCCCTGCATCCCCCCTCTCAAATATATAAATGGATAAATAAAGTCCTCAAAAAAAAAAAAAAAGGAATACTCTTTGGGTCCAGTGCTGTGTTAGTCTCTGAAGACAAACAAATGAATAGACTCATTTGCTACCCTCATGGATCTCAAAGACCAGTCAAATGTAATTTATTCCTCTTCAGGGCTAATCAGTCATCTTGGTTTCGGAGCCTACCACTGTCAAACCTCCAAATACCTTATCCAGTCTTACATCTCACTCTTTTCCAGTCCTCCTCACTCCCTGTCCACTTCTAGTCCTTTCGTTCACACTCCTCATGTGTGCTTCAATAGACTCCCTCATCATGATCCCCTAATATCATCTCTGCCCCATACCCACCTGAAGCGTGTATATATCAACAAAATCAGTTTCTGCCTCATCAGTTTCTGCCTTCATGCCTCAAGGCATGAAGCCTCATGCCTTCAGGTCCATGAAGTCTTAAGTGATGACCATAGTTTATACCACATCCACTTTTCTCTAGTATTTTACTATACCTATATTCAACATCACTTAGTTGTTCTCAGATTGCTTTGTGTCTGCTTTGTCTCAACTGGATTATAGACTCCTCTCTGGAACAACCATGATTTACATAGTGTTTCTAGAATTAACAAGAGACTCTGAGGACAATGGGGAATACCAAAGATACTTTTTTTTAATTCTGTCATTCCTCTTAAAAATAATTTTTAAAATGTTGGGGGACATGTAGATTTTCCAAAAAGTGGCAAAGGTAGTACAGAGATGTCCCATATGCTCCTCAAGCAGATCGTATCCCCTAATGCTAGCATTTTATCTTACCATGGCACATCGGCAAAACTAAGAACAAATATTGATTCATTACTATTAACTGAACTCTGGCCTGTCTTCCACCAGTTTTTTCATTAATGTTCTTTTCTATTCCAACATCAAATCCAGAATTATGTTTTTGCCTTTTATGGTTTGAAAATAAGAATGTACCTATGCCTTGGATTATCTTGATGACCAAATTATAATAAAGTATTGTTGGTTGGTTTTGATGACCATGTTTGAATTTACAATAATGCCAAGTAATAATTTTATTGCCCCTGACTAATGAATAAAGGACAGAAAGTTACTGAATAGGAAAATAAAGCATTAAATAAAGTAAATGATGTCACTGCCTCAGCAATGATTGCACAGGACTTTAAATGGTGAAAAGCAGTCAGGAAATGTATTTATTAATTGTACAAGTTTTAATCAAGCAGTTACCATGTGCAGGCATCTTACATCAAGGATAGAGCAATTAATAAAATAGACAAGGGATCTCTCTCTCCATCTTCCCCTCTTCTCTCTTATTCTCATTGTCTCTCTTTCATCCTGAGCTTACAATACATAAACATAACAGTATAAACATGTCAAAAAAGAGAAAACAATCTTTAGCAATGACTTCCATAGTTTAGTTACAAATGGTGGTTTTGTTTTCAAAAAAAGCAATATCATTGATTATATTTTGTTTTGTTAATTTGAAATTTATTGGATTTTCAGTCTTATTTGCATTTAATTTTTAAGTGTATTTTTCTTTTATAGTTGTGTAAGGACTTTAAGCATTAATAATTCCATCTGGCCAAGTAATAGTATAAATTGATATAATTTAAGTTAACTCAGATTGCATGACAACTTTTTTTTGTTAAATCTTGAATTTGAAAGACATTATTTAATACATCATCTATATACCTTGTGGCATAATTTGGAATTGGGCATACTGTATGCTCAATAAAATCTTTTGAATTACTAACAATAAAAGGAAATATAGGACAATTAACAAATTCATGGGTTTCTATTTGGTTTTCTATTTCAAAGCCTTTTATTTAGAGGGTTACTGCTAATTTAGAGTGGTACTGCTTTGCTTAGTTGTTGATAGAAGTTTGAATGACATGACAAGACAGGATTGCTTCGTCAGAATTCCCAGTTGGCCACACAGGTGGACAGACCAATTCTAGACATTAATTTCATGAAATCACCATAGTCTAGGGTCTGCTCTCTATTCTGCAAGCCCAGAAATCTGATTTGTAAGTGTCTAGAGTATAGGAGTTCTCTCTCTCTCTCTCTCTCATATGTAGAACAGTCTCTCATCGTAACACCGTACAGTTGATTTATAATCTTACGTTAGCTTTGGAGCACCTGGAACCAAATCCAAGAGTTTGTTTTAGGATTCAAATGTCCAGTGATACCAGGCTTAGGAAGTCCAACTCACTCATTTCACTGATGAACACACATCTACTGGCAGAACCAGAAGGATGCAGCTTTGCTGAGTGTTCCCCTTCTCCTAGAGATAGTTTGGAAGGGCTCTTTGCCTCTATGACACTCATTTTTCTGTTTCTGTCATCAATGAACTTCCTCCCCTCACCTCAACGGACTGACACGCTTTATCGTTAAATATGTTCATCCAATCAAGAAACTTCATTATAGCCTATAAGCCATGCTTTAAAGTTCCTTCATTGAAGCACCAATTTCATAATCATTTATTGAGTTCCTTCTCTGAAGCAGAGACGGGACTAGGTGTGTAGTAGATGCGGTTCCTACCCTCTCAGAGTTTATGCTCTGGGAGATACAAACATGTGTTCAGGCAGTCACCTACAATACAATGTTTGTTGTGACGGAAGTGGAAGATGCAACAAGAGAAGCTAAGAGAAGCACATAATGATAGACTTGAATCGGACTCATCTCCTTATATGAGGTTACATCTGAACTGAAATGTGAGAGTTGTGTGATAACTAGTTGGAAGTGTGTGCGTGTGTGTGTGTGTGTGTGTGTGTGTGTATGACAGAGAGAGAGAGCAAGAGATTTGGGAGGAAGAACGAACAGCACGTACAAAGTCTCATGAACAAGTGGCATTTTGTAAACTGAAAGCACGTAATTTCGCATAGTGTTGTTCTAACCCCTTATGTGTTGATTTCATAGTTTACGTCTCCGTCTTTAAGAAGGGAACATTTCTTTTGTTGCATGTTTACAATTAATGCAGGAATGAAGGCTTATCATTCTGAGTGGGTTCTCATTTTAGAAATGTCGCAGTTCACACCAAGCAGCTGTCACCCTCACTAAGCCAAATCTTCTACCAAGCAAACAGCCTTTGGAATAGCTTAACAGAAACATGGTGTGTGCATTTTATAATTGTTCTGTTCGCCTACAAAAAGCAGGCTGTGGTAAGCCCTTGATTAGTGCATCTGCACTGATATCTTAGCAAGTACTTATTTTATTGTCTTTATTTTAAACAAAAAGAGCTCAACTTTTTATAGTATAGATTTCTTCTATTTGGATATAATTTCCCTTAGCTTGGTAGACCACAAAGATTTAATAAAATCTTTAAGCACAGTTTGCAGAAACCAGCTACTTCTTATACTATATTTTAGCCATTGAAAAAGTAGGTGGATAGAGAAGTTAAGATTTTCTGGCTTCAAATGAATAATTTAAATTACCAGTGGCTAAGCAAGATAAAACATACCAGGCACAGTATAGAGCAGATTCTTAATATAGACATACTAACTAAATAAATAAATGAAAATTATTTCCTCACATGGTAAAATTGAAACATTCTAATAATCATTCTGTGGTTAAAAGGCCCATGTGGTAGAATACTTGTATTGTGTGGCATTTCTAGATTGGACTGGTGGTTTACAGTTTTTTTTCCAGAGAATACTCCAAAAGTTCAAGTGAGTGGTGGTCCTGTCCCCATTGTGACAGCCTCTCCCTTGGAAATGCATCTTCTTTTTACCTGACAGTGGATGAATTGCTCATCTTATGGTCTTCTGGTTTCTGTGTATAACCCAGAAAGCTGGTGATATCATTTAAGTCTCAATAAAAAGAAGAGAAATTTTGAAATTTTTTTCTTCTGTTAAATCTAACATCCCAATTTTACACCCCCTAGAATTCAGCTATCTGCCCCACACTATCAAGTCCTACTTTATAAGAGAAAATAGCAGATATAAATGCATTTTAGGGAGAGCAATCTGCCAAGGCTTTTTGGACCAAAGGTGAAGAATGTGGGTTTCGGTAGAGTATTATTAGATACTTGATTGTTTTGTACTTCTAATTCACTGATAAGCTCCAGTGATCCTAGAGCATCTCATTTTTACATACATACAAAAGACACTTGAAATCTTTAGACTGTCTTTAAAACTACAATCAAAGAGAATACTTTGAGAGGCACCTGGGTGGCTCCGTCAGTTGAACATCCCATTCTCGGTTTCAACTCAGGTCATGATGTCATGGGTCGTGGGATCAAGCCCCGAGTCAGGCTCCAGCCTCAGGGGGAGACTCTACTTGAAGATTCTTTCCCTTTGCCTCTCCCCCGACTCTCTAACTCTCTCTCTCAAATAAATAAATATTTTTTTAAATAAAGAGAGAGTACTTTGAAGAGGAAATTTCCTCTGCTGAAATAGTGCCTTCAGACTACACAACTTTATAACAGGTGAGCACCCAGAGGCTGAATCTAATCACCATGGTCAAAGAGAAGAGTTTCAAGTTTGTAAAGGCACATGCTGGACTCCGGGACTTGGCATCCCCACAAAATCCATTTCTGCAGTTTGTGAATGCAGGGCAGCAATAGGCCAAAGGCAAAAGGCAGTGTTTCAGCCAGTATTCTTTTCCTTATCATTCATTTGTACAAGATGAAAAAGCAAGAGATTTCTGTCAAAGACTAAAAAATAAAAAAGGACTTGGAGCTAGAAGAAAGAGCTTCAGGGGAAAAAAAAAAATTAAGAAATTCATGCCTAAAGACAATGAACTGAAACCAGACCAGACATTCTCATCACTGTGACCACTTGGAATTCCTTTCTCATCCTTCCCTGAAAGTTTCTCTTCAAAGCTCTTTTACCACATGTAAATTTATGGGTTTGATTATGGATTTACATTTCCAGGATTAATGTGTTTTTAATAAGGCAAATATTCAACATGTAGGTTAAGATTACCCTGGTGTTGGGATGGCTGAGCGGCTCAGTGGGTCAAGCATCTGCCTTCAGCTTAGGTCATGATCCCAGAGTCCTGGATCGAGTCCCACATCAGGCTACCTGCTCAGCGGGTAGCCTGCTTCTCCCTCTGCCTTCTGCTCCCTCTTATGCTTGTGCTCTCTTTCCTGCTCTCCCACGAATAAATAAATAAAATCTTTTTTAAAAAGTTTACCCCATTTAAAATGTTTAAAATGAAAATAAGGCCATGTCCTACTTTGTAGGATGGACTTGGTGAGATAAAGCAGGGAAAGTGCTTAGCACAGTACCTAGCGAATCCTCCATTCTGTCAGATAGGGCGGCACAGGTGATGCCAAGGGAGTAGATACGGTTTGGGCTGTATTTCAGCTTGTGAGGGCTTCTCAGGAACCAGAGCTCTATTTCTTTGGTCACAGTGCAATGTAGAATTGGGAAGGAAGAAAAATGACAACAAATTATTGAGTAGAGAAAGCTCCGTACTTATTTGGATAGTATGCAAAACATGCAGTCCTGGATTTTAGAACTTCTGTCCATACCTATGAGCTCTTTACCTTTTCAGTATACCTGGGAGCCCCCCAAACCTCCCCTTCTCTGTGATTCCTGCAATAACCCCATTCTGTACTTTCATGGGGTTTTAGAGTAGCTGGAGGACTTTTCAGGATGGCCTCCACCCTGCTCAAGCATGGCTCTAATTAAAACTGTTCGGGTTGCAAGGAGCAGGAGTTTTAAAACTAGATCTAATAAGGAATAAAGAGATTGTTAATGAAAGGCGTCCTGAAACTCTGCTTCTTTCTGCGTATTTGTTCCATTCACTTCCTTGTCAACTTAGTGCTTCTGTTTCCTCATAGTTTCCACCCCCACCCCTCTCTCCAATTTCACATTGTGCTTGGTTTTGGTTCACTGAGGTGATCATGGTCTGGCTTATAAGAATTGTCAACACAATATTCCACAGCTAACATCAGTGCCTGAATCACCAAATATAAAATTTGGGGAAGATAAAGCTGTTTGGCCCACCTTACACTGAGTATCTACCTACTTGTCCAGAAGCTGTTGTGGAATGGGGGTAATGGCGCCCAGAGTCACCTATAGTCAGCAGGAAAATGGCTCCCCAAAGAATTCCTTGTCCTAATGCCCAGAGTCTCTGAATATGTTACCTCATATAGCAAAAAGGACTTTGCAGATGTCATTAAAATAAAGATCTTGAGCTGTAAACATTACCCTGGATTGTCTAGGTTGGATCTGTATAGTCACAAGGGTGCTTATCAGGGGAAGAGGAAGGCAAGAGAGTCAGTATCAGAGAAGGAACGTGATGATGAAAACAGTTTGGAATGACGCAGGGCCATGAGTCAAGGAATGCAGGAAGCTGCTTGAAGTTGGAAAAGTCAGAGAAACACAATCTCCGCTAACACCTTGGAACACAACCCTGAGACCCATTTCAGACTTTTGATCCTCAGAACTGTAAGAGAATAAATTTGACTTGTGTTAAACCCCTAAATTGGTGGTAATTTGTTACAGTAGCAATAGGAAACTAATATGCCACCCCTTTCAGAAGTAAGGGCAGTTGCTAGAGGTTGTTCATACCAGTCACCCTCTATTGTCTCAGGACCTCGTTTCTCAAAGTTTAGGGACTTCTTGCCTTACATTTCCTAGCTTTTTTTCTGTCTCTGAGGAGGATGAGGAATTAGTCACTAGGTTCTTCTATGTCAGAAGCTGTCTTCGCTTCCTGAGAGTAATAGTAATAGCTACTTCATGTTGGTGAGTATTAATCTAGATAATACACCTATGGAACGTTACTTATAACAGTGTCTGGCACAGAATAAATGCCAGTTATGTGAACACTACCAATAAGAAGTGAAATGTTGATGGTGATCACGGTGGATCAAGTGGCTAGACTAAATGAAGTCTAAAGGCTGTGTACTTGCTGTACATCTTCCCTGGCTCAACTATCTCCACATGTGTCATTCATTCAGGTTTCACAGCAACATGGTAGGTTGTATTATCTCCATCTTATAGATGAGAACTGAGTCCTAGAGAATGTAAATAACTTTCCCAGAAGCGGGAATGTCAAAGCTAGAATTCAAATGTCGGTCATCTGGTTTTAACAGCAAGCCTCTTCTGAGGTCATTGTGCAGACTCTCACAGTGCCAACAAACCACGAGTCCCCAGAGCACTGCCCACACTTGTAGGGCCTGATATTTTAGAAGGTGGTAATGGATATGAAAAAGCTGGGCTTCACTGGAACCTAAAAGCATTGAGTATGAGAACATTTGTCAGAGATTCACTAAGTATGCATATTGCTATGGACTGAATTGTGTTTTCCTAAAACTTGTGTGCCGAAGTTCTGCTCCTAAGGTGACTGTCAATAGAGATAGGACCTGTGAGGGGTGATAAAGGTTAAATGAGATCATAAGTGTCGAACCCTAACTTGATAGGGCCTGTGCCCTCAGGCGAAAAGGAGGAGACACCGGAGTTCTCTCTCTTCACCATGTGAGGGCACAGTGAGAAGGCAGCTGACTACACACCAGGAAGAGAATCCTTACCAGGAACCAGATAAACCTGCACATTGATCTTGGACTTCTCAGCCTTCAGAACTGTGAGAAAATAAACTTCTGGTGTTTAAGTCCCTCAATCAATGGTATTTTGTTATGGCGGCCTGAGTGGACTAAGACATATACCACAGTGGCATCTCCTCCCTTCCTCTTGGTACACTTATTCTGGTTGGTTTTTTTTTTTTTTTTCAACTCCAGGTATTTCCGTGTGTGTTTCTATAAATATGAAATACTTTTCCTCATTTCATATCTAACATACCTGCATGCATTCCGGCATTTTTTGAGAATAGAACTTGTGTGGCATGACAGAGATGCAGAATCGGGAAGGACAGACCCCAAGAATTATGGCGGAGCTTCCAACATAAAAACGTAGGGTCTGCGTATGTGTTTCTGTGTGTGTGCATGTATGTGTGTGAGACATATGAGCAAAGAAGAATGAAAAAAGAGTGATGAAAGAGGCAGAATTAGCATAAGAGATTAAAGAGCATGCCTCTGTTTACATCATTCTAAGGGAAAAACACAGTGCTCTTGGGGAAAGCAAGGGGAAAGAAAGGAACAAGGGTTTTAGAGAAGATGGTAAGAAGGAAGGTCCAGAAAGTTGTCTTCTATTCTTTTAGACAATTTCTTTCCTAGACTAACACCTGATATCTTTTCTGGTTTCTACAAAAGATGCTTCAGCCTTTTGGTGCTTTGGATAGTTGGCACAACAGAACTAGGGTCCCTCCCCAGTTCTGCTAGTTAGTCTTGGAACCCCATGCATGGACAATGATAATTGGAAAAGCAGTGTTGACTCGTGAGTACTTGAAAGGGAACAGATAGAAGGATTCAGCTATGGAACTTCTCTAGGAGTGAATCTTAATTTGCAAATAACATATTTGGCTACTGGAAGACATAAGGATTCACTATTCCTTCTTTCTTGAACTATAGATTCTTGCTTCCATCCTGGGGAAGGGCATGACCTATCATCAGACTTTCTATGTTTCTTCCCACCCTGAATGTCACTATGTAGGTTGAGTTCTACATAGTCACCTAGTGCTAAGTTAACTGTCACTAGTATCCACATTCCAATTATTCTCTGCAACATTACAGTTATGAGCTTGTGGTTCCCTGTGCAAAACACTTCAGTGACTCTTCCTTGTGTTCTGCATCAAGTCCTTTGTGTTCAGGGTGCCCAAAACGACCCTGTCAGCTTCATCTATACAAATATTTACAGTTCCCAGAAGGTGGCAAGCTCTTCCTCATCATCAGTTACTTTGCACATAGTGTTCTCTCTGCCTTTTCTTACCTGGATAGCCCTATTTTGAGATCTCCACTCGGCTATCACCCCATCTAGATTAGCCTGCCTTTATTTCACTTCAGAGTAGGAAACTCCTATGTTTCCAGATTATCCAGAATTTTCATCACATTGGAATGGGATTGTCTGTTTGTTTCCAGTCACTAGAAAGTAGGTGCTGATGGTGGGAACTAATTACTGTTCATTGTTCGTCATAGTGTTCATTATGTTCACCCCAAACAATGTCCTTTCTGTGCCTCAACTCTATGTGAAACCCTCTACTGGCTCACTTATTCATTAATTCATCAAAACATTTACTTAGAAATATGTATTAAATAACAGGTATGTCTCTGGTACTATTCCAGGTGCTGGGGACTTAGCAGTGAACATAACAAAAAGTAACTCTTTCCCTCATGGAGCTTCCACTGTTATGAGACTGAGGCAGAAAATAACCATGAGCAAGAATGAAAATACAGAAGATAGAGACCAGATAGGGAATGCTGGTAGGTGGAAAGGGATGCAATCTTAAATAAGGTGGCCAGTGAAGGCCTCATTAGACAGATGACATTTGAACAGGGCATATAAGAGAATTAGACTTGTATTTGGGAAAAAAGGCAATCCAGACAGAAAGAATTCTAGAGCAAAGTTCATGCTGTTATTTCTCCCAGTGAATAAATAAACAAAAGAACTCATTTTTTTTTCTTACTTCACTTTCCTTTCTGGCTACCATTTCATTTTTCAGTCTGGCTCCCATTTTATATATAGTCTATGTCCTTGATTATATATTACATATGCTTATTTATCTGCCTCTTTTCTGTCCAGCTAGTAAATTACAAGATCCATAAAGACAGGGATTTTTTCCATTTTATTCATTACTATATCATCAGAATCTAGAATAGAGTCTAAATACATAATATTTTTGAATGTCCATATTTTTGAATGGATAAAATAATGAATAATATGTTTTGAAAGAATCAGTGAGTTAGAATCCCTATACTTATTGATATGTTATTATTAAATATATTTTCTTCTGATTTTTTTCCATGAAGTCTTAACTTCTAAAAGCTTCATTTTGTCTTCTGGACTACTGTATTTCAAATACAGTGAAAATGAATCTTTTCTTCCGAAAACATTGGTCTTTAACATCTCTCACCAAATCTACTTATTTTAAAGGATATTCCAATGTTAGCAAAAAAAAAAAAATCGGTGTATGGATAATGACTTCAGTCTGATCAGGTATTTTTTTCTTCTGTGTGCTGCTGCCTCAACCATATGGAAGGGTGAGTTGAATTTTCAAAATATAGAAGTTAAAAATAAGGAAAATGATAAAGCTTTTTGTCCGCTAAAAAATGGCTACAATGTTTAATGTATACATTAGTCAGACAAGTTTGTGGGTTTTTGTTTTGTTTTGTTTTGTTTTGTTTTCCTATTAAAAACCTGGAAGAATTAAATTCATAGATACAAATGTGTGGTTCATTTTTAAATGGGTTAAGGTAAGTCTCAAGGATAAAATGTCTGAAGGAATTCTGTGGGGTGGAACCACACATGGCTATTCTAGAGTCCTTTGTGAAAACACTTCCCACTTGTGCAGATGGAAGGGACGGTTTTGTTTATTATTTATATTGTCCCAAGTATAGTGCATATATGCTCTTGTTGGTTTACTTTAGTGCAATTTAAGTTCCACAGATCTTTAGGCCTTGGCCCCAGACATTCATATAATCCTTTACGTTGGCTGGCCAAACCAACTCCTCACTCCTATGAAGAAACTTCCCAGTGCAGAGGGAAGGAGATGGCGACTGTGCCTAACCTAATTGTTTGAAAACTTGGCTTTCTGTTAGAATCACCTGGGATGCTTTTAAATCCATAGGATTCCAATTGAGCAATTTCTGCTTTACCCATAATGGCCTGAGCTAGAACCAGACTTTTCTGTCACCATAATCAATTAGAAATCATTGACTATCTCTGGCATTCAGTAAATACCCCCAAAACACCACATCCAAGTTGGTAAATAAACTAACACAGACAAGTAGTGGGAGGAGTAATAGCAGTTGTTCTTAATTTAGACAGGACTTGATAGAAGCCAGAAGTCCATTTGTTTTCCCCCAAAATACAAGGACCCAACTTTAGAATTGAGGAAGAAAAATAAAATGTTGATAATACCATCAGTTAGAGAAAAACCCATTACATATTTGTGCAGTATCAAATTCTACAGTCTTGGAAAGTGACCGTTCTTCCATTCTCAAAATTAAAAAAAAAAAAAATCTTCTACATTCAATTTGTATACTCATTTCCTGTGTTCTGCTCCATCTCAGTAAATTATAATCATACTTTTTCTTTACTGTGTGTCACCAACACCCTAAAGTCTTCCTGAGCATCCTTTTAACATCAAATAAAAATAGATCATCTCTCCCCTGAACCATTGTTTGAATGTCCCCTGACTTCTAAACCTTTGTGAGCACATGTGAGAGTATTTTAGTATCGTGAACTAGCAGTTACTCACAATACTGTGAGATAGTTACTACACGAAGCACATGTGTCCCTTATCTCATTTAACCTTAACAATAAACATGTGATGAGAACCCTTTTCAATCCCTCTTTCTCCCCGCCGGAAGCCGAGGTTTGGAGAGCTAGTAAGTAGCAAAGCCGAGAGTCGAACGCAAGCAGTCTGGCTCCCGAAAACAAGTTCCTTGGTTCCACTATATTGTGAGTACTTGGTTTCTTTTTCTTGATTAGAAGCTACTTGTAGACAAAGACTGTGTTTTTTCCATCTTTGTATGCTCTGTGCTTAGCATAGTGTTTCGTTTATAGTTGGTTATCGGCGGACGTTTGTTAAGTGAATAAATGCATGCATGCGTGAAAATTGTTTCGGTAGGTGATGTTGTTTTGACTCACGCCCAGGTATAAGTGATGCCTGCAGGGTAAGGGGCATAATATTGATGTGTTTGGGTTTTGTGTTTGGTAAGTAATAGTTCTGTTGAATTGTTTTTGAGTTTTTTTCTTTTAGACGGTTCCCTTTGCTTTGTGTTCCCATTGTGCTAGGATTTTTGAAGCAAAATATACTTTTTGACACAAAAATAGATGATTTCAGAGCTGGCAAATTTAGTGATCAATATTCTAATCATTAAGTATGAAATTCCTTTAGTAGAGTGAGAGTTGGTAAGTGGAGAGAGGAAAATAACTAACACCATTGAAAGGAAGCCTCCCTCCGCTTCTCTAGAGGAAAAAATGCCAGTTCAAAAGGAATCAGGAAAAAAGGGAAAACAATTAGAGGCAAAACCACAGGCTTTACAGGCTCAATGTTGTTTTTTGTTTTTTGTTTTATTTCAGAGTTTATTTTATTACATTTGCTTTTCTTTCCTGCAGAGCTGAAAATGAGCGGGGAGTGGCATGGTAATAATGATTTGGGGATTGCAAATTTTTTCGGTGAAGCTACTATATGACTTGAATGAGCAAAATTAAGCATCTGCTGTGTAAAACCTGGAGTAGTGGAAGGAGAGCCACGAATGACCTCAAATCCTTTCTGTACTTTACCTTCTTCCACAATCAGACTCCTTCACCCCAAACTTCGGGCCCTAGATCTCCACCACATGTCCTAGGGTCTCTGCAGTGAAGTGCAGCAAAGTAACAAGATTTAGTGTACCATTAACAGAGGTTTAGCATGAAAGAGACCAATAAAACACTATCGATCCACTTCTGTTTTGAGCAAATGTTGTACGATGAACTATATTAAAAAAATGGTTTTTTCGAGAAATTGTAAGCTTTATGATTCTTCACTTGCTCTTACTTTTGGTGCAAACCCAGATTTCTAAAATATCTTTGTCAAAATTAGAAAAACTAACAAGGAGAAAGTAAGGGGCCTCTGTGTCTGGTTTCCTGTCCTAGAGATTAACTGGGAGGAAGAATGTCCCAACTTAAGAGTTGTTCAGAGATGAGGTCAGTGCTTCACTATATATAGAGGAACCCAAATGACTAGACAAAGCTTTGCCAAGGGTCCCGTGGGGGTCATCCTCGGGTTGAAAAGCCACAGTTGTTAGTGGAGGAGAAACAGCAATAATTCAATATGATGGGTGAAAGTTCCCTATCAATATACAAAGCAAGAGACAGGGAGCAAAAGAGGTGTGGAACTGGGTCAGGATAGTTGAGAGAGTTGCTCGAGATTTGGGGCTAGACCCTATAGCCAGGTTGGCCAAGAGCTTTTCCCTGATGGTACAGTGTCGACCATGTCTGTGGGAGTGGCCCACCCGTCTCAAAGGCATAAAGCAATCCAGGCACTTCGAGTATGTTACCTCCAGATTGCTGGATGTCAAGGTGCCTGCTTTAGTATTCTCAAGCTGTTTGTTTGTAATGTTCTAGTGGAATTCAGTATTTTTCATTTTATACCATGGAATGACTTTAGAAACATAATCGAGCTCCAAATCTCAGTTTCACCACTTTTTAAGCTTATGTTCATAACATTTTGAAGGAAAGTGAAGGAATAAAAATACGTGACAAATTTTTAGAATTTTTTGGCAAATAGTAACATGAAAAATTGTTTTATTAATATCCTCATTATTATCATCTTATACTTTACCATAGTGCCTGACACTTTGCCAGTGATCTATGAATACCCAGTGAATACATATTTACTAGAATTTCATTCACATGAACAAAAGATGACGAATCCTAAGTTTGTAAAGCACTAGCAGAGGTCCAAAGACTGACTTGTACTTCAGATGAAGATGGAAAATTTAGTTAGGCGCCTGCCACTTCAGAATTATGCCTTTCGATAATTTTTATCTATGATAGCACTAGTGGAATATGACTTCATTTTTTTATTGCACTTAAGCAAAAAATAATTCCCAACATTTAGAGTTTCTTTCCTGATTAATTTGACTTTTTTGACTTAGATAAAAATACAGGCCGAATCATTTCCTGAACAAATGCAAGCTGACCTGCTTGCTTGCGTTTTGATCGATGTTACAAGTGAGAGCCAAAACACATCTTCATTCTGGGCTGTTGCAGAATCGTTGTTGCTTACACCAAGAAGTCCAATCAGTTGAACAATTGTTAATAGAGTTTTAATGAAGTCCAGTGAATTGTAAATAGGCAAGTTGGGGCTCGTTTAGGCAGAAAATTGGGCTGTAGATATGTGGTGTGTGTGGTAGTGATGTTTAAATTAGGCAGACTCTGTAGTCCACAAGGAAAGATAACGATGCACCATGATCTGTACTTCTGATGTTGGTGGATCTTTAAACATGTATTTTTATTTTTATTTTTGTCTTTAAGAACAAGTAAAGTTACTGAAAGCGGCAGCATATGGTACCATCACACGTTCCTTTTAGGCCTTGTGATTCACTTCTCCCATATCTTACCATCTGAATTCAAAAGGTTATTTTAAGTGCATTTTAGAATTTTCTGTCCTTTGGAAATTTTTAAACTATAAGATTATTTAAGTATCTTTATAGTCTATTCAAAAAGGACAAAAAAACTTTCCATTTACGACGTATTAATTTCAGTTTACCATTAAGTATCTACTAATTATCAGCCTCTTAGCCTGATGTTTTCCCCAGTAACTCAAAATCTGCCTTACCTTTCACTACTATGCTTTTCCCCAGCTACCACTTAACTCCAGATTCTACTGATGCCTCCTTTTCAGTGTTTCTCAAATTCAGAAATAACTCTTTTGTGTGGAACGCTTATAGTAAACCTCTTAAAATGATATTCTGCCTCTGATTTCTTGCTCCTTCTGTCGGGCCATACGCATTTTTGCTAGAGTTCTCTAAAACACAAATATAAATATAACTTCCAGCTTTAGAGTTTCAGATTATTTCTGTTGCCAGAAGAATAAAATACAGACATCTCAACCTGTTGCTTAGTGTGTTTCAACATTTGGCCTTCCCCAAGGAACTCCTCCCACCTTGTCCTCATCACCCATCCTGTCGAAGTTTAGCCCCCATTTAAGGAATAGCTTCTATAGCCACACACTGGGATCCTAGAACCCAACCCAGACTGCCCCTATCCAGTCATCTTAATATACAAGTAGATGATAATGAGAAAAAATATAAAATTTCTCCCTCAAATTCTGATTGCAGTCTATAGTAAAGGAATGATTACATTCCATATTAAAATAAGCCATGTAGTACAATTGTTACTGCTGTTGGATCTCCCTAGTATTTCTTCCTTCAGTGGGGGAAGGCTTCTTGATCAAAGCCACGTGGCCCTGAGAGGGCTTCCATATTACACCATTTTTCTGCCTTAGTAGCTGTAGTTGGTGGGTCTACTATGTATGTGAATCAGTCTTTTCCCATGATTTTTCAACCAGACTCTGGCATGAGAGGTGACCTTTTTATGTCAAAGACGGAAGATGTGAGATAAGGGAGCTAGCAGTTACATGAGTAATCAAGGTTAAGTGATTGAAGCTTTATTAAACTCAGCAGAAATGAGGTGTGGGGGGCTAGCCAGCTTTGTTGTGGTATCCTTGGAAGAGAAAAATTGTATGTATTTAAGGTATGTTTTGATATATATATATTTATATATATAGTGAAATTCTTACTGCTGTCAAACCAATTACCATCTCTATCACCTCACATAGTTATGGTTTCTTTTGCATGTGTATGTAGTGAGAACATTTAAGACCAACTCTGAGCAAGTTTCATACACATAATACAGTATTATTAACTGTCATCACCATGACGACATGAGGTCCCGAGGACTTATTCATCTTATAGCTGGAAGTTTGTATGCTTTGATGAATATCTACTCATTTCCCCCTACCCTCCCCGCCCCTGATGACCACCATTTTACTCTTTGGTTTTATGAGTTCGACAGTTTTATAGATTCTGCGTGTAAGTGAGGTCATATAGTATTGTCTTTCTGTGTCTGGCTTATTTCACTTGGCATAATGTCCACCAGTTTCATCCATGTTGTGGCAAATGGCAAGATTTCTTTTAAGGCTGAATAATACTCCAGTGTGTGTGTGTATTATATATACTAATTTTTTATTCATTCATCCATTGATGGACATATATGTTATGTCCATATCTTGGCTGTTGTGAATAAGGCTACAGTGAACATAGGGGTGCAGATATCTCTGCAGGACGCTGACTGCTTCTCCTTTAGATATTTATCCAGAAGTGGGATTGATGAATCATATGGCAGCTCTATTTCTAACTTTTGAGGAAGGTTGTTAACACTTGTTCTCTTTTGTCATTTTGATAATAGCCACTCTAACACCTTTTAGTGAAACATTTTGAGGATTACTTTTTTAGACACTTTGGGGAAATTTGTAATACTTTTTGTTGGCTAGTGATTAACTGGAAGGAATGGATTGTTAGTACTGAATAAATTAGAAAATGGAAGTTTTTACAGAGATGGAATGAAATGGTGAGAAGTTCTGAAGTATCACTTGATAATAGTCTCACAGAATCTGCATAAGATAGGAGATAACTGATGTCTGAATACTGCATCCTAGAAATTTACACTCTCTGCTAGCTGGTGACTATTATACATGAAACATACTCACTTGATTTGCACTATAAATGAAGATAGGAAATTGTAATAATTGACTTCCTTTCTAGTTGTAGGAGGATTACTCAATTTTTTTTCTTTTTTTTTTTTCATCAAACAAATGAGGCTAATACTATCTTTTAGTTGGTACTGGTACTGAATGATTTTTAATGAGTTTGCATTTAATACTTTTACTCATTTTCAATGAAAAATCATTATAGTTACACTTAAGTGTTTTGTACTTTAAAGGCAAAATAACTCTCGAAAACAGTATTCAACTGTTTTTTGCTCCTAATTGTATTCTTAGTATCATACATCCAAGTACCTTTTTGCTATACTTTAAGCCCTTTTTGCCCCCCAGGTGGTCCAGGGGGTTTAGGGCACAACTGACTTTCCCTGAGAAACTTTACTGACCAAAGTAGTATCTATACAACTTAAAGCCTATTAAAAATTATTTCACTCCATACAAGTATTATGCATTTATATTGTTATCTGAATCTTGCCCTCCACGTTCTTCAACCATTGGTGAGAACATTGATTTAGGTATTGATGAAACGGATGAGATTCTGTGGGGCCGGATTTAAGTCCCCTTCTGAGAGCACTGGAGAGATCAAAACTGATCTCTCATGTTCAGAGACATGGATGACTAGAATGCTAGGAAAGGAAACAAAGTACAGTGAAATTCTGGTGGATCAGGGAGACTAATACACTGGGATATGGAACCAAACACTAGCAATCAGTATGGTGCTTGATTTTCAGTTCATTGGTTTATCCAGTAACTATTGTTCGGTTGTGTCAGACACTGAAAATAAAATAATATGAAAAACATACTCCTCTTTTAGGAGCTAGCATTAAATATTCAGTAAATAAATGAATGGCTATAGAAGAATGAATTAATACACATTTGTAGAGTATCGAATCAGAAAGAGCAGAAGTAGGATAAAGGTAGAACAGAAAAGACAAATTCTAACTTTTTTCTCTTTTATGGGGCAAACTGGACATGTGAATTGATGAGTAGAGCCTGATATAAAGGAACAGAAAGGTATTCTGATACCTTTAGGAATGGAATAGCCAATACTCTGATAATTAGGATGAAATTTTCTCCATATTAACTGAACGTAGGTGAGGCAGTAAATAATTTAGCAGCCAGAAATTATTTTTTCCTTCCTTTTAATTGATTTTTAATGTAATATGTCTAAAGGGTCATCATTCCCTTTAATGAGTGGGCCACTTGGGAGAAAATCACTGCAAGCCAGAGCCCCCTCTCAAGATATCACATGAGGTGTTTCTCTTGAACTCCAGTAGAGTCCAGTCAGTGCAAACAAAATCCTGACATGCTCAGTTCAGCAGATCTTGTGTGCCTCTTAGAACATTAGACAATGATCCTATTAACCTTAATGTTCTAGAGTAACTAATTCCTTTTCACAATTGCTGCAGATTGCCTTTTATAAGGCAGCACATTCCCAGGAAGTTGTGAGGCACTCATAACACCATGTCAGCAATCAAATGAGCCAGCATCTCCCATTCAGTGGGTCTGGATTAGGAGCTTCCAGTCAGCTCTCTCCATTGACCAGACAGCAGTCATCTTTTCATAGTTGGGGAAAAAAAAAATGTCAGTTACCCCATATGAATAGTAATGGGTAACCTTAGAAGAGAGGGCAAAGGAATTGTGTTCAATTATAGCAGATGTTCTTAGTTACCTGAAGTTTATTTGAAGTAAATCTTACTGTCTTTATTTAGCTAAGCAATCACGTAAAGCAGGAAACATGCCATTTGGTCCTTGTTGATCAGACTTCCAAATCCTCCTTGGAAATCCCAGAAGGTTATTGTGAAATTTAAAAGTTCATTCATATTTTTTTTAAAGATTTTTTTTTTTTATTAGAGAGAGAGAGACTGAGAATGAGAGGGGAGAAGGTCAGAGGGAGAAGCAGACCTCCCGCAGAGCCGGGAGTCCGATATGGGACTCGATCCCGGAACTCCGGGATCATGACCTGAGCCAAAGGCAGTTGCTCAACCAACTGAGCCACCCAGGCGCCCCTCATTCATATTTTTTTTAGTAATCTTTTTTCCTAATGCTCAGATAAGAAAATCAGCAACATCTAATATCAGAAAAGTGGCTCAGAAATCTAATATCAGAAAAGTGGTCAGTTATCTAAGAAAAAAGGAAATCTGCACATATGCCCATTAAAACTTGTTTGAAACAAAGAATGTATTACTTTTTTTTAGCTAAGGGGATTTGGGCTTTAAAATATTGCTGTAACATAGTTCCAGCATTTTTTTTAAAGATTTTATTTATTTGACAGAGATGACAAGTAGGCAGAGAGGCAGGGAGAGGGAGAGGGGGAAGCAGGTTCCCTGCTGAGCAGAGACCCCAATGCAGGGCTCGATCCCAGGACCCTGAGATCATGACCTGAGCCGAAGGCAGAGGTGTTAACCCACTGAGCCACTTAGGTGCCTCCTTAGTTCCAACATCTTAATTCTCTGTGCATTTACCTCATTTATAATGCTTGGAAATATTGTGTGGCCAACATTTTTAAAGAATTCATAGAACAAAATTGAAATGATCTCGGTAATATGCCAATTGACAATCCAGGCAATAAAATAAGAAAATATTTACAAGCATTTTGATACATATGTGAAGCCATTATCTCCTTAAATAAAGAAGAAAAATGATAAACTGAGAACTTAGCGATTATTAAAGTCTATCCTCCTGAACATGTCCATGCAACTTCTAATTTTATTTTGCTTTATTCTATTTTCTCTTGGCTCTAATCTTTTTGATCTATATACTGTTAGATTATACATACACACACACACACACACACACACACTTTGGAAGCAAAATAAAGGAATGAAGAATAGTCTAAATAAAGGTATGTTTCTCAAACTAGTCCTTTATAAATGTTGCCCATAAATGTGAAAACTTGAACTAGCCACTTCCTCTTCATTGCATACTTTTTGTGAAGGATAGTTCCTTACTGAATGGCGACTGCACAGGTCCCTCCCCCACGAAACAGCTCTCCAGGAGTTATTGTCTACCCCTGCTACTGAGCTGTAGGTAGAAATAGCAGATGCAGGGGGAATCTGTTCCTCCCAAGACCTAGATGGACCATCACTGCCCACTGCCATGACCTTGTCTATTAGACACACTCTGTTGAGCTCTGAGATATTTTAAATCCAATTTTGAAAAAGAAATAGTCAAACTGAAAGAAAGACCTATGAGTGCTGAGGAAGAAAATGTATGGAAGCCTCCTACCCTTCCTTGTCTTCCATGCTCCCCAACCGACTTTACGAACCCTCTTTTATCTAACCTTTGAGTCTCTTTCCTCCTACCAGAGAACTCTTCATTAGTACATCAGAGATGTGCGCTTCTGATCTCAAGATCTCTTCTGAAGAAATTTCTATTGATAAACTTGCTAGAGTATGGGGCACTTCCTTAGAACGTCTTCCATTGTCTGCAGAATGTGAGAAAACCACTGATTATAAACTGTATCTTTCAGAAAGACACCTGAGTTTTGGGAGTTCACATGGGTGTGGTTTTTGTTTTCCTGCACTTTTCAGTCTCAGAAGCTTAAATTTTTCACTTGCTCTCAGAGTTCTGACACTGAGGAACTGAATGTCAGTCACTAGGGTCGCTCCAGGGAAGTATACTAAAAAAGCCAATGCATTTATCTACAATAAGGACAACCACCTCCAAAGAGCTTAAAGTGTTCATTGTCTAGGCCAATATCTTGGCCAAGTGTGTGGGAAATGAAATGTATAACCGGGAGTTGGCTGGGTGAGTACATGATTATGGCAAAGACATAGATGTGGTATTGTTAAACAGTTGTGAGCCAGTTAAGTACTAGGAGAAAAGAACATAGAGTTGGCAATCACAGTAGCCTTCATCCAAAGTTTCTGTCCCTCTAACAAATTATTTGAAGGTATTGAGCATCTATAAATGTAAGAATACCTTTTAAGTAAAAGTTGAACATCTTAAATAAGATAGCACATATAAACATGGGCCAATGTTAGATTCATGGAAAGTGCCCATAGGCTGCAATATTATCTAGCATGGTCATTATTATTAGTGTTAATTTATCCAAGCAGTCTGAAGATAAGTCTTGCTCCATCAGGAGTTGATTTGTTTATTTTTGGTAGGTATATACTGAAGTGACTCTTCTCTGGATATTACTGACTAAATACCCTTAAACTATACCTGACTGATTTTCATTTTCCTAGAGTCAGTGCAAATTAGCAATTCATTTCCTTTATTATGTCACAGAAAAATTGTACTAATTATATTTTGATCTACTAGAGATTTGATAGACATCTTATTTTCACTAAGAGAAGTTGAGTCTCTCTGACCTTCATTTGCACAATGGAGATTAAAATGCCTGTGTATGAGACACATGTGAGTATTTTGTGACTGAGAGAATATATTTTTCAAATGCCTAGCACATGGCCTGATGAATAGTCGGATCCTTAACATTGCTAATTGAGGCTACTTCATATTTAAAAACCATTCCTTCCAGTGGTTGCTCTCACTGAATATATTGACTCCTATTAGTTTCTGCTAAAGGGAGTAGCATCCTGGCCTGTCTTTAGTTTATGAAGAATTTTCTGTACTTTGAAGCTAACATGTCTGATTCTGTTCTCTTCAGAATGTAATTAAGATGTATGTAAGAAGAAAAGGAAAGAACCCTTTATACCCCAAAAACAAGGGTATAAGCCCCAAAATTTCTTATTTGTTCCAGTAAAGATTTTTTTTTCTTTTAGTGAATAATTGGAAATGAAGGATTGCAATCAGTAAGGATTAGTCATCTAGTTATACAACTGTATGCCATGTATCTCCACAAATCCAGAATAGATTTTTGTCTTAAAATTGTAGGCAGTTCTGTACGTCTGCACCTGACTTAATATTCTGCCATTTCAGTAGAGCATATTTTTAAAATGTTGATTTCCACAACCATATAATGGGCATGTTCTTTGTACAAAAGTTTCAAGCAGGGTGTAGCATTATCAGTTCTGTGTTATAAAAGGGCCACTTTGACCATTATATGAGAAGAAAGTAAGAGTGGACATGAGGAAATAGGACTTGTTAGGATTGTGTGCAAAGAGAAAACTGAAAGTTTAATTGAGAACGTATGGGCCCCTCTTGTAGGTGTAACTTTTCGTGACTGATCCTTTCATTTAGCATGTGGCTTCTCAGAGACCTTGTTTCCCATTATTTGTAAATTCCTGGCTATGTTCCATGTTGTTAGATTTGCTGGAAATCCAAGCATAGAGCAATTGAATTCTTAGAGTAAATTTATTGTATTATCAAGATAAACCTGTTTCCTCAAAGCTGGAAACCATTATCTGTCAATGGCTTACATGTTTTTTGTACCTCTAATGATTCTTAATGCTCTCAGACAAAATGTCTACAAATAAATAAACTATCAATAAATAAAGCACTAATAATGAGAATTTCTGACTGGAATTCACAGGGGAGAATTTAAATCCAATAAGCAGTTGCCATATACTGATATTTTTCACTTCTGCCTTCTAATAGCTTAGGGATTTAGTGATTGAAAATAAAGTAAATTATTTCTAAAACTTCTAAAAGTAAGAAAACAAGTTCAGTTGTGTTTTTTTTTTTTCAATTGGCTTCATTGGAGAAAAACTGTCTTTCATTCCAACCTAATACTATATTCTTCCTTGTAATCCAATATTAGAGCATTATTAGGATGGGATTGTTATCTCTATAAATGAAGTTGGAAACACATTGAAAGTCCGTAGGTACTTGAAAAAGGAATGTTGCAGAGTGGAAATTCATAAACTTTGATTATAAATTGGACAGTATCATTCATTAGAATACAAAGGCTTTCTCTTCATTGTGGAAACACAGGGATTTGATACAGGTAGAAAGTAATTTCAATGCCCAGAAATAAAACACATTGTGAATAAAGCCTCATTTCTCCTATAACAGGAAAATGATGTACAATCTGTACTATGTCTTTATAAATAAAAACCCACTCACATACATATGTTCAAACAGACCAAACAATACAGAAATGGGAAGATAATAACTTTTTCTTGGAATTTCTTTACATTTGGGTCAGCATGTGTTAGTATTGGACTTACAAACTTTACAAATTGAAATCTGGCCCCACAAGGAAGGGACTAAGGTTTGTTTTGAGTAGAAAAACACCATCATAGTAGTCTGACCCAAAGTCTGAATTTTTCTTTATAAATAAACATCCCAAGTAAACAAATTGTTAGGGTAATAAATAGCTGGCTCTACAATCATGTTTTGGATGGAAATATGAATTTTTCCCATTGAACTCCCCATCTCCCCCTCTTTGTTCATCACCACACAAAAAGATACTGTATCTCCAAACAGACAGACTTGCAGTATAGTGATGTTAGTCATAGCACTAGCAATAAAATGGAATAATTAAGGCACATTCAAGTCATGATTTTCCATCACTAATTGTGGATCCTATATTCTTTCTAGATATTACTCTTGTCATCTTTAAGAACAAGTAACCTGAGAATTAAATGAATGTGTATGTGAATGTAATTGGTAGACCCCCATTCATTAAGCTGAAAGAAGCCTTGCTTGTTTCCGTTATATTTGCTTTCTTCCGTGCAAATTCCTTACTTATGCTCTCCTTTTATTTCCCCTGATATGACATCACTGTGTGTACTATAGTATCCCACTTCCTAATTATTAATTTAACCAAAATAAATTTAAGTTTAGGTGACACCAAATAGCATACCTCCAGTACAGAGAAATAGAGGAATGTTCTGTTGGTATTTCAATATTTTAATCACAAATAATTGCATGTTTATTAAAAATGTGAAAATATAAAAAATGACAAAGTAGAAAGTGAAAATAATTTGTGAAGTAAGGACTACTGGGCCGCTTTTAAAGAGATGGGCTTTTTATAGATCTATAATTTTATGTTGCATACAATTTAACAATTTGGGCATATAATCATGTTTGTTCATTGGATATGCAAACATTGATGGGACATTAATAAATGGTAATCTTCGAGACCCTGGGTTATAGCAATAAATAATCTAAACAGAGTGTGCATGTGTTAAAATTACCACCACTTCCACACAGCGATTTATCTCTCGATGTTGGGATACATCTTAATGTGTGTATGCAACCCTCACAAATGGACATTGAGGCTGTTTCTAACGCCTCAAAATTATGGGGAGGAAAGTAACAAGGAATTCTCAGACTATACATATTTGGCACTTACACCAGTGTTCACAAAGTTGAAATTAGTAGGTCAAAGTTATTAATATTATCTTACTAGAAATTGCCAAGTTGCCTTTTACATTGTGCTAATCTAAATTCCCATAAACAATAAATGCCTTATTATGACAAAAATATTTTGCTTTCCTGATAAATTAACAGTGAATTCTCTTTATAAATTTTTATAACTTTATTAATTTTGAGTATTGCCACTTATATTTTTTCCCCATTGATACTTAGGCATTTCCTCTATTATGGATATTAATCTATTGGCTTCTAAGTATATTGATTAAGGAAAACTAATAGATGGCTTTTGATTTGTATTTAACTTTTTCAGCGTTTTTGACTTTAAGATTTTGTCAGCTTGCAAGCACTTCCTACTCCCAAGTTACATCCACTTAGATTTTCTCCTAGTATTCTTGTGTTTACATTTTTTACATTTAAACATTTGATCCACTCTGGATTTTGAAAAGGAATAAAGTAAAGCTCTAGCTTTACTGGTTTCAGATAGCTTCCACTTGGCCTTCTGACATTTACTTAATAGCTATTTTCTTACTAATTTAAAATGTCATTTTTATACATATGAAATCCCCATATGTACTTTGATTTACTTTGGAGTCTTTTCTTTAGTTCCATTGATCAGTCTAGTCTTTGACCAGTTCCATAATCTATTAATAAAGATCTTATTTTTGGTAGTTAACTGA
Organism: Nasua narica; assembly: GCA_028533885.1. Taxonomy (NCBI): domain Eukaryota; kingdom Metazoa; phylum Chordata; class Mammalia; order Carnivora; family Procyonidae; genus Nasua; species Nasua narica. Next base: position 43,741,787 of record CM052813.1, on the reverse strand, counting down.
CCTTCATTAAACTTAAGATTCATTGTGCATCATTTTGTGTTTTTTCTTCAATCAATCATAAAATTTTGTTGGTATTTTTACGGGACAGTCGCATTTCATTTCTAGATTAATGTAAGAAATACTGATATGTTTACAATATTGCATCATGTAATCCAAGAACAAGAAATGTCTGTCCCTTCAATTCTGCATTAGTTTATAATTTTTATAAACTTCTACATTTCTTAAGATCATTTTCAAGAATTTTTATGGTGTTATTGCCATGGTAAGTAGGGTTGTATTCACTAAATTTTCTTACATGTCATTATTTACAATGTGAAAAAATCTCTAAGTTCTATTAAAATCAAATTTATTTTATTGTTTTTTAGGTGTATTAATAGCAATTTCAAATAAATACAGTATTTTCCTTATTTAAATAGTCATACTATTTATGTTTATTAACATATGCAGAGGAATATTGAAAATCTGTGGTGATAAAAGAAATGCTCAAGTTCTCTTGATTTTATTAGCAATTTTTCTAGAATGTTACCATTAAGTTTAAACAGTATATGAAATACCAAAGGTCAATACAGATAGATACTTAGCGTATATGTAGCTGTATGTGTGCCTGTATAAATAAAAATTCATATTCGGTTAATTATATAATCCTTTATTAAAGATTTTTATGAGGAAAGAATGTTGAACTTCATCAAATGTCTCTTAAGCATCTGTTAAAGAGATTATATGGTTTTTCTCTACAGATCTATTCTGGTTGTTCATTACAGGTATTGACATCCTAATACTGAAATATATTTACTTTTCAAGAATAATTTAATCTTGGTCATAATGCATTCTTCTCAGAATATACTGCTGAATTCTGTTTAGGGATTTTTTCATTGAACATAGTAAGCAAAATTAGTGTACAGTTTTCTCATTTGAGTGCATTGGCTTTCTCAGGATCTGGTCTAAGTGTTACTCCAGTTTTGTAAAAGAAATATAAATCTTTATTTTCTGAAATACCTTAAATATCGTAAGAATGATGTGCTCCCTTTAAAGATAAGCAATTTAATGTTGTAACTAAGTTTGACACTATTTCAGGAAGTAGCTCTTTGACAACATTCTTGATATCCTCCAAGATGATTGACCTGTTTAGGATTTTTATCACTTCTTATGTCAGTGTTGGTAGTTTGTTTTTCTAGAAAATCAATCATTTTATTTAGGCTTTGAAACATTTAATTTCCTCTATAGATAGGATTCTTCCCCCTTTATCAAAACACAACCAGTGTTTGTACTTTTTAAGTCTTTGCTAGATCCAGCTAGCTAGTGGCTCTTTATTTTATTAGTTTCTTTTAAAATACAAACTATATGTTTTTAGAGGCAATTTGCTAGAAAGTAATATGATCCCTTTGGCTACTCCAGCCTTAACAAAAGAATGTCCGTCATCAGTGAACTTTTTCAGAATTTCAGAAGCTCCCCACCCATCTTCTTACCAGTTCTTCTGCCTACTTGTCTTCTTTCAGTTTGGCCATAACCTGACGTGTCTAGGGGTGAATAAAATAAAAGAATAGAAAACAAAGAATCTTCAGGAATATGTTAGATTTTTACTCTCATGCCTTTCCTGAAAATTAAATATCCCTGTCATTTGGTGGGGATGACCTAATTTCTTGAAGTCTTACTAAGTGTGTGACCTTGCACAAATCACTTACCTCCTTATACCAGTTTCCTCATCTGTAAATTAGAGATAGTTTCTATCTCCTAAGGTAATGGGATCAAGTGAATTGGAGGGAGTTTGTGCTGTTGAAGTGCTTAGAAAAGTGCCTAGTGGATCTCAGCATAGAGCGAGCACTACTGATGCATTCATCAGAGAACATTGAGATGACTGTGGATGGTAGTAGGGTAGGATGATAAAGAAATTGTTGATTCATCCGCTTTCCAATTCTGTACCTCCTGAATGGGGGAGATAGCAACCACTCCACTGACCATCCAGGCAGTTTAAGACTGGCTGGTTGCTCTTGACCTGTAGGCAGTTAAATCTGAAGAGGGAAGATGGTGGTAGAGCTGTTAGTTCATAACCTATGAGGGATATGCGATCCTGTTGTGATTGGAGCCATACAGAGGGCTGAGTGAGAGAAGACTTTCTCTCAAGATGCTATTTAAAACTAAAAAGTGGAACTTTATTTAAATCATCTTTGACAGTGCCGTACAAATTCGTCCCTTCCCATCTGTTTGCTCAACAAAGACATGGAGATCAAGACTAACCTTAGCACAGAGCAAATCAGCCAAAGGGCTTCAGACCCAGATAATTTGGGAGAGAGAAAGCCTTATTGGGAAGAATTCCAATCAAGGAACCTTGTGGGAAATACAGTTGTTTCTGGCACTTTTGCTGAAGCTATCCATGAATAAAAGAAATGAAAGCATTTCTTAAAATTAAATGGTACACAAAATGTTTAAAGAGTGCTTAAGAATGGGAACTTGAAGACCCTCTGCTCAAATTGCATATTTGGTGAGGGAAGAGAGAAATTCTGTGGGGAAGGAGGAAGAAATAAAACACATAGTATGCTCAAATACGGAGTAAATGTTTTCCAAGTGTTCACAGCAATAGGTCAGAGGCAGATTTCAGAACTCAAATAGAGTACAGACATCCAGTCCTGACTCCAATTATGAATCCAAATTAATTCCTTAGAGATGACAATGTGATAGTCTTGAGAAAGCATTTTGATATTCTTATACTATATAAACATACTACTATTCTATGGGCTACTTTGTGCTCTGCAGCATTAGAGAATTGCTTAAAATGCCCTATGTATGCAAATCCATAGTACCTCATAGTTTGAACTATAAATTATCTAATGTATCAAAAAACACTCTGTAGTTATCACTGAGAGATCACTGCATCCCCCTGGACCAATCCTTGCCTTCCTCCTCACCCATTTGTAATACCTTCAGCTTCTAGTAAACATTGCTGATTTCTCCCCTCCCTTTCTTTTTGAAACTACATAAGAATGGAGCATTTCTTTCTACGGCTTGATAATCCTGATTCAGAGACTACTGTAACAGTACAAGGACAGACTAGAGAAAGGAGAGGAGGTGCTGGATTGCTGGTCTCCTTCATGACCTGACAGCTCCCTGTCCTCCCTCCAGCTTCTGTTCCTCACTGAGTTCATTTATCTCAGATGGCTGTATGCCTGGATATTGACATCTCACCTTTCAAAGGTTTCTATTGGAAAATAACCCTTCCCACTGGACCAAACTGGCTATAAGAGTCCATCTGGTTTAAGTGCTTAAACTCAAGCCCACACTGATAATCCATTTGACATTCTCATTGTATTTCCTCAGTCTTTAAATGCTTGATCATATACTGTCTGGAGTAAGCTTCAATTTATCTTACTATTCATGTTTGCCAAACCAGACTGAGATCTCTCTCTGAGCCCGGGTTTCATCTTTTGTTGTTGTTGTCTGGTAATAACTACCTCCCCTTAACCCATTCCCAACCTCCAGTACTTTGCAGAGGCCTAAATGTAGTCAGTAGACTTTAGGTCGTTCTCTGGAAATTCAACTGAATATACACCCGAGGAGATAAAGTCTACCTCTTATTATCTTAATTTCTTCCAAAACTGAAATGGACTCTTTGAAAGAATTTACATATTGAACACTTATTCCCACAATTATGGAAGTCGTTATGCTAAATCCTGGAACCAGAAGAATCTCAGTAGTGCTTTTTAAAACTTCCTATTACCAGACTCCTCTGGAAGTTTCTGTTTCAGGCGTTGGTATAGAGTCTGGCAATTTATATCTTCAGCAAGCATCCCAGGGGATTCTGGCTTGAGGCAATTTAGAGAAACACTGAACTAGGCAAGATGAACCTCCATCTGGGAAGTCTTGAAAAAGTATTTTTCTCATTTAAAATAATCACCATTTACCTTCAAGCTCAAAAGAAATAGATTTTTTAAGATTTTATTTGAGAGAGCAAGTGTGCGTGTAAGAGCACGGGGAAGGGCAGAGGGAGGAGGAGAGGCAGGCTCCCCACTGAGCAGGGAGCCCTGATACAGGACTCAATCCCAGGACCGAGATCATGACCTGAGCCAAAGGCAGATGCTTAACTGACTGAGCCACCCAGATAGAAGATACATCTATAAAATAAGACCATTTATTCAATTACTGAAGAATTTCAAAGATCAATTACAGAAGGTTGTAAACTAATTCATTTATCATCTTTCTATCCATCATTCTCCATCCATTGATCTGACTGCCTACCTACTCACCTACCTGCTCATCTATTTATCTACATTCTATATATCTACTGTGAACCTTGTTAATTTAAGGCATTCCCACACTACTAATTCATCCTTTCCAAATTTCATTTGTGCTATGGCAAAAAGTCACAACCAAAATTTTTATAGAAACTAATTTGAATACAAAAGGTTTTTTAAATTTTAGGTCATCTGTTTTTCCTTATGATGGAAATGTCTTTTGGAGATCTGAGTTCTTTCCCTTTCTTATGAGTAAGTAATCTAATAGATGGTTCTTTGATTAGAAAAATTTACTTGCTATTGATTGTAAAGACTCGCTTTCTTATTTTTATCACCAGGCTTTCTCTTTGTTTTTGTTCCGTATTAAATACCTCCTCTTTTCTTTGGATATTTATCTGTTATATGTAGAATTCAACTGAAAACTTTCTTCTTCACTGTCATTACTCAATCCATATTGAAAAATATCGGTCAGTTTGATTTACTACTTCGTGTATTTCCTTAACTATTTTAAGCCCATTTGCTCATTTGCCTATTCATTTCATATTTTACCGCTATGATCCTCTGCTACTTGAAACCGAAGGGATGGGATTTTTATTAGTCTTCCATACAAAAGGGATTATCTACTTCAAGATGTGAAAGTCAAAATAGCACTTAACCTTTCTCCATCTAAAGTATTTGGCTGGCTCGTCATTTTCCAGTCATTAGAGTCTATATTTGGCAACCAGTTTTGCTTTCTTTGACTCCCTAGGATTTTGAATTTGGATTGCTTTAAATATTCCACTAAGACCCAACACCAAAGGATCTCACTGAGATACCAATTTGGGGATTTTCCCCAAATTCACTGATTGTTGTTATCGTTAGACAACATGAGGGTGATTTCTGAGCAGGACTCACTTGCTGCTCAGTAAGGGCCTCCCCAGCTGGCATCTGGACAAATAGTTCGAGAGTCTTACTCTTAGCTTTGCAGCTGCAGCAATTCAGTTTTTGCCAGCGCATCTAGGATGGTCAAATTGAAAGCTACAGAAATAGATTTTTAGTACCGAAACTCCATGTGAACCAGATAGAAAAGTATTAATCCGTAATGAGACTTGAGACTTCAAGTAGAACCACAATGCTTTCATCTTCCATTCAGCATACTCACTCAAGTTAGGAAAACCAAAATGGAAAAGCAAAAGAAGGCACTTATTTGGTGAGCAGGGAAACCAATCTATGAAACTATTGGTGATCTCGAGAGTTAGTATCCCGAACCTATCAAGCGGAATCATGAACACTTGGAACATTTCTATCAATTAAGTAAAAATCCTTAGGATGGGAGGATCAGAGAAGCGTATCCTTGCATCAGTTCTAGCCCCTGAGTAAGTTGTGATTCTGGTTGCTGTTAGTCTAGTCTTTGTTCAGATATGTAAATACTATTGATAAACTGTTTACTTTGACATTAATCATCTTAGCTACCATTTCCTGAGCTAAATCCTCTGCTAAATGTATGAAATATGTAATTTTATTTAACCCTTTAATTATGAACAAAAAAATCCTCTATGGCCTTTCAAGAAAGATGGGGTCGAAAGGTTAAGTCACCCAATACTACACAACTTGTAGCTGAAATTATCAATAACGCCTGTCACTAAATTTCTTTCTCTATTTGAAATACTTAAAGGAAACACTACATATATTTGATTTCATGTGTTGGCCTTGCTGTTTTAACTTGCAGAGGGTAAACTTCTTAGGGAATTCTGGAAACACCTTATCAGCCATAGACATTAATAAAGCATGGCTTTTAACTTTAATTGCCGTGGTGCCATGGCTTTTAACTTTAATTGCCAGTCTCAAAAGAAAAAATAAATGGTCTTTGTGATAATATGCAAGAAAAGGAAGAAAGTTTTGCGTAGCTAACTTTCTGTTAGTAACTCGTTCATAAAATTCTTCTTTGTCTCATGAAGAAACGTGCTGAAGTGTATTATTTTTTTTCCTTACAATTTTCCAATAAGACTACTACCCGGTGAACAATTGTAGCTAAAGATTGTGCTTAACATGAAATACCGTTGCGTGTATAGACTCGTATGTGGAGATGGGGCTATATTTCATGGTGTCATCAAGTCTACAGAAGCTAGTAATACAAATCAATACAAAATGACTCCGGGATCCCCTGAAGTGTTCTACAACGAAGTATTATGGTTTCCAGTGAACACTTCTTTTTTATTGGGGGTTTTCCTAAGCATTGCAGGAGACTGCTCTTCCCTAGCTCCTGCCTCCTCAATGCCACTAGCCTCTCCAACCTTGTGACAACCAGTGTCCCTACACCACATAGACAAACACTGAACCTGTGGTTAACAGTTCTGCCCCTAATTGACAGCTACTGGAAGGGGAAAGAGAGTTGGCCAAGGGTGTGTTTCTAAAAACTCTAAACTGAGGGCCAGGCCCATAACTCAAATATTAGTAAATAAGAGTCTCTTCTCTTTTCCGTTTCCAGTAAATTCCATGACCAAAATAAGTTCACATTTCTGTAATCAGTTCACAGAAACTTCTTTTTTCCATCCAGGTATGATAATTGAGGCAGTCTTCTGTTTTAGGATACTCAACCAAATTTTAATTTGAACATTACTAGCTTGGACTCAAGATAAGTTGATGTTTCTGGTATGAACTCTGATTTATATTGTTAATGATTAGTGACTTTATGAAGAATATAATAAAGAAATGAGCAAAGAGCACTTTGAATTTATTTAAGAAAATAATCTTAATTGTTCTACCATGTGTGAAATCCTTTTACTAGGCATTAGAGATACAGACAAGAGTCATTCTGTTTTTGTGGAGCCTACAACTTGGTATGGAAGGCAGACCAGTAACTAAATAATTACCAGACAGTTTGCTAGGTAATAAAGAAAATATATGTATAAAATGCTGTGGCAAAATTCGGGGAGTGGTGGTAACTGTCTATGAGATTGAAGAGCACTTCCTGGAAGAGACTAATTTGAGCAAGGTTTTAAGGATTAGTAGAAAATAGCTTTTTTTTTTTTGAAATAGATGAAAAATAGCTTGTAGTGAGAGAGAACTATATGGGCAAAGGCAAAGAAGTATTAAATAACAGTAGTTCAGTGAGGATGGGATAAAAAAAATAGCAAGCAATGAGACTTCAGTTATCCATGTGGATTTAAGGGAATATATGATAAGTATGGTTTCTCTTCTTGGGTAAACATGAAGTCTGAGGAATTTAAGGTGATAGTGACAAGTGATACAGTTTGCAAATCCTAAATCACTCTATCATATGCATTAACATATCTGGTGGACTCAGTAAACACCTTTGAGTTTGTGTTACAGATTAAACTTTGCAGGTCTTGTGAAGTTGAAAGGGAATAATATTTTTGATTGCCACTGGTCAGATTGGCCTGCCTCGCTAGTCTCGATGTCTATAGAGAACATTGAGAGCTTTTCACATTAACCCAGAAATTTTATTTATTCATTTTTGTCTGGTGAGGTAGGCTAGTTAAGTCCAACTTTTTAGATCTTTAAGATTTAGATTTTCGGGCACCTGGGTGGCTCAGTTGGTTAAGCGACTGCCTTCGGCTCAGGTCGTGATCCCAGAGTGCCAGGATCGAGTCCCATATCGGACTCCCGGCTCTGCGGGAGGTCTGCTTCTCCCTCTGACCTTCTCCCCTCTCATTCTCAGTCTCTCTAATAAATAAATAAAATCTTAAAAAAAAAAAAAAAAGATTTAGATTTTCTTAGATGGAGCAGTAAGGTTTTGTTTTGCTTAAAGCACCGAGCCACCTTGGAATCGTATATATCTGCATGCGTATCAATCTCCTATAAAAGTAACTTGTACTTGAAAGACCTCTCAGGAAACTTAAGGTAAGTCTTGGTAAAGTGAATCGAATGGCCTGCCATAAATCTTTTTAATAATGGCAGGACCAAATGTTACCCAAGGGCATTAATGAGTGAGTTCGGTGGTCCTTTGGGATGACTCAGAATGACTCAATTTGACCTTTTCCCACAAAAAAATGAAACAAAGGTTTTTCTATGTTTATACTTAGAGTGTTCATTGTATTTCCCCTTAAAAAATGTTTATATGATACCTTTAATTTCCATATGCACATCTCAATGTACTTTATAAGCACTTCCTAGAATTTTTTTTAAGATTTTATTTTTTTTATTTGACAGAGGGATAGAGAAAGCCAGAGAGTACAGCAGGGGGAGTGGCAGAGGGAGACGGAGAAGCAGGCTCCTAGCTGAGCAGGGAGCCCCGATGCGGGTATCCTGAACTGAGCCAAAGGCAGGAACCACCCAGGTGCCCTTCTATAAATCTTTCTGGCAGTAAAATTTCTTTACATTTTAAATTAAATCTCACAGTAGGAAGAAATGAATTCAATGAAAAGAGCCAAGTAAAGAATCTAAGCATTTCTATTGTTAATCATAGAAAACGCTTCACTTTCTGTTCTTTAATTAAAACCTGCATTTCTCTGGGCGCCTGGGTGGCTCAGTCAATATGCCTCTGGCCAGGATCCCAGGGTCCTGGGATGGAGCCCCACATCGGGCTCCCTGTATTGCGGGAAGCCTGCTTCCCCCTCTCCCACTCCCCCTGCTTGTGTTCCCTCTCTCACTGTGTCTCTGTCAACTAAATAAAGAAGATCTTTTTTAAATAAATAAATAAATAAATAAAATCTACATTTCTCTTATCAGTTTTGCTTTCTGCATTTGTACCGGGTGAATATACAGTAATGTAGCTGATATACCAGTTCTGTGGTGTAATTGGATGAATAGGAAAAAGTAATAAGATTACAAGGATATATACAAGGATCCACTCATGTAACTCCTTTCTTCACAGGCATATGTACTTACCATGTGTGTATACACGATGTAAATGAGGGTATTTGTATCCTGTGTTTAAACTAGTTCCAGGAAGCTGTTGGAAGCTGAGAGTTCTTTTGCCAGGAGCAAATTGCCAGTGCTAAGGTTATGACTCCGGTGACTTTCTTAGTAATAACTGAGAGGCCAATAGAGCCACGGATAAGGTCCAGCCCCCGGCATTGCCGAGTTGCACATATGTGACTCTCATTCCGCAGTGGTAGATAATGATGCACTCAGCAAGGCTGAGTTGTTTTGATACTTAACTAACCTGAAAAATAGCTGCAGGCATGATTGAAGAGACCACTCCCTCCTAGAAGCCAGGCCTTTTTAAGGATCACTGATAGAAGAGGGATAAACTTTCAGCAAAATTGGCCATTAGAAGAGAAATCACCTATCCTTTTCTTGGACAAATAACAGTGCTTACATACTGGAGATGGAGCAATAGCGTTCTCACCTTCCTTGTCCCTGGATTTTTCATTTGTGAAATAAAGGAAAAGATCTTGCCTTTTGGAATGCCAATCTTGAGCAGATTTATTGATTTACATTCATTGAAATGACCATGAATGTGTTAGCTTATACAAATTCCTTAGGATTGATTATGATGACACTTAATTTATGTGCTTGTTAATATTAGCATCATTAACCTTTTATATGATCTTCCAAGAGGCTCAAGGACATGAGTACCACTACAAAAGGAAGTGAAAGAAAGTTCATGTTGGTTTTAATGAGTCACTGAAAAATGCCTGCTTTTCAAAGCAAAGCTATAATTCTTTAATCAAAGACGAGGGGCAATGAGAGAAGATTACGGTATCTCACTACATCACTTAACTCGGATTCAAATATGAAAAATGGCCTGATGGAAAAAAAAATGCATCAATTCTGCGTTTGATGAGGAGCAGAATTTTAAAATCCTCAGCTCTGTCATTGACTGATGGCATTGGAAAGGCAGCTTTCTTTGCCTCTCCTATAGAATATATGTAGAACAATTACATTTAATAATCTTCAGCCATGTCTATTAATAGAGATAGGGATTTCTAACTGAGTAAAGATGTTATTGAAGTAAAAGCAAAAGAAAAAATCAGAAGAGTTCAGGGAGAGATACTGAGGAGTGGTCTAGATTAATTGATAATTGGTTTGCCTTTCATCTGGGAGGGAAAGTAATAAAAGTCAAATGCCGAAGGCCAAGGGTCTTGAGTCAGATGAAGCTAGGATCAGACCTTGGTCACTGGTTACTTTGATTTTAGGTGTCAGAGTGATCTCGAGCAACCCTAACTTTTCTGAGGCTTTTTTTCTCTATCAAATGAGGATGATCTCTACCTTCCAGGGTTTTTATAAGGATAAACTAATATATAAAGCGTTTAGCAACAAAGAGTTGGTCACTCAGTAGCTAATGGTAGATAGAGAATTCCTCTGAGATACCTATTTTCCAAAAGTGGGCAATACATGAAATGAATAGAAACATACTCTCACATTAAGTTTCTTCTGTTGATTTGGTCTAATTACCCAGGTTTGAGTGTTTTACTTTGCATAAATTTTCTAGAAACTGTTTCTCTAACCTCATGGAACTCAAGATAGACTAGAATATTTTTGTTTGTTTAAATAAGGGGGAAAATGTCAATTTCATAAGGCCAGTGAAGTCCATGACCACACGCCTGTTGCTACATTCCTTTTGCTTCAAAGTAAGTTCATTGTACAGAAGCAGTGCTATGTGGAATATTATAATGGTGGATAAGGCATTCTCTAATGATTACAGATGGTAATTTTGGCAGAAACATAGCAGGCTGGGAAGACAAATCTGATCCAGAGTGTCTATTCCAGTATGAACAAAACACTAACCCTTTCACGATGGAAGTGGTAATTAACCTGCCACCAGGTAGCTGGGTGATTACCCCCAGGAAACGGTGCCATACCGGAGACTTACTGTTGGTCTCTGCTGCTGGTGGATTGAACACTCAGCTGTAGCCTTAGCTAAGTCAGACCTTGTGAGGGGAAGCCCATGTTGCCGGGCCCACTGATAACCTGCATCCTTGTCACTGTGGCCACTTTGTCTATGAAACCACTGGGCAATGACCATAATGGCTGAGGGAGGAGGCTGACTGGTATTAACTGAACAGGTCATCCTATCCCCTTGATTATTAAAATGTTCCTCTACTGAAATCACCTCTTGGTAAACATGTGGAACACAAATATGTTCGTGTTTTGTGCCCATTTTTTTGAGTGGTCTTTCCATATACCTTTCCCCCAAATGTTATTGTCACTAGTTTTTCAATCATCAAGTTCCTTTGAAATCCCTGACCATCCAGCCAAACCATTGGCTACAGCCCATGAATCCGTATATACTTGCTCATCTTGCCATTTCTTCTTCCAAAGAAGGTGAACAGCCAGAGCTGAGTTCAGCTCACTAGCAGGATTTCTCTTAACCAATGTCTTTCAGAGATGTTCCAGAAAAGGGCTATAATGCTTCAGCTGTCTACTTTGGGGAGAAGTCTTTATATTCTGCAGAGCCATCTATAAACCAGGTCCAAGTCTGTTCTTCTGCCAACCAATCTTAAACTTATATTGATGCCATAGATACAAGCTAGCAGAGAGAAGGTAGTATAGAGCAAGAGGGGGAATCATGGACATGTGGACCACTTCTTCATGTAACTTGTGTCTTCAGGGTTTTCTTGGGCTAATCTTGTATATACCACTTCCATTTGATAAAATACTGTCATGGATGTCCAACCTTATGACTTGGTGGATCAGACAACATCCAGTTCGTGATGGGCAGCTCAGATTGCATGGTAACTTGGTGGCCTATGGTTAAGTGATCAGTTTCTATTACGGCCCAGTAGCAGGCCAAGAGCTAAGTCTAAAAAGGAGAATAATTTCTGCAAAGGATGTCAGGGCTTGGTTCTAAAATGCGAAGGGCCTGAACTGTGATTCACCTATAGGGACCTTTCAAAGACGCTAAACAGTATGCACAGCTGCCATTAACACTTCAGGCACCATTAAATCTTCTAGGTCATATGGCCCAAGTGGCAAAGCAGTTTGCATAGCAGCCTGGACCTGCTGCAGAGCTGCCTCTTTTTCTAGGCCCTCTTAAAACTAGCAGTTTTTTGGGTCACTTGCTAAATGGGCCAGAGTAAGACATCCACTGGGGCTCCAAAATCCAAAGAGGCCCACCAGGCATTGTATCATGGGTGGTGGTGGTGGTGGTGGTGGTGGTGGTGGTGGTGGTGGTGGGACAGCCAGATGCAACAAGTTATTCTTCAGTTTAAAAAGACTATCTTAATATCCGCCACACCCCTGGATCCCTAGAAATTGTCAACTTTATTTCTACCCTCTTTCTAGCTTACTACTTGCTCACTAGGTCCAACTTCATGTCATCAACATAATGGACCACTATGATACCTCATAGAAAGCATCCCTGTGAACTAAATTATGACTTAGGCCTGAAGAGTTGATATATCCATGATGTAAGATAGTAAAGTTGTATTGCTGGCCTTGCCAACTGAAACCAAACTGCCTCTGATGGACCCTATTGACAGGTATAAAGAGAAAAGCATTTTCCAGATCAATAGCTATGTACCAGGTATTAGGTCATACATTAATTTGCTCAAGCAGTGAAACCATTTCTATTACAGCAGACCTACATTTTTTTTTTGAGAGCTGCAATGTCAATTACCACCCAGTTAAATTTATGATAATCTACTATCATTCTCAAAGATCCACCTGTCTTTTACACAAACCAAATAGAGTTGAATGGAGATGTAGTGGAAATCACCACTTCTGTATCCTTCAAATCTCTAATGGTGGCATTGCTCTCCTAAATCCTTCTGGAAGTACAGTGTTGATTTAAGTTGACCATTTTTCTAGGTAGAGGTAATTCTAGAGGAATTTCCCTGGCTTTCCTGCCACAATAGCCCTCATTCCACAGGTCAGGGAACTAATGTGGGGATTTTACCTCCTGCTAAGTATGTCTAGTCCAATTACACATCCTGGAACAGGGAAATAACCATACAATGGGTATGAGGACACACCCGGCTAACAGTGATATGGACCTAAGCTAAAACACCATTGATCACCTGACCTTTATAGGTTCTTACTCTGACTCTTAGACCACAGTGACATGTTGGGTCATGGACAATTACTCTTCAGAGACACTGTCCAGTAGTGCTCAAAAAGTCTGATTATTTCCTTTTTCTCAGTGCACGGTTACTTTGGGAAAAGCTGTAGGTCCCTTTGGGGATGGCTAGGAGAAAGATTGAAGTATATATTTTGGGCAGTATAGTGGGGTCCTTCCCTGAGAGGATCTATTTTCTCTTTCATTCAAAGAGTTCTGTTTGCAAACTGGCTCAATTCTGGGAATTGGTTGAGGGGCTGTGACTCTGTTTTTAAGACTTGGATTAGACTTGGATTCACTTGACCTAAAACTTTGCTGCCTATATAGATCAAGTGAGATTTGAGTATGCTTTCTACCTATTTTACTCCTAGGAATACCATGACCAACTAGCCAATACCTTAGGTCCAAATTGCTACTTGATTTGGCTGTCCATTACAGCAACTATATCTTCCTTGTTTGGGGTGGTTGAGTGCTACCACTTAGCCTCTGCCTCCCCAGATCCAATTACTACCATTGCATTTAAATTTTCCTAATGAGGGACTATAGTTTCCAATGTAAATAAGTTTTCACTATTCTCACTTGGTCTACAGA
>CM052813.1:43695089-43727526 GCA_028533885.1 Nasua narica | reverse complement strand
CCCCTGCTTATGCTCTGTCAAATAAATAAATAAATAAAATATTTTTAAAAAAAATACCTAAGGGACTTCTGTGAGTCCCAATTTCCTCATCGTATAGGAGCTCATTTTAAGACTATGGGGATCAGTATAAAAGATGCATGTAAAGTGTCCAACACAATGCTTCATACATAAAAAATGCTAAGTACATACTTATTTTCTTTTCCCTTAATGCCTCCTGAAGAATAAATCTGGCTTTTTTTTCTATAAAGAAGAGTAATATCCTACTGGCTACTACTGAGCTGCTCAGTTGAAGAGCTATTAACAAATTTATTTTTTAAAAGATTTTATTTATTTATTTGAGAGAAAGAATGAGAGAGAGCACGAGCAAGGGCACAAGGGAGCCCGACACTGGGCTGGATCCCAGGACCCTGGGATCATTACTGAGCTGAGGCAGACATTTAACCAACCGAGCCACCCAGGAGCCATGGAACCAACAAATTCAACACTTGAAAATAGTGTCACTACCATGAGTTTTTTTTGTCACTTAAATTTAAAACTGATGCTTGTTCCATGGCTTATTAAAGCATATGGCCAATCTCTGCCAACTGATTCACAAGTCTCTATCTGTTGTGTGACTGCCTCTTGGAGGTGTCCCAGGGGTACCCCAAAGTGAAGTTAATCTCTGCCAACTAGCCTATAATTTAACTCAAACCATTTCAAACACGTAATTCTTATGTGAGAACATCATGCAGCAGGTTTCACATGGATGTGGTAATAAAGGGACAGAGATTCAGTATAAGGTGGTAGAGTTCCATAAACCGATCTCAATGCATTGTCAGTCCCAGTGAACAGTCAGGATGATTTTTCGTTCTTAGAGCTATCATTTTTGGCTCTATTCTTCTGACTGAACCTCTTCCAAATACCCTGACAGATGGGATTATTCAGTAGTTATTCTAGGTTTCATTATTCTATGGTGGCCACAGCCCATAAAATATAGGTTTCTGGTATTTTGAACCTTTAGAAATGAATCTTTATTTTAATACACTTTGCTAAAATAAAACACAATATGATAATGTCACATACTTTGGCTACAAAATGACATGGAAGAATTAACACTACAGACTGTTAAAGAGGAGAGTGACTTTCTTTCTTTCTTTCTTTGTGCCACCACAGAGCTGCTTAATATTTAAGCCTCTTCCTGTAAGTCAACCATGCTAAGGTGAATTTGAATGATGTGAATTTGAGATCGTATTAGTATGGCATCCAGGGGCAGTTTGGTGGGTAGTCAGTTTTCACTAGAGGGTGTTTATCACAAATGATGGGATAAGTATGCCTGCCGGCAATTAGAGACATTAGGGAATGTAAAAACTGAACCTCTGGAACTAGATTTCACAGTAACTGCTCTGTTCTCAGTGATGGACCAGCTTTAGGCAGTATTACAGTCTTTCATTAATGTCACCCTTTAGTTTCCCAGATTCAAACCACACACTTTGTTCCCACAAAAGAGGTCACTTGATTTCTTCCCCCTTGATTTCTTGGCTTATTTTCCCCAAGTTCTGGGCTTGAAAATCTAAGTGCTTCTTAATGATCTAGAACTGAAACCTCTTCTATCCCAGGGATGAGACAATGAGAAAGTCATGCAGTCTCTAGCACGTGTTGATAAGGTTGGGTCTAATTGGGCTCTAGAAAAATACTAGGGGAACCATAATAAGCTACTTTCGGCATTTGGGCAGACACTGTACCACATTGTTTCCAGAGCACCACTAAAACATTCAACAAGTAAATGAGCTAAAAGAAGTTCCTTTTTTTTAAGATTTTATTTATTTGTCAGAGCACAAACAAGGGGAGCAGTAGGCAAAGCAGGCAGAGGGAGAAGCAGACTCCCCACTGAGCGGGGATCCCCACGTGGGACTCAATCCCAGGACTCTGGGATCATGACCCAAGCCAAATGCAGATGCCCAACCGACTGAACTGCCTAGGCGTCCCAGAAGTTCTTGTATATGTTAACATTCAAGCTGTTCGGTCTACGGTACCCTCTGAAACACATTTGTAAATAGATAATGCTGAAACAAAGAGATGTCTCCAATCAGGAGTTGGTTTTGATTTTGCAATAAACCACCTGCCCCTTATTTCCCTTTAAACCATTGGATTGTCGTATTTCCCAGGCTTTTGAAAGATCTTAAGAAATGTATTGCCCCACCTTCTCTCTAGTATTGATGAGCTCAAATAGCCAAATAGCCCATACGCACACACATTTTTCTTCCTCTTTATACTTCCTCCAATGGTTTTTGCTGAAAATATATATGTACTTAAATGTATTTTCTAACTCCAAAGTTCTCATGTTCTACCAGAAGCACAACTCTCTCTTAAAAGATTTGAAATGGCACTCAGGAGACTGACAGCTGCGAACCTTCATTTTATCTATCTCATCCTATATATTTAGTGTGAATGATACACAGTCCTCTGATTTATGACACGAGATACCCTCATCTTTTGAGCAGTCATCCCTCATAGTATTTCTGATGTTACTTATATTTACTCGCTATAGACTGCTTGACTTGAATGAAAAGCCAGGGGAGGACCATAGAAGAAAGATACCTGTTTCTCATCCTACATTTGTTGGGCTTCCTTCTAATAGCTGCTCAGTGTTTCAGCACATTGTTAATGAGAATTAGCAGCTGCCTCACTAGTTCTCCCATTTCTCAGATAGCCAGTGGGGTATTACCAATGAGGCTGGTATTTTCAGTCACTAAGGGAAAGAAATTTGACTTTTGGCTTGGTCAGAAGTAGATAAAAAATAATATCTGGGCCATATGTGTGAAACTATTTAAAAAGGAAGGAAAGAAAAAGATAAACACAGTTTTTCCCTGAGGTCCTTTCTTGTTGTCTCTTAATACGAGTGCGCAGATGGTATAATAAGTACCATTATAAATGTAATATGTCTGTCCTCAAGAAAAACTTCCCCTTTGCAACGGTTTGATTTTTGAGTTGACTAGTGATGATAAACAATTGAAGTGCAATCTTCTATGCCTATAAAAGAAATAAACTAGTTCTCCTAAAGTACTACCTAGATCTTGTTCTTAAACTTTAGTGTATAATGTTATTTTTTTATTATGTTCAGTTAGCCACTGTATAGTAGTTAGTTTTTGATGCAGTGTTCAATGATTCATGAGTTAAGTAGAAGGGTGGTGGGTATTGAGAAGGGCACATGCTGTGATGAGCACTGGGTGTTATACTTAGTGTATAATTTTAACAGGTTCATTTGAACATACTTTGTAGAGTAAAAGGGTGGAATGAGATTTCTGGAATCCAGTTGGGGTTAGAACTGTCAATTGTGACCAAGATTAATGGTTGCCGTGCCATATGGGATCATTAAGACTATTAACAAAAAACACTTTAAGGAATAAGCCACTTGTCCTTAAAGCCATGCCCTGAAAGATTTCACACCAGAAGTGACATCTCCATCATAGTGGGAATTATATTTCCATTCTAAAATAGACCATGACAAGTCTATCCCATAAGATAGCCTGAAAGATTACTGTGATTTTCCTATGCCAAAAATTAGATGTATTCTAATGTCAGTTTTGGAGAAACAATTAGATGTATTCTAATGTCAGTTAATTGTCACTCTTTTATAAAAGGGCTCCCATTTTGTTTGCCAGAAGGTCAGTTACAAGAGTGTTTTGAGTGCCAGGTATGTGTTAGACACCATACTCTGTGTCATGGGAACTACATTAGGGAAATACACTCTTTTTTTTTTAATTTATTTGCAGAGAGGAGAGAGATCACAAGTAGGCGGCAGAGAAGTGGGCAGAAAGAGAGGCTGACAAGCAGAGAGCCCGATGCGGGGCTCAATCCCAGGACCCTGAGATCATGACCAGAGCCGAAGGCAGAGGCTTTAACACAGTGAGCCACCCAGGCGCCCCGGGAAATGTACTTTTGAATGAAGTTAGGTTCCTTCTGTTTGGAAAAGCTTCCTTAATTCCTGAGAATGCAGCTTTGGGAAGGGCATGTCCACAGCTGAGAAAAGAGAGGGGAGGAAGTAGACATTGAGGATCAGGTAGATTAGCAAAACCAATGCTGGCATTAAAATCCAGATTGCCAATGCATTCACATAGCCCAGTAAATCAAGGTGGTTTGTTTTGGTTTTGGTTTTCAGCTTCATTGAAATAAAATTAACAAATAAATTTATAGGATATTTAAAGTATATATCGTGGTGATTTGGCATACTTAGACATTGTGAAAGGATGTCTTTATCTAGTTAACACATCCATCACTTCACATATTTATCTTCATCTGTTTTTGGTGAGACTATTTAGCACTGTATTGTTTAACTGAAATTTGCTGTCAACTATAATCACATTTTACATTCAGTCCTCTGGCCTTACTCATCTTAAATGTGGAAGTTGCTACCATTTTACCAACATTTCCTTATTTCCCCTATCCGCAACCCCTGGCAATCACTTGTCTATTGTTTCTCTGATTTTGACTTTTTTTTTTTTTAATATACATATAAGGGCGACATTTCCTTCTTTAAATAGCTGAATAATATTCCATTATAAAGAATATTCCATTCTGTTCCACATTTTCTTTATCCGTTCATCCACTGATGAATACTTAGTTTATTTCTATATCTTAGCTACTGTGAATAATGCTGCAACATATATATCTAAGTTTATAGGACACCTGGGTGGCTCAGTCCATTGAGTATCCAACTCTTCATTTTGACTCCAGGTCATGATCTCAGGGTCATGAGATCAAGCCCACATAGGACTTTGTGCTCAGTTTGGAGTTGACTTGTTCCTTTCTCTCTGCTCTCACCTCTACTTATGCTCTCTCTTTCTTCCTCCCTCTCTCTCATCAGTCAACCCATCTAAGTTTATGGTCCTTTTTTTTTTTTTAAAGTAGTTTTCTTCTCCATAATTTGCTACATAGATTGATTTCCTTTTGGAAACCTGAATGTGATTCTTGGAGATTTCCTCTTTAAAATTAGGAGAACCATTATTACTCTAAGAATTAGGGCACCTGGGTGACTCAGTGGGTTGGGGCCTCTGCCTTCAGCTCAGGTCGTGGTCTTGGAGTCCTGGGATCCAGCCCCTGTTGGGCTCTCTGCTCAGTGGGGAGCCTGCTTCCCCCTCTCTCTCTTCCTGCCTCTCTGCCTACTTGTGATCTCTCTCTCTCTGTCAAATAAATAAAATCTAAAAAAAAAAAAAAAAAAGCCCAAGAATTGTGAAGTGGTCCCTTTCCTCTATTTTGACTTTATTCAAACATCTTGAACTAGTTAGTTCAACTGGGGTTCCAATAAAAAGTAAAAGAGCATAAGAAGGAGAAGAAGCTGACAAGTAACCCAGTATTTTTCAAATGTGAAGAATTTGACACAATGAATCACTGAACTCTACCCTGAAACTAAAAATACCCTATATGTTAACTAACCTGAATTTAAATATAAAAGAAAAGAAGGGAAAAAAGAAAATGTTTCTATCCTCATGAAAGAAAAAAAAAATCTGGCCCAAAGATTAAAAAAAAGAACATAAGTAAAAAAAAGAAGAACATAAGTGAAATTCTTTACATGCCATACATAGATTCTGACAAATTGATTATTTCTAATCCTAGCATCAGAAAAGAGGTACCAGTGAGCATACATTCTATATGCTTGCTTCCAGAATACAATAGCTAGAAATGTACTAGAATTCTCAAAGGTACATGAAACAAGATACATAAATTAAAAAAACATAATGTGGTTTTACTAATGCCATGATGTCAGGAATGGAAAAGGCTAAGTCAGCATAATTTGGGGATGGCTTGCTTTAGAGTCCCAGGGAGAACTGCAGAAGGAGAAATATTTGCACAGTGTTCACACTGAAACCCATAGAGCTACCCTTCTATAGTATCATGGGAAAATAAGGTTGAGGAACCAAACACATCTGTTCTAAATGTATCTGGGCCTGTGTGACTCTGGACAGGTTAGAAAAACTTGCTAATTCTCTGTTGTCAGATACAAAATAATGCTGAAAGCAAAACTATAATATGTGGGTTCGGGTGAGATTTATATTTGTCTAGCACATAGTAGACATCAAACACTAGTTATTTTCCCTTTCCTAATTCCTGTGTTTGCATATATAGTTGTTACATTATAAATTCTTAAAACGTCTTAATATCATATAGGTTGTGTCTATCTTTCCAAAAATTACTTTCATTGGCTTTTCAAGCTAGTTATTTACCCCAAAAGCTAGACACTACAAAAACATATGCTACTGTGTGTTTTGTTTTCAAATTCTTTACATACTATCTCCAGATACTTGAAGATATTGGGGTTAGGAAATAAAGTCAAGAGAATTATTATTCGCTAGATTCACACAGGGCAGGAATTAGGTTTTCTCTTGGCTCTGATTTTTTCAGATAAGCCAATTCATTTGTTAGCGAATCCTCTTGCATATATAAAATGAAGATGATGGTATTTATTTTTGGCAATGTTGTGAATTTTTCAACTTTTAGGGATTTAAAAGACCATTAAAATTACTTTTTACAAGATACTTTTAGTAGCACAATGGCTTTATGTGTGTGTGTGTATGTGTGTGTGTACACAAAATTTAGTTATGTGTGTGTATAAATATATATGTATATATAGTTCGGGAGTTTCTGTGCTTATTTTCACTGATTCATATTCTAGTGTAGTAATGCTAATAAATTGGATTTCTTAAGTGCCCAGTTTCTCTTTATTCACTGGTCTTTAGAAGAGCTTCCCTCCCCTCCTTAAATAAAACAATCTTCTCAAAGATAGATTTTATAAGTCTTTGAGTATTTTTCTCTGAGGAACATTCTTGTAAGGGACACATTTTAGATTCTATTGTCCCATTGTCTTTTGTGGCTTTCTGCCAAGAGACCCAGCCGATTTCATTTAGATTGCCTATCTACAGGCTGCAGTAGCTCCAAGCACAAAAAGGAAGAGGTCCTTTTGTTTTCCTGAAGGTTCCATGGGAGTACTACCAAGTCCAACCAAAGAAAAAGAAAAAAAAAATGCAAAAGGAAATAGAGTAATCAAAGACAAAGGATGGAAAATTTGAGGTGGCTAAATTCCTTTTTCAAAGCAGGGAAAGAACAGAAGTCCTAAAAGAGGATGTCTGGGTTATGCCCCATCATATAAATGAGATAAAACCAAAAACATTTACCAGTATTTAAAAGCTACTTTGACTTTTATTACAGGTAAGTAAATTTATCAGAGACACTGTATGCCAAAAAAGAAACCTCTGTACTGAAAGGTAGCATATACACCCTCTTTTCTGATCATTTTTCTCCATTTTTCCTTTCATTCTTTGTTCTTTCTGGTTTCACAGGATTTTTTTTTCCATGAATTTAGTCCAGGTTTTATTTTGGCCAGGAAGCCCAAAAATCCAGAAATCCTCAATGTATCTAAAATATAATTTTGAGAGAAAATGTCCAAGTGAAACAGATTCTAAGTAAATCAATGTAGAACAGATCTTTTTGAGTAGGATGACATTTTCTTTCTTACTTTCTTCTTCTTCTTTTTTTTTCAATCCAGGCAGGTTTATTTCTTACATTATCTTAAATTTCACACGAAATCCTCACTATTGTGGGCCATTAAACAGTACATCACAGAAGCACATACATGAAGCTCTCTGGTCTGGGCAGGAAGAACCTTGAAAATGGAAAGAGTAGGCTTTTCCCCATAAGCTGGTTTGAGCTGTCAGAAGGATTAGGCGTTGTTTCCCTTAGAGTTGAACAAGGACCTAGACTCACTATTAACTTTTTTTTCCATTTTGAATCTCAAATTGCTATGAACGATCATCACTGTATTGCTGCATTAACTGAAAATCAAACTGCTCTTTGGTGGAGCATTTGAATCCAGTAGAGTGAAGAGCAGGAGGGAGACTCACAGTTCAACTTTAAATTGTGGCCCCAGAAGAAGACCCTTTAACAACGAAAAGCTCCAACAAATTCTGTGCCACTAAGTATTCCCTCCCCCGCCCCACAGCTTGTTTTCTTTGGCATTCAGCCACTAGAAATTAAGACCCCGTTTCCCTGGCAACAATAATAACGGTGCACAAGTCTTCACAAGAGCTCCCTCATTCAGATTGTTAGCTATACAAATAAAGTTCCACAAAGAGATTGCCTCAGAATAAAAGAATAAAAGAAAGACTGTCCCCATCTATTGTGACAGGCGCTAAGGTATTATTCACAGTACCTCCAATTGGACAATGTGTTTTTGTGATGAACTAAATTACCTTAGATTGGTTTTCCACATCTTTTTGTGCTGGGGATAGCAGCCTAGGCTTTTATAGTCTGTTCGGTTCTCTCCTTACTTCCATTTGCATCAGTCCTATTTCTTTCCAGTTTGTTTTAGGGAAAATTTACTTGCTAAGTTGCCATATTACCTTTTAAGGAGCCAATCCCAGCTGAAAGTTAAGTATAGCTCAGAGCTTTCAAAATGAAGCTGATTTTTTTTTTTTAATTCCACCTTCCCCACACAATATGTACATGGGAAGAAAGGAAATACAGCATTTTATCCTGTGGTCTGACCTGTGAAATAAGTGAATTGAGGTTCGATTGTTGCAGATTGGACTAGAAATCCTGAGGGATTTTTTTTTTCCACAGTGCATTTACCTATATTTCTAAAGGTAAAAGTAATAGAGCTGATTGGTTTTAAATTTTATTAAAGACTGATAAATATATTTTAGACTTTTAATTAATCAAGTTCTCTATAATGTTTGCCAAAAAGAGACTACACATCAACTGTCCTTTAATAACCCCACAGAAGTACCACATCTTCCCAAAAGGAAGAATTAGATATCAAACACAAATATGATACAATTAATAAGTTACAATTCATTGAGTAGCCACAAATGCTACTTTAGATACCTCACTTAATCATCATTTTATTAAGTTAGCCCATTTCTATGAACTGTACGTGTATTTTTTTTTTTAAGATTTTATTGATTTGTCAGAGCAGAAGCAGGGGGAGCGACAGGCAGAGGGAGAAGCAGACTCCCCGCTGAGCAAGGAGCGCGTGATTCAGGACTCAATCCCAGGACCCTGGGATCATGACTTAAGCTGAAGGCAAACACTTAACCAGCTGAGCTGCCCAGGCATCCCTGAATTATATATGTATTATGATGATGGTAGTGATGATTATTTTAAAAATGAAGAAATAGAGACTTAGATTATATCAACCTACCCAAGGTTACATATGATTCAATTGCAGGCAGTCTAATTCCAGAACCTATGTTCTTAACTACTTCATTATGACTAAATATCACATTTTAATGTGACTTTTTCTTTTTAGTAAAGAAGTGATATTTTTCACTGAACCTGTCAAATTCCTTTTAGTTTTCTTTTTTGAGAATGAAACCAACTAGTGATGGTAGATCATAGATGAAAAGAATCTAAGATGAACCAACTTGAGTATAGCTTGAACCCCTAAACCCTTTTCAACATGGGTCTCTAATTACCTGAGCTGACAGAAGACTACCTTTTATGCAGACATTTGCTAATATATGCACAATGGAATTCCAAGATAGGTCCCGGGGGAGTATCTGATAATGAACTGGGAACTGAGACTATCCTGTAGGATTTTCAGTTAATCCTTTACATTCCATAGGAATTCGACTAACTCAGTCCTGGGAATTCAAACTTTGTTCAGTCAATAAATGATTTTTAAGACCTTAATGTGTACAAAGCATCAGACTTAGGGGTATACTGAGATGGCCTAAATATGATCCTGGCATTCAAAGGATTGACTTAGAGCACTAAGTGACCTAGAATAGTATTAGGGGAAAAGAGCCACAGAAGGAACAAGGGCCTGTGGATGCTAAGTCATTCTCTGCTAACTACCTGCATGAGCTTATGTTATAGTTTGTTATTATTTTCTCATCTATAATATAAGTTTCTCTTAATTCTGCATCTCCAACAACCTCTGATTCTAGCTTTCTAAGATTTCGTTTCCTAGATTGGGAACCCTGATAAGGGTCATCATGTTTGGGAGTTGCTGTCCTAAGTGCTTAAACATTTTGACACATCTGTGGTTCCTTTTCAAGGCACAGATTTGGCCAGAATTTATTCAAAGTGTGTTCTTCCATTACCATAGCCTCAGAAAAGAAGGGAACCTCCTTAAAACAAAACAAAACAAAACAAAACACTACTTTTTACTTTATTTCCAAGGTAGAATGGTTTAACTGAAATTTTCTTGCACTAAGGCTGGTAAAAATTAAAAGACCAAGAGCATATTATATAATTAATTCCAAACCTGTCACCATAAATACGACACTTCAAGATCCATATAAAATGTGATAGATTTCTGATTTTTTTTTTTTTGCCTTAGGTCACTAAATAGAAGATGATTATTCTGTAATTAACATCCCAGACTCATGTTAAGGATCATTTTTATCTTCAATTATATTTATTGTATATTTTGTATTTTGTCCTCTGCTAGATGTATTCTGCATATGTTAGGTTAAAACTTTGAGATATTTTAATAGATTTCAGAAGAATGAGCACAAAATAATTGGTACTTATTAAACATAGAGTTCACTTTTATAGTAATACCAACTGTACATACACTTGGGTAGGTGTACTGCAATTAGAATTTACCCCTGTATTGTTCTTTAAAGATGACATATCAGTTGCCAAGCCTTTCAAAAATCACATCATCATGCCCACTGTCAAGTTCTCTGATTGCTTATATGCACTTTCCTTCTACTTGCCACCCCCACAATTGGATAGCTCATGAATACATTATTGTACTGGTAAAAGCTCTGCTTTATGTTCATTATACTAACATTATGCTTATAATTTAATTCTGATGGAAAAAAAAATCACTAAGGTTTGTGACAACCTAGGGATAACTTGATATTTTGCATTATATGTACTTCATGACACCCAAGTAGGTTCAATACAATCTAAATAAAATCTACTCAATTAGAAAAGTAAGATGTACAGTACTATTCTGTCAGTCCTCACAATTAGTTCAACTCCTGCCCTCACTGGACTCTTTTGTGCTTCATGCCTTTATTCTTAGCATTCCCATTTCTTGTTACTGTTCTAATCATCAGCCTGATCTTACTAACACTTAGCCTATAAGATGTGGCTAAATATCACCTTCATGTAGGGTGACTTCTCTAGAAATTATTTACCCCCTTATTATGTGCCCGTAAAAGTTTATCTCCATTGCAACTTTCTTTCCTATTTCTAGTAACGAAGGGTAAGTATATTGCATTGAGCAATTAATATGGAAGCTTTTTACATGTTACCTTTTTAAATTATGTCGATTGCACTACAGTTACTTTTTTCCAATCTCCCCCATTCTAGTAGATTTTATGCTTCTTGAGGAAAGGGGTGGCAGATACTTGTTGAATGAATAAGGGAGTAATTAGAAGAACAATTACTGTGAACTAGTCACATTCACTGATGATTCTTTTCCTCAAACAAGATTATAATTTAATGAGAGAGCTGGTCAGAGTTAAAAGTTCCCTAGAGCCATTTTTGTACTCTGAGTAAGATCTCATAAAAAGAAATTCATCATCTTAGCCTCTTTTTTACCCCATTTTAAAATAGCCTAAAGTCAGGGGCAGAGTACAGGCTTAACTCTCAGATGGACCTGGGATGGCTTTGAGGCTCCTCTCCATGTGTGAACTTCCACACATTTTATACTTTACTGTGACTCAGTTTCCTCATTTCCAAAATATGAGTAAAATATTTACTTAATAGTGTTGATACATTAAATGGGAAAATCCAACCAAGTGTTCAGAATGATGCTTGACACTCAACCAATTACTCTTGAATGCTTATTTTTCATCATTTGAGACCTACTGCCAGAAACTAATAGGCCCATGTTACATTCTGTACTACTCATTGCCTTCTTATCCCTAATGAGCGCAACAGGAAACATAACCTGGGCATCACTAAGAGGCCTCTAGCTCAAAAAGTTACACTCCTGAGTGAAAGTCTGATGCTTCCTTCTCTTCCCTCACCCCTTGCTGTGTTTGATGTAACTCTTAGACCTTTAAAAGTGAGATGAAGGTGCCATGGAGTGTGTATCAAATATCAGTGGCCGTTGTAAGAAGAAAGGAATTTCTCCACTGCACTCAACTTACATGGAAGTGTACCAGAGCATTAAATCATGACATTGGGTGTGACATGCTGTTTAATAGTTTTAGCACACTTAGCTGCCTGAAGACTCTTCAAAGGTAATTTTACCTAAGGAGAGAGAGTTGGCTTACATGCCTTTCCTCCGGTCATTTCATAAGGGAAACAACCTAATTACAACTTTGAAGGGACCTCAGAGTCTATTCCCTTTCAAAGACGGCATTCAGCACGGAGTCACCGGGTATTGTAGCTGTGTGAGCGCTTTCAGAATTAAGTGCAAAGGGAAGACTCATTCAGGGAAAGCTCTAAAGCCTCTAACTACACCCATTTGAACAAGGTTCTGGCAGTGCTCCTGACTGTTTGCTTGCATTTTCGTCTGAGCATCAATGAATTTGCACTGCTGTTCTCCTATCTGTATTCCTTTTAGAACAACTCTTACAGACTGTACTTCAGGCTCTTCAATTCTGTCCTGAAACATGAAGTGGGCCTCTAAAATGACTTTCTTCTGCTTAGATAGGTATAGGGGAGGTTTAAGTAGATCTGGAATTTTAGGCTTTGATGGCTGACCTATTTTTAAAAGTGGTCAAGCATATACA
Organism: Nasua narica; assembly: GCA_028533885.1. NCBI lineage: Eukaryota > Metazoa > Chordata > Mammalia > Carnivora > Procyonidae > Nasua > Nasua narica. Next base: position 43,714,852 of record CM052813.1, on the reverse strand, counting down.
ATGTTTTATCTAAAAAAACAAACAAAAACAAAACAAAACAAAAAAAAAAACAAAAAAACACAGTGCTCCTAGAAATGAAGCCTGAATGAGGTCAAGCAAACCAACTGAGAGAAGTTTACATCTGAAATTGTACTAGAGAATTAGCATTGATCCTCCTTGCTTTGTTCTCTATGTGGTTAGGAAAAGGTTTAGCCTCTCAAATTAATACTAAAAAACATGCTGTTCTGTAATTATTGGGGGTAAGCAGACAACTATTAGAGGTAAAGCAGTAGGAATTATTGAAACAAATAGATGGGGTGACTCAGAAAATTGTAAAGTAAAGATGGCCACGGATGTTTAGAAGAAGAAGAAATCTTAGAGTTACTAACTCAACCCATGATTTACAGATTGAAAAAAAAAAAACTGAGCTACAAAGTTGAATAATTTTCCCCAAATCATGTTATATTCCAAAATTTAAAAAAAAAATGGAATTGCTAACAAATGAAGAAAAGTGATTAGAAATGAAAGCTTAAAAATTATTAAGATTATTTGCATAACTTTTATACACTTAGAACTATGACAGCTGCTAGGGACAAAATACGGAACAAAACAAATACAATTCCTGCTCTTTTGGAGATCTATTGTGTGAAAGATACCAAACAATCATACAAATGAATGTAAAGACACAATTATGAAATGTTTTAAATGTGAAGGATGCATGGTGCTGTGAAAACATAAAACCAGGAGTCAAGTGAAATTTGAAAAACTACAGAGAAGTAGAATTAACCAGGAAGAGGAATTAAGGAGGAGAGGAGCATGGAGCATTCCAGGGAAAGAAACACCACCAAAAATCATGAGAAAAGCTCGTAATTTTTTGCTTGTGTAGTGAGTACTTGCATAAGCATGAAAGAGCCCACTAAGAGAGGGAAAGGAAAATAGAAGTAAATAGCACTTGTTTCTTTCGTGGACAAAACACTTATTTGTGTTATTTGTATATTTAATTTTTTTTTTTTTTAAGATTTACTTATTTGTCAGAGAGAGGGAGAGAGCACAAGCAGGCAGATGCAGAGAGAGAAGCAGGCTTCCTGCCGAGCAGGGAGCCCAATGCGGGGCTTGATCGCAGGACTCTGGGATCATGACCTGAGCCAAAGGCAGCCGCTTAAACAACTTAAACAACAGGCGTCCCTTTATATTTAATATTTCTAACAGCTCTGTGATGCAGCCATTCTTTCCCCAATTTACAGATAAGAGAACCAGGGTCTGTACAGTTTAAATAAGTTGAGAAGGCTTCGTAGCTAGTGAACAGAAATACTGGATGGTTGGCTTTTCAGAATACATCGTGGGTTTTTCCTGGAGATGGCAGGGAGGGAGGGAGAAAGAGAGGAGGTTGGGAAGAGATGCTGAAGGAAGAAGTGAAAAAGACAAGAACCGTGAATTGGGAATGTGTACATGAATAGGGAATATGTACATCACTGTACAGACATGTAGCTTCTACAGTAAGTTTCTAAGTCAGGAGTGAGAAGAAATAAGGAATTCAAAATTTCATTCTCTCATGGTGTCCAAGTGAGGGAGGGCGTGCACTAGGCCAGGAAAAAAAGCAATTTAAAAATTGGAAATTTATAGTAAGAATAATTATCAGACCTAAATAGTTCCTGTCTTTGTATCCAACTTCGGGGGAAACGTCAAACATATTTTCTTAAGATTCTTTTTTTTTTTTTTTCTTAAGATTCTTTTAAAACTTGTGTGAGCTTTTCTCTTGTCTGTCTGCTTGAGCTGACATAATAAAATAATACGGGCTGCATCTTATAAAGCTGAACTCAAGAAAACTGAAGAATGGTGGTTACCAGACACTGAGGTGGAGGGCAGAAATGGGGAGATATTGGTCAAAGGGTAAAAACTTAAAAGTAACAAAGATACATAAGTTCTGGGGATGTAATGTACAGCATCGTGATTATAATTAATAATACTGTATTTACACACTTGAAATTGTTAAAAGAATAGATCTTCAATATTTTCCCCAGAAAAAAAGAAATGGTAATTATATGACTTGATGGAATTGTTTGCTAATACTATGGTGGTAATCATTTTGCAATATATAAGTCTAGCAAATCACGTTGTATGCCTGAAACTTACACAGTATTATATGTCAATTATATTTTGGTAAAGCTAGAAAAAAAATAAATCATAGTTTAGGAGACTTAAACACTAGAAATTTATTTCTTCTGCTCTGGAAGCTAGAAGTCCAGGCTCAAGCTTATGGCCTAATAGAGCTTTTCCTCCGTTTGTGCATATGGGGGAAAGATAATGAAGACACAGTTCTTTCTTTCTTTTTACATAAGACCACCAATCCTATTGGATTAGGGCCCATCCTTCTGACCTCATGTAACTTTAATGACCTTCTAAGGGTCTGTCTCCACACAGAATCACATCAAGGATCGGGACATAAGAATTTGGGTGGGGGGTGGCAGGAAAAACAATTCAGCTCATAGCCTGTCTCCATTTTTCTTTTATTTAATCACTCTCTTCAATTCAGAGTGGCAGTTACCACTACTAGGTATTTTTCTTGTTCATTTATGTATCTCTTTGATTTTCATTATTATTATTTATCTCCCCAGACTAAATTAAAGCTTCATGGGAACACTATTTTGCCTGTTCATCTTGATACTCTCAGAACCTAGAATAGTGCCTAACACAAAAAGGACACTAGAGAACATAGGCTGAATGAAGAAAAGAGCTTATTCTATGAGAACTTCACCAGAGAGCACATTTTTTGAGCACTTCCTAATAATGTGACTTCTCATTAGTACAAGAAAAAATACCCCCTGATGTTTCAGAATAGTTCTTCAGAGGGAAAACAGAAGTGGAGTATTTTTGTCTTCAGCTGTTCATGCATATTCTTACCTTCTCTCTAGATATCCATTACTGCATACCCAGAGAATAAAGTGTGCCAGTCTGACTTCCGAACTCTAATTGCAATCAGGTTGAAATGATGAGTGAGTCTGGGTCCCCGTGCTTCAGAGGATGTGCGTATGTCAGGCTGATCTATGCCTAAAGGAGGATGTTTTAATTTATACAGTGAGCCCAGCAGTTCATAGGAGAATTTAACACATTCCTTTTTGTGGGGGGAGGGGGAGAATTCCACCTTTATTTTTACCATACTGTATTTTATCTATTTGTTTATAAAGAACATATTTCTTAAATGAAAACAAAATATTTCTTTCATTCCTTTTGAGTGGGAAGTAATGATCTAACTGGCATTATCGAAGAAGGAAGAGCGTAAAGCCTGAATTCATTCATTCAAGAATGAATCAGAGGCAAATCATGGTAAATTCAGGAAGAATTGTATATATCTTTGTGGAAAGAAATAGTGAGAACACAGAGCTATAGAACGAGTGGGGTTATTTTTATCACAAGAAGAGAGAGCTAGAATGTTCTATCTTAATGCTAGTGGAATTATAATTGAAAAAAATAGAAATGAAATGTTTGTTAGAGGAAGTGCCCCTTTACTGGGCTTTACCTTGGGAGAAGTTCTGGAGGAGGAATTGGGATGAGGTTTGTGCCTCTAATCAGAAATGAGGTCATGAGATGGAGAATTTGAAGGCTCTAACATGGAGTTACTCAGAATCTTTATGCTAGAGAGTGGCTCTGAGAAATGCAGACCCAGCCGCTGGTCAAGTTTGTCATCTCTGTACCTTGCCGTCTGTTGGCTACGGAGGCATGAGGTAAATAAGACCGGGTATCTCTCATCACCCAGCAAGCTAATTTGGATCGTTTACATGGTGGCTCAGGGTTTTAAGAAAGTAAATAGATGCAGGCAAAGTATCTCGGGACTGAGGTCAACCTGTGTAGCCTCACTTCTACCATGTTCCACTGGCCTAAAGCCAAGCTTCAGGTCAACTCAACTCTCAACTCAAGAGATGGAGAAAATAAATTCCACCTTTTGAAGAGAGGAACTGAGAAGAATCACGATCGCTTGTGTTTTCTGCCACCGTGCATATAAGTAAAAATGAAGATGCATTATTCTTTACCTTTTAACTGAATTATGCTTTTCAGCTGTCCATCACAGTTCAAGGAATTTTACATAATATCTTCATAGGTCACATGCCTTCACTTTCAAGAACCTTAAGGTAGCAGGAGTCTGTACTAACAATTCTTCTTGAACTTAAGGAGAATATATACTGAGAGAAGTGCTGATGGCCTAGATACAAGCATATTTTAGATAGAATCCAGTAGGAAACGTAGCAAGTCAAGCCAAGGAGTATCTTGGAGTCACTGTGAATCCTTCAGAGTCAACATTCCAGCTTGGCTTTTTAAGCAGAGATCCTAAGAATAATTGCTGTGGAACATGCTGCTTCTACAGTCTTCCGGTATCCAAATTCTAGTTCTTCAGTAAATACTGGATTACCGGGCTTCTATGGAAGGATGTCATTTAACCTTTTCCTGTGTCCCGTTTTTAAAGTAGTCATGGTAGCTACAAGCTACTGTGAATAAAATCTTGGAATAAAAGCTGGTGAATTATTTTTTTCGTGCATATGAGTGGTAAGGAGGGATTCGAGTCCTATGCCTCTTGATGGTTTGAGATGCCCCATTTATCACCGATGCTGTGGGTTTTAAGTGTCTGTCAAATTTGAGTTAAGCTTATTTTTAAGCTCCTCAATTAAAAAAAAACAAAAAACAAAAAAACCTTCTCCTTCCCAGCTGCAGTCTCACTAGTCCTTGTTTTGAAACTAATTAAATACATACAGCATATTTAAAATAAAATTGGCGATCCGTTTGCCCTCTTCTCGCATCTATAATATCTTGCAAATATTCTTTTGCTTAAGGCAAGTTTGTGTTTTAGGAAATAAAGATCTCTTAAACGAATTCATCGTCCTTCAATCCTGGCAGCGAGGGATCCCCTTCTCTAGTTTGTGCTTTTCAATCAGAATTGCTACTTGAATTTAAAATATTATTGTTATTTCCACCATAGTCTTCCACGCTGCTAGTTTCCCACATGACTGTTTTGATCTATCATTCAAGCATATATACTGTTTAAAATTGAAAACTGTCTTTTCCCTTAGTCCCACCAGAAATACTTTATAGAAAAAAAAAAAAAACAACGTTTCCCAGGGCTTCTTCTAAGCTGATTTTAATTGACTGCTCCAGCCCAGGGAGAGACCAAAACAGTTGTGATTCCAGTGCGGTCTCTGTGGCAGCCCACTAAAGCATTCAAAACACTCCGTGGGAGGGATCAAGGTGAGTTGGAGGCAAAGCTGATGGAAAATTGGAAGGCATAGGCTTGCTTCTATTTGTCACACCAGTCTACAGTGGCCTGTTCACCAGGGTTTTTATTCCTGGTGCATACTCCTAAATGTCAAAATAAATTATCCCATAGAAAACAAGTGAGTTATCAAGGTTGACTGTTCTTGACTTCCTGACTTTTCGCAAACTCCTTCTCTTCCGAAACTAAATTTATCATTCGTTCAGTTCTGATGGCAGGATAATATAACCTTACTTGGCTTTTGCCGTGTGTGCTGAGGAGGTCCCATTGCTGAGAGACACAGCGTACACAGGAACAACCTAGACAAATGGCTACTGAAATAGTTTAAACTCTCCCAGAGACAAATAATCCCTTGTCAGTGGGCACTTCTGCAACTACTACCCAGGAGATTTAATTGGAAAGCTTAAAACACATAGAAGCAGTAGGGGAAATTCCTAGGAATTTGGAAATGATGAAAAAGTTTAATCTTCATCAATGAAAAGTTGTTCTAATTTACTCTTCACACTGTGAGGTATTAGGCTGTGCAGCATTTACAATAGCAAGCAATTAGAAGCCTTTTTTCTTCCCCTTAGCAATAGCCTTGAAGTGACCTAGTTAAAATGACGTTTATAGTTTGTTGTGGGGTTTTTTTGTTTTGTTTTTTTTTTTTTTGAAGTGCTGTCTCACTTTAATTTTGTAGTCTAACATTTGGTTTCTCTGTTAGTAGAAATACATAGCCTTTGGCAGATTCAAGACTTACTAATCAAAAGCCGAAAAATAGAGTTCTACACTCAAGATTGGCATTTGGGATGGACACCAAATCAATGGCATATTCAAGTCCAGGTCTAACTAACTATAGAAAGAATGGGTCTAGAGGTGGGCAAGGGGGAGCCGTTGGATTGGAGAGGGAGCCACTGTGGATTTAAAATCAAGCATAATTCTCTGACTTTCTGTCCTTGCTTCATGGCCTTTGTTTTAAAATCTCTCCAAGTAAAAAAAAAAAAAAAAAAAAAAATCTCTCCAAGTAACTTCTTTATGTCCTTTCTTTTAAAAACCTGAGAACATGTTACCTCAACCCCCCAACTTTTAAAAATTGTCCCCCTTGAATGCCTTCTGAAGTCATACAATCTCTCCCTCAGCTTCCTCTCACCTCTACTCCCAATTACACGTCTTTGCTCATTCATACTGAATGACGTAATTGCTTTAAGAGACCCTGTCAAAATATAATTTTAGGGTGTGGGAGGAGACAGCAAACTTTTTTTTTAAGATTATTTATTTATTTATTTATTTGGCAGAGAGAGATCACAAGTAGGCAGAGAGATAGGCAGAGAGAGAGGGGGAAGCAGGTTCCCCACTTAGCAGAGAGCCCAATGCAGGGCTCGATCCCAGGACCCTGAGATCATGACCTGAGCCGAAGGCAGAGGCTTTAACCCACTTGAGCCACCCAGGTGCCCCAAGACAGCATACTGAAAACAGAACTTAGAGTGAACAAAATCATAAACAATACTCAATCCCAATAGAGCCCTCAATCTTAGAAGTTAGAAATACAAAGAGATTGTGGGCTAGAAGTTGAATGAATTCAGTGAGGACAGAATAGGTGAAACTGGAGGATGAGAGGTGATCTTCCCTGAGATGAAGAAGGTAACTTTAGCCTTGATTGTCACAGGGGTCCTTCTGCTTCAGTTCTCACTTGGTAAGGAGCCACTGATGGCCACAAACAAATCTGACAGCTGTGTGGCTGACAACATCATCTGAACAATGAATTTCTATTAGTTGTCTTTTTGAGACTCAAATGTGACTACATTTTATCTTTACAAAAGAGTAGGCTTTTAATTCCTCATTGAGCATGTGTTCATTTCTCTGCAGTCCATATGACATTGCTCAAATTTTTGTTAGCATTACCATGTTATATTCTGATTTATCGCTTTATTGTTCCTTCTGCCTGTACCCCGCCAAACTAGGAGTTAGCTGTTTGAAAGCAAGGAGCATTGCATTATCTTTGTATATCTAGTATCTAGCACACACTGAAAGCCCACAGTAAGAGTCTTTTGTTGCTCTAGACTGGATGGCCCTGCTAGTATTACAGTGGGAAGAGCTCTCATACGGTATTCTTTCCTGATTTAATTCATTGCCTCATTTAGCAGATAATTTTTAAATTCCTATTCTGTTTTTGGTACAGTGCTAGGTACGAAACATGAAATAGTGAGTAATGCCATCTTTGCCCCCTGCAGCTTACAATCTAATGGAAAAACAATTGAAACAAGTTGTTTCACAAAGAGTATTGTGAATTTAGTTGTATTAAAGGCTAAAAAGAAAAATTATATCAAATGCTAAAAAGAAAAGTAGATGGAGCTGTGAGAGCAGAGAGTACGGTAGATTCTGGGGAGGGCGGGAACATGTTGCAGAATTGATAGTGGGTTCACACTTGAAGAATGTGCAGCTCTTGGCCAAGTGGAGAAAAAGTGAAAGAACATTCTAGACAGACGGAACAGCATGATGAAAAGGCTTAAGGTGCAGGCAGAAGGAACAATAAAGAGATAAATCAGAATATAATGTAATGCTAACAACTTAAGACGAAGAGAGACTAGCCCATGTTGACTTTGGGGAGGAGTGGTGGAAAATGAAACCGGAGAAAGTTTGCTAAGACCAGACTCTGCCTGGCCTCAAAAGCCACTTTGTCAACATGAGTCAATATCCCAAAAATATTATTAGGGCTTCCAGTGTATTAATGGATTAGTAGGATTGTATTTACGTTTTTAAAATCATCCTGGCTTTAGTAGAAGACCAGAATAACAACAACAAAAAATGTGTTGGGGCACGAGGGTGTTGGGATGATTCAGGTGAGAGACAGCAGTGGCCTGGGCCAGGGTAGTGGAGGTTGCGATGGAGAGAATCAGCAAGGCTTATTCACTGATTATACTTAGGAATTAAGGGAGAGGAGGAAGCCTAGGTTTCTTCTATTTCTTATCCACACGATTTTTAAGCCTCCCTCATAGAATGAACCGTACACTCTAACAACAAAAAACGGAGATGAGATGAATTGTGCAGATGTATTTTTAAAATAGTCTTTTTCTTTATGGATACTTTGTTACAATAAATCAAATGGCCATTTTATCATTAGTGCTAGATCCTTGGCCCCACTGATACTCTCAGTAAAAGTACGTATGATAGGGTCTAGGCTTTTGCATGATGGAGGTGACAAAGATAGAAAAAAAAATCACAATGAGGAGTCCTTGGTTATTTTGCTAATCTAATCACTAGTGCCATTATTACTGTTACTGCCCTACCTAGTACATATGGTCTTTCTATAATTGGACCATAACGTTTTGAATTCAAAAGCTGTGTGACCTATAGCTTCTAAGGTTTTTTTTTTAATTTTGACGCCCACTAGCACCCTTGCAGCATGAAATACACTTCAAAGTCAGCCGAAAAGAGTATCTTTTGCCTGAAGGTTATGAAAAATAGTCATCCTCTCCCGTCCAAATACAAACATACTCACCAGTTCCTCTCATCATAGCATCATCTCATTATCAAAGCATTCTGAATCCCACGTAAGCTCCAGGCCCTCGCCGAGATGGGAGCAAGCTTTGGCAGCTCCGCTTTCTCTCTCCCATGTGATATTTTTATCTTCTTGGGAACTCTTGACATCTTATAATATATAACACTTACCAGTTGGCACCCTAAACATCTCCAGGTAGAGCTAGAAATTCCTCTTATAATCCCTAGGTGCTTTTAGCAATGACCAGCATCTCTGCATAAAAATACCTAAGTTATACTGAGGATATCTAGCACACAGAAGAAGGGAGAAGAATCCATGACCCGAGGGCATAACTGTGTTGTCTCAGGAAAGGCTAGGTGCTAAGCAGTCTATAATGTGCCCAAAGGTACCATACAGAGGAACAGAAGTGAGCGGAGTGCAGGCAAACCATGAGAGTGGGTTGAAGACATAAACAGTAACAAAGATCTATGTAACATTACTAGTTTTTAAAAAATCTATTTCTAGAACAAATGAAGAGAAGCATTGGCCAGAACCCCTTTGTACACTTTCCTTCAACTAGGAGTCCAGCCTGTCTCCCCGCTTCGCCCGTTTTAAGCCTTCCTTTAGGTCCCTTACCACCTGCTTGCCAATGGCAGGGAGGCCAGGAGACCTTGGTGTTGAGGTTGATGGTTGAGTAGTCACGGGGAGACCAGGTGGGGGTGGGTGGGGGACTGTCTTTGTACCAAATGCTAATTGAGTTAGAAAGCTAGAAGAACATTTCTGTGGTGGTGGGCCCTGCTGGAGGTCATATGTCTTCTTAGGCTGAAGTCTATATTTTTCTTAAAAGGCTTTTGCAGTTCATGCTGAAGGTGTTCTTCTGCCTTTTAGGAGAAAGGTATTTAATTTCTTTGAGAATTCTGAATGGAAAATTTCCTGAGGTCAGAGGCAAATGTTAAACTTTTAATGGTGGGATTCTAATTAGATAGCTGTTTAATTTTGAAAATACCATACTACTGGTTTAGATATGTATGATTGTCTCCTAATTACTTCTGAAATGGATTTGGTGCCATTAGTGTCCACTTAAGGCCTATCTCCTCTTCGCACTAAGAGGCCACCCAGGATGTGGTACGCTTCCAAGCAACTTGAAGTGAGAGGACACGTGCTCTTGCTCTCCATCAGAGGAACTTTGCAGCTAACGTTGAGGGCCTGATAGGATGGGTGAGACAGGATGGTACAGAGCAGTCCTACTTTTTGGCATGGCTTTGTTTGGGGGCGAGAATCTCCTCTGCTCCTCAAGGTCCTTTTAGCTGCACTAAGAATCAAATTGACATGAGACAGATAACAACAGGAAACCAAATTTAATTTTGTCCAGGGAATCCATACAGATACGGAAATTCCAAAGATAAGCAAAATAACGTACCAACGTCATCCTGAACTAAGGTGAAGGGACTAGGATTCTGGGACTTGGAAGGGATGCAATTCACAGGAAGATGAAACAGAGTAAGTGTTCAGTAAACAAATGTTTGCTGGGCCTCTCAAACGGTGGGACAGAGAGGACTCAGATCTAACAAGGCCTTGTGAGGTTCTCTGACCATGCCTGGTTCATTGTTTAGTGTAGTTATCTATGGTGATAGCTCTCTTCTTGGAGCAGAATTATCTAAATTCTGTTTAGGCTGGAGAGGGAGAGGTAAACAGCTTTTCTTCAATCTGCTGGGTTTTTTACTGCTAACTCCAAATAATCTTCATGCCAAAGTAGCCTGCTCTTGCTTGTCTCCTACAGTTTCACTTCAAATGTTGTTAATGAAAGACCTGAAAAGCGAGTGCTAGTCTCATGTGTAGCTTACTAAATGTATTAGATGTATGTAAGAAATTCTCAATATCCACCTGCAGCATACATAGGACTCTTCCCATAGGTCACCAAATGCATGGGATTATTATAATACTGTCAGAAGAGAGATTTTTCTAGTGTAAAACATAGAGATAAAATGAAATGTTTATCTTCTTTTTCCCTCTCCCTCTTCATTGCTTCCTCTTGCAAAATACAGATAGCTAGATTTTTTTTTTTAACCGAATTTAGAGGATATGTCCAAGATGGTCTCTCTCTCTTTTTTTTTAAAGATTTTATTTGTTTATTTGACAGAGAGATCACAAGTAGGCAGAGAGGCAGGCTGAGAGAGAGGAGGAAGCAGGCTCTCCGCTGAGCAGAGAGCCCGACGTGGGGCTCGATCCTAGGACCCTGAGATCATGACCTGAGCTGAAGGCAGAGGCTTTAGCCCACTGAGCCACCCAGCAGCCCCTCAAGATGGTCTTTCTTACAAGACAAGGCATACTCTGAATTCTCTGGGAGATTCTGGGTTGTGGAGGTGAACAAGGAATCTTACAGGCTATAGACAAATGACTTCCTGTTCTTTCCTATAGCTTGCTAAAATATGAGATACAGCAGGGATGTATTCATTTGGCATTAGCTACCATTCTTCCCAGCCTCTTATCTGAAGTAGTCTTTTTAATTAAGTTACTGTCCCTCCATTGGTGGTCCACTTAGATATCTCACAGCCATTCTCTTCCCTACTTAGGTCACATCCATTATATCAAATTTTGTGAAAGTAGTTCTGCTACTCAGGAGATATTTCCCACTAATTATAAGTAGCATTTTGCCTTTTCAAGGAGCTCCTTGTTCAAATCATTCTTACTGGGTGCCTACTGTGGGCCAGGTCCACTGCTAGGCACCAGACCCAACGAATATTCAGAGGATTCATAATTTGCAAGGAACGTGGCAAGTGACATGATAGTTCTCTTCTTCAAGCATGTACTTGCATTACAACCTCCTAAAAATGGCTCTGGCCCCATCTTCAAAGTTGTGTGTGATCACAGAAGGTTGGATAAAAAATGTTTAGCTTTTGGGAGAGGCATTCACATTTCAAGATCTCCCCATGACGTGGTTAGTGGCACTTTTGCTTTCTCGCACCTCAGTCCGCCAACACTGAATCTCCTAGTGGAGAGTCGAAAAATGACCCCTAATGGCAAGGGGGTTTTTGAGGCTAGTAACACGCTGCATTTTCAGATGGGAAGCTGGTGCTTTTAAAATGCCATTTTTCCAGGAACAAAAGGGTTTCTCCGGTGTTGAAAAGTGTCCTAATGTAGCCAACACTAAACCTTTAATCAGGAAAATATTAAAAACTTTGGCAAAGAAGGAAACTTATGTTTAATGAGTACTTATTATGTGCTAATGGCCACAATAAATAAAATCCGTGAATGACTCCCTTTAAGACCGCTGTGACCCTAAGATGTTGATGTGCTGAAACCAAGTTCCACTGCAGTGCCATAGCCTGATTCACACCAATGCCCATCTTTGTCATTATCAGAACAAAGAAACCTTTGCTTCTTGTCAGAGATTGCCACTAATGCTCCTGGTAATGACCAGGGATCTTTTCCACGGAGGTGTCTGCAGCAGTGTGTCAAGGAAATGAGTCCTTTCATTCTGGAAGAAAATGGGCTGTATAAATTGCCTCTTACATTCCTATCGCTTAGGCAGCAGAGTCTTAGAACTAGTCTCAGAATTCATGTGAAGGCAGAGCCCTGGCCACATTGAGCACTGCAGCTTGGGGAACTAGGAGAAAGATAAAGAGCATAGATTTGGAGGTCTGACTCCCTGGTTTAAATCTTACCTCTACCACTTGCTCGCTCCGTGACCTTGGGCAAGTTACTTAGCCTCTCTTGGCATTACTTATCCCTGCCATAAAACGGAAATGGTGGTAGCAGTTAACTTGTGAGGTTGTGATAAGAATTAAAAGCATGTAAAGCATATAAAGCACTTAGTCCAATGCCTGGTGCATGATAAGGGCTCAATAAACTAACTATTTTTATGGCCTTAGATTATAAAATGTATGCTATCGTTAAAGACACGACATTCTTGTTATTGTGCACACAAATAAGGAAAGAAGCTGGTTGGTCTTGGATAGTGAAAACTTCCCAAATAAGGAAAGAAGCTGCTTGGTCTTGGATAGTGAAAACTTCTTTTGAGTTTTTTCAGGTTTGATCTGAATCCCAACCAAGGGCTCTGTTTCTGTGGTTCTCGCTGTGTGGCACGCTCTGTGTTTTCCAACACTCAGAGGACTTGGACTTAAGATATGCCAGCACTTCATCCCTGGACCCCAAGGGGGAGGGTTGGGTGGGGAGAAAGCCAGAACTGGTCCAAATCGGGACTACTATAGTGTTTGTAAAGACAGAATTTGATTTTAAAATTTGGCTTTTATCAAGGTAGCTTGATGATAAAGAACTGAATCGAAGGGGCAAAGCAGTCCCAACCAGGATCCTAATGTGGATCCTAGAAGCGGGTCTTGTGTGTTGTCTAGAATGTATCTGAACACTATTTAACCCTTAATTGTGCCAAGACATCTGATAAATTTATAGATATGTAGATAAGTAGATAGATATATTCATATATATATTTTCAAGAACATTTTTCGTAGGCAATTAATTGATGTGGTAGGCTTTTTGTTCAGCAGTTCATAAATTGGGCAGCATCCAATCCAGCTGACAGAAGGAGGTTAGACGAGCTGCACAAGGTGAGAGATTTTTATAGACCAAAGCAAGAAGGAACAAGGAGGTCATATGAGGCACCGGATGATGGATCAAAGCAGGACTACTTTTTTTATATTGTGCAAAGGAAGGTCTTGGAGCCAGGTTAGGTGCTAAACAGATGTGCTGATTTGTGAGCATAGGCCTTTCTCTTCTGGGAAAACCAACATAGAAATTTAGTTAAGTTCTGGTTTGCTGACTATTATATATTCATAATTAATATATCTACATATTAACATAACTATACCTATCTAGCTGTCTATCTATCTATCTATAAATGGTTGGGAATGCTGTAACCAAAGTGTTCCTTCTGCTAGTATTGAAGTCTTACCCTGCTGGCAATGTTGGACAGTGGGGCCTTTTGAAGGGTAGCAGCTATGGCCGGTCACTCAGGTCACAGGTCTGGAAGCATGAAAAGGAGCTGCTATTACAGATGTGTTGGTCTCGGGAACTAGGAAGAGCCCTCTGTGTACTTAGCTCAAAGCTTCTGGCAAAGGCCTGGGAGAGGTTGGGGGGAAGACAGTAGAGATGCCTGTTGGATACTCTTGGCATTTTCCTATGTCTGCGTGCTGAACAGTTCACAAAAGGAGCTATTCTATGGTTAATTCAAGAAAAAAAACCACACAGATGGGACCAAGATTGCATAAAGAGAAGAACCTTACCATAGTTGACAGATTTTCGAACATAGGGAACCTCCCACAAAAAATAATTTGCTCAGGGATCCACTTAAATTTCTACTTAGAAGTGCTTTTTTCTATCAGTTGAAATGTTCTTAAAAATGGTCATTAGAGGAGTGTCTGGGTGGCTCAGTTGATTAAGTGCCTGACTTGATTTCAGTTCAGGTCATGATCTCAGTGTTGCGAGATCAAGCCCCACCTTGGGCTCCATGCTCGGCATGGAGCCTGCCTAAGTTTCTCTCTCTCTCTCTCTCTCTCTCTCTCTCCCCCTCTGTGCCTCCACCCAACAAAAATAAATAAATAAATAAATAATAAATGATTAGAACAAAGGCTAGTAAGATATAGTGTTCCTATTGTACTATTTGTCTTATTGCAAGAAGGCACAAGCAGCAACCTCCCAACTAAGTGGTTTAAAACCACCCCTAGCTATTGTTTGTAAGTCTGTGGGTTAGCTGGGTAGTTTTCATGATCTAACCTGGGCTTAGTTAATTTCAGTTCATTTCAGCCGGGGTCGGGCATGCGTCTGTAGTCACCTGCAAGGTCATAGAAGACCTGGGCATGAAACTGGCACATTGATGACATTTCACTTGCCAAAACAAGTCACGGGCCAGCCCCAATCCACAGGTTGGGAAAATAGAGTCTTTTAATGGAAGAACTTCTAAGGCCCATTGCAAGTGTCGTGGATACAGGGTGAGAAAGCGTTGGAACCATCTTTACCATCAACCTAGCACGTTTGCTATTTAAATTTTCCCTGTACCGAAGGAAACTTCGGTAAGAGTATAGATCTGAGGTGAATGCTAGAAAAACTACCAACAGTGGTTGCACTGAAGTCCCACAAGTACATGACCAAGTTGGAACTCAGGGTTCTGCTCTCCCAGTCAGCCAGTGTTTGCTGCATTGTGCACGATACCATTTAGATGTGTTTTTACCTTTGAAAAATGACCAGTAAGCTCATTTTTGACGTATATAAATCCTAGGCTTACAGCTTTGAGATAAAGTATGCCTGAACTAGCTTTAAGATCTCTTTACCTTTACTGAGGCAGAAGAAATGGAATTGGGACCTCGTGAAGCTCAGCTTGCACATACTGGAATGTCCATAAATGTATTCTTTGCTTCCAATGAGGGAAAATAATGGAGGTGTTGGGGAAGGAAAACTGCATTTTAAAGTTAGTTACACTGGCTACCTACCTTGTAAAAACTGCAACTGGGGACTCCAGGCTTTGAGAGGAGAGTAATAGAATGCAGGTGGTTTCTATTCTTCCTAGTCCAGTCTTAGCCTCGTTTTTTTCAATCTGAACCAGCATCATCTTTTCATTCTGGAAGTAGTGCAGCATTTCTCCGCAAGTTGTTTGCAGGTTTTTTTGGCTTTTTGTTTGAGAGGTTTGTTTTTTCTTGTTTTTTTGTTTTTATTTTTTTCTTCCAGCTCAGAAACATCTGCACACATATGGATGTTTTATTATCTAAAATATTTATTTTTTCCAGACATATGCTTGTGGTGTGACATAAAAGATTTTCAGTGGAAAGTTGGTTTCCCTCACGCTGTTGTCCTCTAGCTCCTTGGAAGTGGGGTATATTCCTCCAGAGTTGGCCTGTATAAACATGAACAGAAGCAAATATTTTTATATAGCTGTTTACTTCTCTTAATATGAACATATTACACACATGCATTGTTTTTTTTTACTTTTGTTAAAAAAACAAAATCCGACCAAGTGTATTTGAAGATCTAGTTGGCTTTATTAAATGATTCATGAATTGGGCAGCATGCAATTTAGCAAGCAGAGGGGAGCTCTGCTGGGCCCCATAAAAGACAGGTTTTTAAAGACCGAGAGGGCATTAGAGAAAGAAGGAATGTATTAGCAAGAAATGAGTTGCTGAGGCAAGGTTGCCTTCCTTAGGTGAGTAAAAGGGGTCTATCAGTAATTTTTCCTATTACCGACCAGGAAATTCCATGTCAGTTGGTTAAACAAAACTCGTGTGAGGCGGTAACTGCAGTTAGCTTAGGTATTAAGTCTTGGTTTACTGCCTTAACCTAAGTGATGCCATTTTGGGCCTGTGGTTTTCTTTTTAACATTTGGTTTACTTAATAATTTACCTTTAGAGATTTCCTAATCTCTGTACAAAGAGATCTGCCTCATTTTACTTGCAAACCCATAACATTTTGATAAAATACCTCCCAGGTGACCCTTACATTGTTTTTCTTTGCCTGATGGCCACCTGCTGTTTTGGGGGACTTCCTTTTCCACACTGGGGACTTTATGTGGCCCAGATGGGTCTTGCTGTCTTGATCCCTCTCATGAGCTAACAAGACATCATCCATCCTTCTGTCCATGTCCCACTTTCTGGGATAATCGGAATGTTTTCCATGACACAGGGTGCTCTCCTCAGCTTTACCAGTGAGGTCTAAGACTGACTGACCATCACTAGTTCTAATAATCACAGATAAATCACCTTGGAAAATCTCACTTCTCAGTTTCTGATTCAGTAGGATTTCTTTGTTTTTGTTTTTTGATGCATCAGAAATACATTTCTTCAATGCTAAGCAACCTCACCCTGCTGGCATATTCAGTTAAAAACCAGAGGAGGACAGCTCTGGTGCCTCCGAGGTCCTCAGAAAGACACTAAGTTGTAAGAATCATTAAAGGTTGATATGTCAAAGTCTTGCCTTATCCATTCTTGTATGCTGAAGGTTTTAAAGATGCGTGATATGGGTCAGTTGAAAGGTATCCATTTTTCCTGTTGTTTTTATGGTCTGGGAGTTGCAGACAAGACTTTCTAGGGTGTGACTTTTATATCTCAGTGAAATCAAATTTATGTCTAATAAGCATTTTATATTGTAGAATATTCTGTAACATTTACTTGTAAATTATGGTATAACATTTATGAGCATAACCTTTAGGGTCTGCCAGACTCTGTGACCTTGAGCAAGTTATTTGACCTAAGTCTCTGAATCTTCATCTGTAAAATGGGATTAATAATACTTCATAGCTGAAGCTATATTTTAAAGTTTATTTTAAATATTGCATGTAAAATTCCCACAAAGTGTCTAATAAAGTAGTCAATGGTAGCTATAACATTAAACAGAAGCCCTGTTTGCCAGCTTCCACAGAAGATTTTCTCATGCCTTCACCCTCTGGGGCCCTCAGCAAGTTCGAGTCTATCCTCAACCCTTGGCTTTCTCTATTCTCAGGGGAATTATTTATGCAGCCTCTCTAGCCCATGGACCTCTCCAATGCCCAGTAGTACTGGATGAAGTGCCTATTATGTGCAGGTCAATGTCTTTGGTATTGCTAATCACAGCTAGTCAAAAGTGTTTCTTTTTTTCTTTTTTTTTGAGGTAAAATACCATTAAATAAATGAAGAGGATTAGGCATCAGAGGCTTTGGTTTCTAGTTCTTTCATCTACTCTGTAACATTGGGCAAAATGAGTCTCAATTCCCTCATGTATTACGTGAAAATAAGAACATCTTTATAAGTTTTAACAGAATATCTTGATAAATTTGAGGAATCAGATATAATAAGGGTAAGAACCTGACACATAGCATGAGCCTGTAAACTTAGCATTTTTCTTCTTCACTGAGCACACGTGCTTGATATCTATTTAGTTACTTCCTTGGGATAGAGATAGATTCTGTTTTATTAAAAATATTTTACTTCTGTCCTTCCATCTTGAGTGGTTCTGTGATAGCCAAGCACATGAAGGTATGTAATAGATGCTGAGGAAATGAGACTTGTAAATTCTCTTTGAAAGCCAAAGAATATAAAGCGTTTAATTAAAATGATTCTGATGCCAACAAAACATATCCCTGTTAGAAAAATGTAATTCTCCAAACCAGACTCGAACAAATCCTTTAAGACTATGTGCTGTGTGGGCTGTCTGTGTCTAGCCACTTTCTTTTCTGTCCTTGCTTTTCAGAATGCACCAATTCCCTTTTAATTAATATTTCATCAGATTGTACTCTAAGGTCCAAGAAGGTCTAGGAAGATATGCACAACACAGTAAAATGACAGCATAACCATTATCAGTTAATTAAAAAAAATGGATCCTAATCTTGAAGTGACACGTAATGTGCAATTACTTGGATATGAATTTTCCAACATATGTGTCATCTTAACTGTTCTTTATTCCTTCCCTTTGACTTCTAGATCAATTCCAGGTTTTGTTCTTCTTGTGGTTAACACTTCTCAAGAAAAAGTGATCACTATTGATTAATGAATATATCTGATGGCCTTCTCAAGGTTATACATTCATTAGATTTGATACAGATGCTCTTAATGTGACATCAGTATCCAAAGTTGGGAAAGAATGAGAATATACCTCAAACTGATGACATACATATGTGTCAGGCATTGTGGCTGGCATTTCACATGTGGCATTTTATTTAATCTTCATAATAGCTGAATATATCCTGAAACTATAAAGAGAAGAGGACTCCAGGAAATAAAATTCCTGGCTTTCATTTTGTAATGTGAAGAAAATTTTATTTACTTACTTATTTTATTTGAGAGAGACAGAGTGCATATGCGCACAAGTGGGAGTGAGGGGCAAAGAAAGAGGGAGAAGCAGACTCCCCACTGAGCAGGGAGCCTGATGCAGGGCTTGATCCCAGAACCCTGAGATCATGACCTGAGCCAAAGGTAGATGCTTATCCAGCTGAGCTACCCAGGCATCCTGCAAAGGAAATTTTAGAATGGAGTAGCGTTTATGCCAATTCAGTAACAGTCAGTGATAGTCAATCCGTTGGGAGGAGGAAGTAACATTTTTTCTTATAACCTGACTCTTAGAACAAAAGCATCTTATGGAAGTAGGTTCTAAATAACATCCAGCGGCTCAGCCATATGGGAAGATTGATCACTCCTTGGAGAACCAGACTTGTTCTACAGAATATAAAGAGGCCAAGGCTAAGGATTTCAGAGTTCCACACAACTATCCTGGGGGCAAGGGCTCAGACTTCCTGCCTACAGGGACATCTCTACTTAACCAAAAGCATGACTTGTTTGGGAATCTTGTTCATGGATAAGATGTTTAGTAAAGCATTTGAGTTTCAGAGTGTAATCCTTCTCTTGAAGGAAGGCATTGAAAGCTAGAAGGTGCTTTCAGTTTAGTGGAGAAGCAGACAGGGAACGAAGGAATTATAATGTCACAGATCAGTACTAAGAGAGGTTAAGCAGCTGGTGCTATGGGAGTAGACCTGGAGGTGGGGACAGTCAAAGATCAATATAAGTCATTGAAATGAGGCCATTGTGAAAACTGGAACCCACTAACTCAGGCCTTAGAAGGCTGCACGGTTACTGAAAGGACATCTAAAATTAGGCTCCAATTTTCTTAACTAAAGGATTATGAGATGGCAAGACAATATAGACAAAGAGGAAATTTTAAGTCTGAAGAATCCAGAGTAAGGGAAAGAGATCCAGAGAGAGAAAGCAACAGATCACTTCCTCTCTTAAAGTGGGGTATTCCCCTTTGTGAAGGGGAGAACAGAACTGAGTGTAAAGAAATTAATAAAACTCCAAGAAACTGAATATGGATGCTTCAAAAGCCCAGCTTAATGCTTTCAGAGCTTCTGTTACTTGCCCATTTATCTACCTCCATTTTCAAAATGTATCTTTGGGAAGCCCTACCCAATGTAGTTAGAGCCATACTCACAGCTTTGTAAGAATGAAAAGGCTTAGGGCACCAGGGTGGCTCAGTTGGTTAAGTGTCTGCCTTTGGCTCAAGTCATGATCCCGGGATCCTGGGATGGAGCCCTGCATTGGGCTTCTTGCTCAGCAGGGAGCCTGGTTCTCCTCCTCCCTCTGCCTGCTGCTCCCCCTG
>CM052813.1:43663605-43694589 GCA_028533885.1 Nasua narica | reverse complement strand
ACATTTTTCTGCGTCTTACTTAGCAAAAACATTGTGTGTCCTCTGAAATTCCATACCATTTTCCTGCCTTTGTTGTTCAGATGGCTTTTTAGTGTTCGTTGTCCTGCACCATAGGGGTTTTTTGCATGGGTTCTTCATAACTACTTGTTGCTGGAGGGTAAAAGATCTAGAATATACTTCAAAAGGGTAGCGTGAGTCAGTACGTTTTATTCACTACCTGTCCCCAGTGACTGTAGTGGACAGATAACAGGTTCTCTATAACTGTGTTGCATGAATGAATGCTTTTGTATCCCTCATATTATCTTGCTGTGTTAGAGCGAATTCGATTTGCATTCAAAAGTCCTGGATTTAAAACTAAGCTCAAAGCTGATTTTGCTTCTCTGAGACTCAGCTTCCTACAGAAGATGGAAATAAGATTACTGTTTTACTTATATTACAGAATTGCTTTTGAAGATCAAATAGCGTGATATATATGGAAGAGAACTTGTTTGTAAAATGAATCTACATCAAAACGAATGATGTACTTTATGGTAACTAACATAAATAAGTAAATAAATACCAATCCAAATATTAAATCTAAATACCAAATTTCAATCTCAAATTCCAATATTATATTTCTGAGAAAATAAAAAAAGAACACAAAATCCAAAAGCATTGGATTGTTCCCACATACTTCATTTCTTTTGGACCATGCTGCATGGGGAAAAAATTTGTTCTATTTATAATTATCTGTTTCAGATAGCTAATGCTGTTTAACACCTGTCAGTTTATTAAAATTTTTAAATAAAATCCTTCCTTAAAAAAAAACTTGTTTATACACTACTAAATGAGTAAAAGGTATTACAACTAAGCCCGTAATGATGACTGTTGAATGAATGAATGAATGAATGAATGTACAGGCTAAAGGTTTGTGCCCCCCACCCTACCTCCAAAATTCTTATGTTAAAGCTGTAATTCCCAGTGTGATGGGATTTAGAGTGGAGCCTTTGGAAGGTACTTAGTAATTGTTAGATGAGGTTATGGGGGTGGAGCCTTCCCAATGGGATTAGGCCTTTAGAAAAGAGTTGTGAGAGGTAACTAGTCTCCCCTTCCCCTACCTCACCTCACGTAGGCCACAAACGAGTCATAGGAGCACAGTGAGATAGTAGCCACCAGCAAGCCAAGTTCAGGATATAAATATACCTTGCCAGCACCTCGATTTTAGGCATACCAGCCCCCAGATGTGTGATAAATCTCTGTTGTTTAAGCCACTGGGTCTCTAGTATGCTGTTACAACAGCCTGAGCTAAAGCAATAGTGCCTGAAGGCGTAAGAAGAAAAAGATAGGATTTCATGAAGCCTGAGCAATTTAGGGATTCAATCAAGAGGTAAATAAAGGCACTCTGAAGGTGACAGAGGCTTAAGTCATTTCAGAGAATTAATTGATGCTTAAAAGTGCTATGCTGTAACTTAATGCGTTTCCTGAGGTCTACTTTCTCCTAAGTTCAGGGCATTATGGAAGGAATTAATGTGTATTAAGGGACTGAGGGTCTCAGGTGTGTCTGGGCAAGTCACTTTAACTCTCTGATACTCTATTGTCTTACCTATGAAATGAAGATTACAATGCCCAACACACCTACCTCCTGGCCTTGTGATGATCAAGGAAGTTTGTAAATGACTTGTAAATTATTAATTGCCAATAAACTGTGAGGTCTTATTAGTAATAGCATGCCCTTAAAGACTCAAGGTTTATGCCGCATCCTTTGCTTCTCAAAATTAACTTTCTTGCCCAAGACGTAAATGGGATCTAGAAATTCCAAAGAATTTAATGAGTACACTAATTTTTCAGTCGACACAACAATCCTGTGAGCCCTGTCTGGCAGGGAAGAAACTGTTCCACAGAGGCAAAGCAAAGTGTCCAGGGGCACACAGCTTGCTGATGGCATAGCTACGTTTCCAACACATATTTAATAACTGCAGATAGGGAGCTCTTTCCATGAAAGCACAAAGACCTGAGCTCTCTTGTTATCAAAAGCAATAGGTTTTATTGTCAATGAGACCTAGTTTCTCTTATTATCCTCTTCAATCTAGCAACAGTAACTTCTGAGATTTCATGAAATCTTATCTTTCAGTGTAAGTTTTGGTAAATAGGCGATACTCTTAGTGGCAACTTATTTTCCAGGTGCAATTTAACAATGGGTCCCTGGAGATCAGATTGGCAGGGTACCCATCTTGCTGATAGTTCATTTTTCACAAAGATTTTTTACATGGCCTATTACTACAAAAATATTTTATGCTTGTTGACCTCAAAAAAAAAAAAAAAAAGAGGGGGTGTGATCCTGCATCTTTTGAAACTCTGAGTGCTGGCCTAAAAGAAAAGGCCTGAGGTTCATATTCCCTTATCTGTCGATATTAGTTATTAAGTAGATCATGGTATAGGTAGGGATGTCTAGATTTAAATCTCTTTAGATCACCAGAGGAAGGATAGTGATGAGGTGCAGAAGTTTAAAATAAGCTATTGGCTTTTGAATATAGAAGGCACATGGTAGAAGTTAAGAAATTACTTCCCTGAACACCATTCTTCTGCAGAAGAGTAACAATCACAAGCAAAGACACTGATGACCTCAGAGAAGCATGAATAACACATTATGGCTCAGATTGTATTGACAGCCCAGCCCGACTTCCAGGAATTGAGACCAAATTTGGTATTCAGAAGCCAGATGGGTTTCTTTAAGACCCCTTCTACTTTTTTTAAAGATCTTGTTAAGTCGGCCTTGGAGGAAGAACAGAAGATATTTCTTCCTGGAGTGAAAGAAATTTTCCTCCTACAATCTTGTCGTTTGATGGCAGTTCAATAACGGGAGACTAAGCTCAGGACTTCGAGCGTAGTGTGGAAAGGGACCTGGCTCGGTCCTCAGGAGCATTCCTATTCTTCTAGCTAAGATTTCCACCTGGAAAGTCCCAAAGGGGCTGACTGAGGTCATGATACAATTTCAGGACCACAAGGAGCAAGGAGCCCAACTGAGAAGCTTTTCTGCTAAGCATGAGATCATGGCCTCTTACTGTGATTGCCTTGATGCCACCCCAGAGCACAGATTGAAATAATTCTGATTAACGAGCGTATAAAAGCCAGGATCCTCGGTATTCCTTTGCCCACATGAAATAAGCCAGCCATTTATATTTCTTAGGCTTTGTTCTCTCCTGGATCACGTATATTGAGAATATGATATGTGCTTGCCTGATCTGATAATCAAAATTATGGAGAAAATTAAGGCTCTCCCTGTAGTATTGAGTCAGCAAGCTTCATTTGCTTAAAGTTTAAGGTAAATTAAGGGTGCTGGTTCTGCCACACTGAAGGCCAACGGGGGCTTTGAACAAATCCTGCTGCCTCCTGGTATAGGACACACATCTCAGCTATGCTATTCTGGGCATAGAAGGAGCCACAAAAGAATCCCTTTGGTTAGATTTTACTTTTGATAAGTTGTTAAGATCTGTATCCAGAATATGACTGCACTTAAGGGGACACGTGTCCACATGTGTGCAATGGAGTCAAAGTTCTTTCCTGTACTTGTGAACAATTGAGGGTGGCTCTTTATTTTTTGAGCTGCTGTGATAATTTTCTTATCCAGCAGATTCAAAACTTTATCATCAGCATCTTCACTAACAAACTGAGCCCTTTTCATGAAGATAAAGTGGCGGCCTCATTGTATAGGTGAGGTAACTGTGGTTTAGGGAGGGTAAGGAGGTTTTAAAGGTTACATGGAAAATTTTGGCAAAGACCATGTTCACAATTAGAGTCTCTGGATAAACAGGGGTCACAGTTTACCATCACACTTGATTTCCAAGACGTGCCCACCCCTGGAAGATTTGAAATCTTAAGATTTAATGGTGGAGTTTGGCTTCACTTAGTAACCCCCACTGCTTTTAATCTGACCATCTTGGATTTTCAGAAGCTGTGTAATTTGAAAATAAAAAATAGATATTTTACATCATAAATAGAATATACTTAAAGGTGGTAAAGACTCTATTGCATCAAACGGAATTCGTTGTCCTTTCTGTCACCCAGCAATGAAATAGAAGCTTTTAGGTGATTGCTGCCCAACCCCCTAACACTCTCATTCACGGTAACCTCTTTTTAGGCCATTCATACCCTGATTCAACAAGTATCTGGGGAAACACTTGATTCGTACCAGGCCCTACTCTAGAGCTAAAGAAATGGCAGGGAAAGAACAAATGCAAAGTTACATCAGAAATACAGAAGAAAAATATGATGATGAAAATTGATCTTGAGACAATGATTGGTTTATGAGTCCACAAAAAACCAACGAACTGATCTTGAGACAATGATTGGTTTATTTTGAGTCCAGAAAAACCAACAACTTCCTCTCTCCCCATCTCCTGGAAGCAAACCACACTCACAGGTGGGGCGGTGCTCCTTCAGCTAACAGGTGTTGTGCTGGGTTCTATGGAGCTGCCAGGAAAAAACAAGTCTTGCTCTCAAGTCGCAAAGGTATGAATGCTGTCCTTCCAAGAATTAGGCTTTTTCGAAATTAGGTTTATCCTCTTTCTAGGATTCATTCTTTATCATCATTAATACCTTAGCAAATCACTATTTGATATATTCACGAAACCGTGTGTTTTCCACGTGTTCCATGGTGTAAGTCTTCCGGGATTAGTCATTTCCACTTGTCAGTGCCACGCCTAGCAAGATGTGATGCAAAAAGCATCTCCCTAGCAGGTCAGCTGGCAAAGGTATGAGGTTAGGTTTTGTTCAGGCAAACAGATTAGCCCTCTAAGGGTTAATTAGGAAGAGAACCCCTTTCAGGGCCCGGAATTGTTTACTTCAATCGTTTTCATGTAAACTGCCATGTTTCACTTGGGTACTAATTGTGCCTGATGGGCCCATTATTTTGTAATCAGAGCAGTTCCTTAGCTCGCCTCTCTGGGGGTTAATTAAATGGATGAGGTAGTGCCCCGGATATTACTAGCAGACAGGACCACTTGAATTTCTCACCAACCGCAGTAGAGAAACTCTTGTTACTATGAGCAGTCGGGTTCCCCAGCATCAGTGGTGCCTTTCACAGCGGGAGTTTATGAGGTTGCTGTACCAAGACAACCCCAGCTGATCCATCACTACAGGCCTGCCTAGCTTGGTCCTGTTTGGGCGCAGAGGACTTGTGCCAGTGGATTCTGGAAACCCAGCCTGCATACAGCCGGCCCTGTTGAATGGAGAAGATGATTCCTGCCCCGGGTTAAATTTGTATACCTCACGGAAATGTAAGTGCCTTCAAGCTGAAGGCACTTAAAAGCTAGAAGAGCGGCAATCTACCCTGAGACACTATACTAGACACAGCAAGAGACCACAATGTTTGGTAAGGTGATTAGGCATTGCTCTGATGTTGTTATGCCACTGCTGTGGCCAATGGGGGCCGACCTTGTCATCTGCCAGTTCTCTTCCCTTTGTGTTTTTCCCCCCTGTTGAATTTCTAGCTCAAGACTCTGTGTAAAATTATCACACATTATTTTTTGTCTCATGTTATTTTATTTATTTATTTATTTTGCAACAAGCCCACTGGGATTTAATAACAAGGAGAGAGTATTATGTGCTGAGACGTGAATGAGAAAACAGTAGATTCTAGAACTCAAATATCTAAGCTCTCCTGCACTTGGGACCATTGGAGAAAGCAGCAACCCAGAAAAGGGATTTTTTTTTTTCTTCTATACCAGGCTTTAGATTGAGACCCACCATAGCAATTGTAATGAAGCCTTTCTGTTTTATGTAGAGATGTCTTAACTACAGCCAAAGGTGACTTAGGAAAATGGTCTTTTCTTAAAGTTTTTTATGAAGTTAGCTCTCGCATAGGGTCTTGATATCAAAAGGACTATGGTTCTTTGCTGCTAGAAAATGTAATAGGATGGGAAGTACACATGCTGGAGTGTGAAGACCTAAATTCAGTTTTTATTTCTTCTGTGTATTAGTTGTGTGACTGGGGCCACTCATTTTACTTTTGAGTCTCAATTTCCTTATCTTTAAAATGGGGATATTTATACTGACCTATTTTCTGCCATAGGATGATTGTAAAAATCAAGCAGAGCAACTGCCATATCTTACATGCCTCAATTAATAGATGTAAATGAAAGACTGGGTTGAAAAATAGATATATTCCAGAAAAATCTTCCAGAGGTATTAAGCATTAACAATCATGCGTAATGCATAAGGCTTAAAGACAAAAGAATCTGTAGTGATGGGGGATATTTTATTACATTCCTCCATTTCTATACTTAGAATCAAAAAGGTATGAATTGTTCCTAGCTATCTTCTGCAACTTCTGTATCATTCCAGAAGTGAAGGTTCTATCATAGCCTCCTGTCAGAGCAAGAAAAATGGCAGAGCAAGTGTGTCCTTCTGAAGTGTGTGGAATTTGCAGTGTAGCATCAGGAGTAAAGGTAGTACCAGAAATCTATTAGGTATGGGGAATGTCCAGAATAGACAAATCTGTAGGGACAGAAAGTAGCTCAGTGGTTGCCAGGACTGTGGGTGGTGGGGAGGTGGGAGTGGAATGATTGCAAATAAGTACAGGACTTTTAGGGGGAATCAATGCAAGTATGGTGATGGCTGCACAAGTCTAAGAACATACTAAAAAACTGTTGAATTGTACACTTTAAATAGGTGCGTTGTATTATATGCAAATTATATGTCAGTAAAGCTTTTATTCAAAAAAGTACATTTAGAAATTATGTCATATATATATATGTGTACATACAGGTTATGATATGTATTAGGATATATGGTGCTAGAACTGGATATTGGTGGATATATATGGCTCTGAAATGGAATATACTGTTTCCCTAATGAAATTTTTGAATAGGAGAAGAGGAAGAGAACAGAGATAGTTATCAATCCTGTGGCAATACAGAGTAATGCTAGTGAGGACTGCAGTCCACGGGAATCTGGCAAGGTGTATGAGCTTCAGACCGAATCTGATATCTCACTTCTCTTTTCCAGTCTTGGATCCTTTTTTCCATCTGCTTCTCTAATGTTTAAACATCTCAACTCTGTCAAGTCTGTCTCTCTAGGAAGTTCAAACAAAGCACTGACCTTACAACTCTCTGGTGATGAGACAGAATACCTTTCATGCCCCACAGCCATCCCATTTACTCCCAGTGCTTAAGAAATATATAACTAATGATACATGTTAATGTATAGTATATGTATATGTATTATTATATATGGATATGCATGTTATATAACTAAGAAAAATATAAATGTTTGGTAATAGATTGCATTAAGTTGAAATAAGCTAAATTTTTTAATGTCTTAGGAGTTGCAATGTGCTTATCTCATCATCAGCTAATCTCAGCTAATCTATATATTTCAAAAAGCAGATTTAAATCTATATTTTAAAACTCCTTGATAAATTTAGAATTTTTTTCCCCGAGTTAGGCTGTTACTGTGTTTACCTTGTAAATTGGCTGAAAGTTTATATTAGGAATTAGAGGAAAGTCTGTTCTGCAGTTTTCTTGTAGTTCATTTGTGCTTGTAGAATTTGCATTTTTGCTATATCTTCAAACTGTGGTTTGCTTGCAGGGTATTTTTAAAAGCCATTTATCTCTTTTGTGACATTTAGTTTAAGTCTAGTAATAGAAACTATCAATTTACTTAAGCTATTGCTGTATATTAGAAAAACAAGGATTGAATTAGGTCATCACTTTTATACCTATGTGTGGTAGCCCTCTTTTGCCTCAAACTACCTTGGATACCTTTTGCAATATTGACCATATATGGGTGACATTGAGTGTTTTATATAGCCGTAAAGTTCTTCTTCATTAGAAAAAAAAAAAATATATATATATATATATATAAATTCTATTTTCTTTTGGCATGGCAGTGATTGCATTGCACACCCTCACCCGCATCGCTAGTACGCACAATCAATTTTGGAGTCCACTGGAATAGATTTTAGCAATGATAGCATCAAATATTTGACCCATTAAGCCTTTTACTATCAACTAGCAGTTGGAGTTATTCATTAGCAAACATAAGCAGCTAAGAGGGATGATTTTTGAATCGGCACAGCCATTTATTGAGAACTTAGTAAATATCAGCCTTAATGCTTGTCTCCAGAGATGTGAAAATGATCAAGTCATGTGTTTGGCTTTCAGGTAGCTCAAAGCTTAATGGGGGAATCAATCAATAAAAAGTCATGGTGCCGTGTGGTATGTGCTATGATGTAGCAATACACAGGAACAAAGAGGACATTAGGGAAGGTGGTAATGATTGAGCTTTCTTTTGAAGAATAAGGGATTAACTACAGTAGAAGTGGGAGAAGAATAGCCTAGGCAGAGAGATCCTATTTGATCTTCACAAAAAAACCTATTGACAATAGTCTTAACAAGCAGTTAGTGCTAAGGGATAGATCTGGATGTATTCACATCCATGCATTCTTGATCCTCTACCCTGCTGCCTTCATGAAGAAGAGGAATCTCTTTTTTTACTTAGACAGTTCTTTTAATATGCAGTAGTAACTGGCAAGCATTGTGTACAAGGCTCGTTTTAACAACATGGACTGGTATTTCCCAAAGTGTATCTTACAGAACACTAGTCCCTGACATTGCTTAATGGCAAATGATTCAATGGTTAAATAAGCTTAAGAAAGATGAAATACTGTGTCCTTCTTGAAGATGGACAGTACACATTAAAATAAATGGAGTTCTAAGAAGTCCTGCGATTAAACAATAAAGAGAAATTTAACTTTGCTTAACCTGAATTTTAATTCAGGTGATCCTGAAAGAGTTAGGCATGGAACATATTTCCTTTGCAATGTATTTCCTTTGGAATAAGTATATTGGAAAAAATTAGTGTGATCAATACTTTACCTGGACACACAAGGACAAGTTGGTTTAAGTTAGACTTTTTTGGTAATGGATTATCACTTATCCCATTTGTAAGTGTTATGGCTATAACCTCAAAAGTAAAATAACAAACATTCTATGATCATATGGATTTTATTGTATTTCATGGTGCTCTGTAGTCATTTTATATAGGGTTCTCTATAGAAAGTGCTTCTGAGATTAACCTAAATTAAGATGGCCTCTTAATCTAAGGTCATATCCATTTCTGTCATTCCATAAAAAATGGACTGAGTTTGAACACATCAAAGATACTATGACACTTCATGGTAAAAGAAATGCCAACATATCATCTTCTCTCTGTACAGATCTTTGGTGTTGCAAGCAACAAAAATACAACTCAAATAAGCTTTAGCCATGGGCCCTGGTTCTTCTCCATACACCAACATAATGGTCAGTGGCAGCTTCAAGATCATTCTTATAGCAACAGATCTAAAGTGCATTTTCCTTGATAGATCTTGCCATTGGCTCAATGGTTTGGGTCAATCATTTTGCCAGGAATAGAGTTGTCCAGTTAGGTCTGGATTATAGGCAAATCAATGGGGCATCACTGGAGGGGAAGAGAGGTTGGAGAAGGGGATCAGATGAACCACATGAACTCTGTATATTTATTAAAGAGTATGGGAAGGCTAATTTTCCTGTGGGAAGAGTGCTTAGACAGGACGAAAACACATATTCTTCACATTTGCCATATCATACTCTAAAACTAATACAGGTTTTGACCAAATCGAGTAAGCAAGACTTACTCTTATTTTAAATCAAATTATGACCAAAGTCTTCAAATAGGACTAAAGAAATCTATTTAAAATTTTAAAAGATACAGAATTTCGAGACTATATCTCTTTAAAAAAAGATAAATTTTTAAAGTAACATAGCAGATGGTTAACAAAGAAAAAATCATTTTTTCTTCCATGAAAACCTAACTTCAACTCAAAAGCAAGCCTACTTTTTTATGCACGTCCATGATAGTAATGAAAAGTTAGGAGAAAATGTATTGGAGTTCTTACTGTTCCAATGAAAAGTCCAATTCAGTGTGGAAGCTACAAAAGTACTTCACACTTTACTAAAGTTGGGCCTTATTCCCTTTCTTTTATAAGTTCTTTATGCAAATAGACTTGCTGTAAATGCTGTGAAACCCAAAGGAGAGGCAGTATTGAGTATGACAGAAATGGGAAATGCCTACAATGGCTAGTCCATTCAGAGTCCTTGTCTGCAATTTGTTTCTCTGAGCAGACCTTCCCTACCACTTACGCCTTTTCTATCAGGACACCGATAAGCCACTTAAAAACAGAGAAGACTGTATGACTGAAGGGAAAAGGAAAAGAATTTGAGAACTTCTTCTCATTGATATGGAATTAAGTCTGCAAGAATGTAAGAAATTAAACCAATTCATACATGAGGATAAATCACAAGAAAAAGAAGAAGAGTTTTCAGCATTTTGCTTGGAAATGTGTTTTGTAAGTAAAGCATACTATGGTTTCTAGAAATTGTTGATTAAAATCTAGCTTCCCTCTGGAAGGTTACGAATTTTAATGTAGGTTTGTTGCAGGGGGAGCAGCAGGGAGGGATTGTTTTAATCACAAAGCAAAGTAAGTTTTGGTAAAACTGTGTGAGGATGTTGACATTTGAGAAAAAAGGAAAGGAATTTTGTAACATTAGGCACTTGGAAAAGACTGAGGAATGTGTGAAAGTAGTACTAGGATAGTTGAAAGGCAGCTATGTTTCTAACATAACACTATAAAAACGAAGGCTGAGATTAAGTGTAAAAACTTAAAACACTTAAAATTAAAAATCCTTGGAAATTAAAATTGATATTAGATACTTATGATTAGATACCCATGGATAATATCAGTGATGCTTTGGTTTTACTTATAAATCTATTTGCTACAATTTTCTAGTAATTAGAAGAGTCACTTCTTCAAAAGAAAAACAAACTCTAGTCAGTGCTATTCTTTGTTTACGTTAGGGGTAGGAAAAAAGACGGTGATAAAAATTTTTAAGTTTCCGGTTAACTTTGTTTCTCAAACTTTGATAAATATTGATTGTAGAACTTCATACTTCATCCAATAATTAGAACATACATTCTCTAAAATCAATAGTATATACTAGACAGTTGAGGTATAGACAGGATGAAGGTTGTGTGTATGCATGTAGGTGTGGCAGTAACACATGGAGACCAAGGCAGGTCTTATCAAATGTCCGTCTCATTGATCAACTCCTAATGACCTTTTGATATCCTCTGTAGCCTCTGAGTAAAGGTGCTAAAAATAGCCAAGCCAACAAAAATGCAAAATCACAAGGTGCACCACAGCTCCTCTAGTTCAACTGAGAGAAAGGAAAAGAAGGTGAGAGAGGATCACAGATCCTCCATGAATTCACCCGTCATTCTTTCTTGCGATGACCATGTCTCTTACCACCTTGATGAGCACATGAAAGGTCAAGGTCCCCAATGACCCTCTGAGCATGGACACCTTGAGTGCTATTACAGGCTCCTCTGGTCTTCCATCAGAGCCCCACCCCCACATCACACATCTGCACCCCTCTATTACATCATCAAATCCACTCCCAGAATTTTGGATCTTCCAGCTAGTCTACAACTTGTTTCTGCTCTGCAGAGAGTCCGTGGGAAAAGGTGAGCTGAGGTTGCCCTGTGTAAAAGTATAAATTTTTGAGTAGTAATATTGGCTAGTGGAGGGGATAAAATTTTCAACAGAGTTACAGATAGATGAGACATTTCCTACAGGTCTGAAAGGAAAGCATCTATAAAAGTTGTTGTCCACAGAGTGCCTTGGGACAAATGTCATGAACATGGTATATTGGAAGAGTTTGTTTTTTTAGTGTGATGAGTATTATCTTGTATCACATAATTATATAACCCCAGATAAAAAATTTGGAGCTTCATTTTCTTCTCTGCAACAGATTAACTCACTCACTCAGCATATATTTATCAAATACCTTCATTGTGACATATACAATACTAAATACTAGACATTCAGAGTGCATATCGTGGACCCTCAACAACTAGAAACTGATACTAAGCACAGACTGTATAGCACTTGGCCTCTCTTTCTATCCCATGGCTTATCGTTAATAGTTGTTTATATTTTATCAAATAGCTTTCCTGTGGCTAGCTGTTGAAAATACTATTGGTACTATTACTACTGATAATAATAGAGCAGGATCCAGAGTCCCATTTGCAAGCAACTTATGGTCTAGCTGAGAAGACATAATCGGCTGAGAACAGAAAGTAGTTTGGATCCTAACCAGCCTTCAGCATTTACATCCTTATTTTTTAAAAATACAAGTATGCAATATAGAGCTATTAAATCAGAATCCTGAGGTAAAGTCTGGACATGGCTTTATTTTAAAATTCAGGTGATCCTAATTCTAGCCAGAGTTGAAAACCACTAGAGTAACAGTTTGCAACCCCTGACACTGGCCACAATGCCTTGACTGTAAACACTGTGAACCCACAGCAAACTCAGATAACCCAGAAAAGAGCTCAGAACTAAGCTTCATCCGATGAGGCTTTAGACTCTTTAAAGTTGGGATTAATACTTGTTTAAAGTTTGTAGGAGGTCCGTTTCCATACTATTAATTTTTATAATATGATAAGTAACATCATTTTATAAAATCTTTATAAAACCTCTATTTATAAAATACAGAGAACTAGCATTCATTAAATTATATTTAATTAAAAGTTCTTTAGAAAATACATGCTTGTGAAGTTTTTGCTCTGTAGTCACTTACCATCTCATTTCTCCTTAACATTGTTGTGTCCCTTTTGACTCACTCCTCACATCCTGAGACCCAGCCACACTGGGACCCAACCACACACAGCTCCCCAGAGTTGGCCACATTCTCTCTCTAGCCTTTCCTATCTTGTTGCTCCTGCCTGCACCACTCTCTCCACCTCCCTGGCATCCAGTTCTTCTCCATTCTTCAAGACTCAATCTAGATATCATTTGCTCTGCTAAATTTTTCTCGATTCCACGAAGAGGGAAGAGAGTCTTCCTATGATTCCCATTTTACCGTACAATTTCCTTCCTTAGGGTTTTTCATATGATCTTGCCTATTCATTGCCCTGTATTCCTCTCTGGACTAGAAGTTTCATGAGCACAGGAAATACACCTGCATTTGTTACCATTTTATCCCTATTTTCTACAGAGCGCCAAGCATATAGTATGTGCTCGATAAATACCTGTTGAGTTGTATTTATTTGAATGCAGGTATTAACCTAGGCGTACATACAATAAGTGAATTATAATATCAATTATCCAGTTCCTGCAAGCCCAGATAACTTTCAGATGAAATGTCCAAGTAATTGATACTTTCCTGTGAGGAAACCCTTTCATGCCAAATTCATTGCATTTGAGAACTAAAGGATCTCCCTTCTCTCCCACTTACCTTTGACCTCCTTGGGGCTTTAATTCATCATCCGTCACTGTAAGATCCTTTCTGTCAGAAAACTTAGGTGTGAATAGCAGAGGTTTTTTCCTTGCTGTGAAAGCTAGGGTTTCTCAATCCCATCCTTGAGGACCTGTACCACAAGTTCACCTAAAAGATTCATACTGTAACATTCTCTAAAATCAGTTGTGTAGTGCTAGTGGTGAAGGGCTCCGTGGCTGCATCGTGTCCTCTCTGGCCTGTCTGTGTGACATGATATGCTCAGTAGTAAGAACCAGCAGTCCCAGAGCTATGTTCTTTGGCTTCGTGGAAGCCCCCTATGCCCCCACAGTGGATACTGCCACCTATGAGGTGTGAGGAGTGTGCTTTGTGTCAAAGCAGAAATAATGTTGTTCAAATGATAGCCTAATAAACTGGTCATTACTTCTAATTGCTGGTATTAATACTTTAAATTTCTGTTCTCGAGGATTATTGTTTTATTCGTTATTAAGCAGCTCTCAAGCTTGCAGCACTTCCCTACTTTATCAAAGATCAAGTTGCCATAGGAATATATTTGGGCTGTCTTTTTCAGAATTCATAATTTTGTTGTTCAATTCACCGCAGAGAACTGCGCGCTTCTTTAATGAATTAAAATTTAAATTTGGAACACTGGCTGGGCCCAATTCACCCACTGCTGATTCAGAGCTCCTTAGCATATCAAAGTGATGAGAGCACAGTGCAAGAGACAACCCAAACTGTATAATGAGAGACAGGACACATGGAATTTGAGGCAATGCCTACAGTGCCCAGGGCAATTGTGACTTTGAATATTCTATATTTAGTTTTATTGTTCAACAGAAAAATCTCAACACGTCACTGTGCGAACTCTGTATCCCAGACTCTTGAGTATTCTTAGAGTGTGTATCCTTTTTAGGGGGTTGGGGGGGTGCAGAGGTTCTAGGATAGGTATTCCACATCACCCTGCAAATTCTTGAAATTCCTGTGATGCTGTTTTCTTGCAAAGAAGGAGAATGATAGGGAAGAAAAGCATTACTTTGAAATTGGAAAGAGTATGATTGGAATGCAGTTACTATAACCAGGCAAGGTTTGAAGGTTTGAAATCTTTTCAAGACTCCCTTTTAGGTTTATTGTGAAGATGAGATGAGAGAATAAATGAGATTTCAGTGAGACCGTGGGGATGGTCTCTTCGGTAATCAGACCGAAGAGGCAGAGATTCCTGTCTTTGGCTCCAGTGACTAGAATAGTGCCTGGTACGTAATACCCACTTAATAAATACATTTTGGATAAGCGAATATCATGGATGTAAAATATTAGCCAAAGTATTTGCTGCATATGCAAATTCAATAAGTGAAGTTGCCAGGATTGTTTCTAGAGTTAATGAGAGACAGGGAAAAAAAAAAAAAATCTACTCGGTAGACCAGATGTAAGGATGTAGAATGCTGTAGAGAGATACTTTGAAAATGGATTAACTCATCTGCAGGAGACAGAGCATTTGTCCCATGTGTTAGGAACGTGGTCCAGTAATGTGTCTGAGTATATCCCTTCCTAGGGGCTCTGTCTTCCCATATGACAACAGAGTCTATACTGGGTGACGATGCTGGAGTTATGATGATGTCTGTTTTTCTGATACCATGAAATGTGGCTCACCTAGCTGTCACAGCCAGAAGTCTTCTGAAATGATGGACAAAGAGCTTAGCCGAAAACAGAACTCTGTTTTGTCCTTTTTTCTATTTCTTCAATAACTGATAGGATAGCCTACAAATGTCCAAATTGGGTGATTTTATGTGAAGGAAGAAAGTAACATAGTGAACATACAATAGGCTTCATCCGAAATGACCAAATTTGAATATTTTGCCACGTGCACACGAGTGCTCTCTCCATGTATAGGCATGTATCTATCTATAAAATACCTAAATATTTTAAATAGCATGAATATTTGTAAAGAAGTTACACTTAGCATGTTGCTCCAACTGTTTAACTATTTCAGCATCTATGTGTGAGTGTCTACCGGTCTCTTCTTCTTAACCATAATAGCATTAGTACACAGAAGACGTTTGACAATGATATATCCATTACTTGATTTATGGTCCATGTGCAGATTTTCTCAATGATCATAGTGATGTCCTTTTAACTGTTATCACAGAGTGGGGAGTGTTCACATTCAGTCAGTGATCACATGTGACGTTTGGTTGCCATGCCTCTCCAGTATCCTTTAGCACTAAACTGTCTCCCTTTTTTTTTTTTTTTTTTTTTAAGATTTATTTATTTTACTGGGACACCTGGGCGTCTCAGTTGGTTAAGCAGCTGCCTTCGGCTCAGGTCATGATCCCAGAGTCCTGGGATCGAGTCCCGCATCGGGTTCCTTGCTTGGCGGGGAGCCTGCTTCTCCCTCTGCCTCTGCCTGCCGCTCTGATTGCTTGTGCTCGCTCGCTCTCTCTCTCTCTGACAAATAAATAAATAAAATCTTAAAAAAAAAAGATTTATTTATTTTACAGAAGAGAGTGTGCAGAGGGGAGGGGTAGAAGGAGAGGGAGAAAGAGTCCCAGGCAGACACTCTGCTCAGTGCAGAGCCTGACACAGGGCTCAGTCCCACAACCCTGAGACCACAACCTGAGCCGAAACCAAGAGTCAGTCGCCTAACCAACAGGGCCACCCAGATGCCCCTTTCCATTTTTTAAAAATCTTTCATAATATTAATACTTCTGAGGAGTCAGATTGTCTTGCAGCTACCTCTTAATTGGGATTTGTCTGATTACTTCTTCATGATATTAAATAGTTTTTATGGATCTTGATAGGTGACCTCATATGACCAAACTATATTTGACTTGTATATGTCATTCTATGTCTTCCCCCCTGAGTGTGTGATTCTCCTTACAGAGAAGGGCCATACCTTACTCAACTTTGTCACCTCAGAACTCAGCGTAGTGCCTGGAACCTGTGGGTGCCCACTAACTCATCATCTTCCCCCCAGTCCGTTCCTTCTTCTTCTTTATCATTTCAGTTGCTGTACTACTATCCACTCAACCACCCAAACTGGAAAGCAGGTTATCCTTGACACCGCCTCTCCTCTCCCCCACCTCTAAACAATCACAAAGCCCTACCTATTAAACCTGCTGAATATCTCTCCAACTATTCTGTCGTTTCCATTCCTCTCTGAAGCCTTCATCGTCCTCTCCAGAACTATTAGGGCAGTGTGCTAACTGATCTTATTGCTAGTCTTGATCGCGCCCAGTTTTCTAACTTCAAGCCCAGTTTTCAGAGTGACACATTTAAAAAGCAAACCTGACTATGTTGCTTTCCTGATTAAAAACCTTCAGAGGCTTCAGTGACTTATGAGATGGGATCCAGGCTCTTGAGCCTGATGAAGTAGCCCTCCATCATCTGTCTGCTATGTCCTGTCTCATCCTGCCTTGTACTTTTCATTCCAGTAACATTAAAACCATTGATACAGCTTTAGTAACCCTCACTTGTTGAGGCATGGCCACATGTCAGGTGTTATAGTGTTTCCTTTACGTATATGATCTCATTTCATCCTTATATTAGTTTATGAGGTAGGTAGAATTATTTGCATTTTACTGATAATTTGCCTTACCCAACTAATAAGTGATAGAACCAGGACTAAAACATAAACATGCAGCCCATGACTTTTCCACCCTCTCAAGGTTGTCTCTACTCCCCGGACTCTTAGTTACCATCCTGCCTACTCTCTACATGTAATGCCTTTCCCCAAACCACGCATCCTCTTTGCCTGGCTAACTACTAAACCTGTAGAACTCGGTTCTAGTGTCTTATATTACCTCTTAGGTTGGGCTAATACATTTAAAATAGCCCCATGAAATTCTCGTGCTCTATTTACATAATCTAATGCATATATGTTTTAACGTAACAGTCACCTAAAATATCTGTATGTCTCTTTCTCACTAGCCCGCCAGGACCGAGGCCGTATTGTGTTCTTCTTATATACCCAGAGTAGAGTCAGAGTAACAACTCAGTAAGCATTTGGTGGGTGAGTGCGTGGATGCGTGGATGGTGAGAAGGCCAAGAGCTCCTCAAACTGCCATGTTGCACATTGCTGATATGGATAAAGATGTTGTATTCACTTATTAGATTTTCAGACATGAATTTTCACTTGAGATAACTAAGTTGTGTGACAGAACTAGAATGCAAAATTCCTTTTAATTTATAATGGTAACAGAGTATAAAACTTTTAAATAATGTTCAAGTAATAATTTTAAAAGTTAGCATAATCCTCTATTAATGCTTCCACATTTGCATTATATATACA
Source organism: Nasua narica (assembly GCA_028533885.1). NCBI lineage: Eukaryota > Metazoa > Chordata > Mammalia > Carnivora > Procyonidae > Nasua > Nasua narica. Next base: position 43,677,009 of record CM052813.1, on the reverse strand, counting down.
TACATATTTGCCTTTTTATACTCACAGTAGCATATAGCCTATAAGAAAAAAAAATGAAAAAAGAAAAGCACATGAATGTTGCCATTTTCATTGGTTATGGTGTTTCAAACATTGTATATATTCATAATTATTTTAATTACTATATCATATACTCATAATTACTTTAATTGTTTTATCATATATTCATATTATTCATATTTCATGGACTTGATTTTATTGAATCTATTCCTCTAATCTTGGACATTTATACTTTATACAGTCTTTTGGAATCATAGATAGCTGTTCTATTGAATTATGTCATTAGAAATTCTAGAGACTAGAATTACTGGATCAGAGTATATACATATTTATTCTTAAATATTGCTTTCTAAAAGTACTATATCAAATTAAGTGATGACTCTAAACAAATAAACAGATTTCTTAAACTTTGACCAGTAATGAAAACAATTTCGGTAAATTCGATGACCTCCAGTCTCCCTCAAGGATGGTCTTCTCCCCTGTGTTTCTTTATGATTGATATTTTGCTTTGTGTTTTTGTGTTCATATCATGGCTTATTTGGTTTGTAGGTCCTTGTGGTTCTCCTTCTGAATTTGAACGAACTCTTCATTATAAATGTTATTTGTCTGACATTTTTGGTACAAATATTTTTCTTTTTTTAAGATTTATTTATTTGAGAGATTGAAAGAGAGAGAGAGAGAAGGAGGGTGTGGTGGGGAGGGGAGGAGGGAGAGAGGGAGAGAGAAAAGCTCAAGCAGACTCCATGTTGAGTGCAGAGCCTACTCGGGGGCTTGATCTCACAACCCTGAGTTTATCACCTGAGCTGAAACCAAGAGTAGGACACTTAACTGACTATGCCACCCAGGTGCCCTAGTACAAATTTTCTTCTTAATTATATATATAAAAAATCAATTTACATCATTTTTCACTTATAGAATCTTCCAGTTTCTGTAAACTCAGTTGTGGCAACACGTACCTTTCAGCTTCTTCTATGGATTCATGGATGAGACATGGATCTACTACTTTGGTTTTCTAAATCATTACATTTTATCTTAATATATTCTATTAAATAAAATTTCTCTACTCCTTTATTTGGGAAAATGGACATAATTTTTTTTACATATGTTTTGGGTTTATTTCTAATTGTTCTACTCTTGCCTATTGGCCTGTTTTTCTGTTTGTGCCCGTACTACACTGTTTCAAGTTCCAATACTTTTTTTTATAAGCTTAATGTCTGCTATGGCTAGATTTCCTTCTCTTTTCTCCTTTCAGAGTGTCATTATAGTTTCATCTTTTCTCTTAGGAAAATTTTATGGAATTCTTTAGTCATATTCTCATTTTGATTGAAATTATACGAAATCTTTAAATTTCTTTGGGGCAAACAGTTTTATAATTTGCCTCACTGAGGCAAAAATTATGCCATTTTAATTTTTTTTAAAAAACTTAAATGTATTTGTAGGTTTCTATAAAAAGTTTTTGCTCTTATCTCATATCTTAGTGTTTTAGATTGCTTTTAATAAAATAATAGGTAACATTTATTAGGTATATAATATGCACCAGGCATTATACTAAGTATTTCATATATATTAACTCATGAAAGACTTCTATAAGGGAGCTACTGTTATCACTATGATGCCTATGAAGAAACAGGTTTAGGTTGGTCCAGGGCCATGTGTCTATTAACATCCAGGCCATGTGTCTATTTATCTCCAGGACTGTCCCACCTCAAAGGCCATGCACTTAACCACCATCCTATACTTAGGAACTCATAATTCCCATTTATTAAGACAATGAAATTTAGCCAGAATAAAAGCAAAATTTTGTGCTAAGGTCAATATTTCAAATGGATAAGAAGAGAAAGCCAATATCCATTGTGAATATAAAGAAGAGTTTAGACTTCTGTTTAGTAGGAGCTAATGAAGTGTTTCGTTAAAGTAATAAAATCACTTCTGAATTAATAGTTAGGAGATATCTGTTTATGGAAGGGATAATACCAGCGGATCAACATCTAGAATGCTGTGTTCTCAGCCCCATGGTTTTTTGTTTTTTTGTTTTGTTTTGTTTTAAAGATTTTATTTATTTATTTGACAGAGAGAGATCACAAGTAGGCAGAGAGGCAGGCAGAGGGACAGGGGGATCCAGGCTCCCCGCTGAGCAGAGAGCCCGATGCCGGGCTTGATCTCAGGATGCTGAGACCATAACCTGAGCCGAAGGCAGAGGCATTAACCCACTGAGCCACCCAGGGACCCCCGAACCCCATGTTTTAAGAGTGGCCTTTACAGTGGAGAGTTTCATCAGGGGATGATAATATGATATAGAAAGATAATTCTAATTTTGCACAATAAATGGTAGAAGGTTAGGAACTTTGAGCTTGGTTGAAAAACCTGTGAAGAACTATTGTGAGCAAGGGGGAATAGACATGTAGTAAACAGAAGTTCCAAGGAGACAGATTGTGGCTCCAATAAATTCTTGACAAATTAGCCTGTCCAACAGTGACAGCGGCTTCCTTGTAATTTAGTGAATGTCTCATTCTTTAAGGCAATTGATCAGACACCAAAAGTTACAGGAAGCGGATTCCTAAATTACAAAGGAAGTTGATCTAGATTAGTGATTCCTAAAGTGCAGGTCCAGGACAAGTAGCATCAGGCAGAAACCACAGTTATTAAACACGCAAGTAGGTGGACCCCGCCCCAGACTGCTGAATCAGGAACTGAGATGTGGCAGCAATCTTGTAACAAGCCCCCCAGGGTGATCCTGATGCACACTCAAGTTTGAGAACTACTAACTTAAGAAACTCGAATGCCCCTGACAACTCTAAGGTTTGACTCTTCTAATTATTTGTTATGTAAGGGTAAACTTCTATATTTGTCAGTATGATATTGTGTGCTGCATCTAAGGAAAGTTACTTTTTGAAATAACAAAGCTACTTCATTATAAAGTGGCTTCATCCAACAGATGGCTTCATGATGTCATCCCTAAGAAAGTGTTTCAGTTGAACTTCAAGTATCCTAATAAGTGGTCGGAGGTCTCCCGTATGCATACACCAAGCTGTGTCCATTAGTGAAGGCATGGAGCGCCCTTTTAGTATGTGTTTTTTTTTTTTTTTTTTTCCAAAGCACAAGCACAGATGTGTAAATGACAAAATTCAGCAATCATCCTAGTTTTACTCTCTCTTTTTCATGATAACGCTGAATTGAGGTCTTCTGGGGGTGGGTTGGAGAAGACGATGAGAACTTTAAATTTAATTTCTTATAGGTAGGTCACCACACATGTTGAATTTCCCTTGCCATATCCCCATCTGCTTCTCCCACCATGCTGTGAGTTCCTTTGGCACTGGGACCACGTCTCATCCATCTTTGCACCTACCATGGTGCTTAGTGCAGTGCTCGTGAAACATCAGTGCTCAATCATTGCTTATTAAATGTAATGTATTCAACTTGGTAAACTCTCCAGGTTTAAAAATATGTTTTTCATAGGAAATGTAAGTATTATGACTAAATAAAACAGAATAGAACCCTTGGATCCCCAAACTAACCACAACCACTATTTACATTTTAGAGTAATGATTCTTGATCTTTTTACCCATTTTCTAAAGCTTTATTTTACTGGCTATAATCTAACTTGGCATAAAATTTTATTTTTTTCCCCTTATTGTGTATCAGGGAATCAAATTATATAATACAGCTACATATGCCAAGAGAATACAGCTTTTTAAATTGCTAGAGCTGACTTTCTCATCAACCTAGTAGGTAGTTGGAACACTTAAACTTGACAATTGATGCCTTAGCCTTTTCTAGCTAAACAGCCTATGTCTATAAAAGAGTTAGTAAAGTTCAACCTTCTTCAGGGTTGGGTTAAATAATACCCTAGATGACTGAATGTATTTCAGATAAGTGCTCCATATTTCAGATTTCCTTCCTTCCCTCTGCTTCTTTACAAGATGGCGTCTGGGTGGGGTTTTATTTGGGGGGAGAAAAGGGGTGAGATATCAGTGGACAGATAAATGGCTTATGTGAGATCACATGATGGGGAAAGAGGCCTCAGGATTTGTTTTTATTCTAATGCCTGGCTTCTGTGAGCTCAGTGGCCTTCTCAGAGCCACTACATCCACTCTCCTGAGCTTACTGAAACCCAGGGGCCCCAGAAGGGAATGCAAATGTAGGATTTGGAGGGAATCTGAGGAAATGAGCTCCTCCATTGAGCCATCTTTGTAAGCCAGTTTTATACCATCTCTCCTACATTACTTTGGAGATCATCCTGAGCTGAAGGTGAGATTCTTGCAAATGGAATAAAGGAAATAGCCCTGTGCTTTCAGTTTTCTCTTCAACCCTTGGAAAAGTCTCCCTACCCCTTAAAATATCTGCTAGTTAGGGGAAGTCAAGACACGTGTGCTTCTCACCTACCCTCCCTAATTCTTCTCTTTTCTTTTTGGACTCCACTGTGTCAGAATGGTTAAAATAGTTCTCTACTCTTGTTCTCTGTTTGGAACGATTAAAGATTCTATATTTTTGTTGTACTTAAAAAAATGAAACCAAACAACAACAACAACAACAAAAAATGAAACCAAACAAAACTGAAAACACTTCTATGAGGTCAAACTTTTTTCCAGTGCTTATCAAGATAAGTGTACTTTTAATCTCCTTCATGTATTTTACCCATCTCCCCTCCGTTAGCTATCTATTTGTTTTTCTACAGGTAAAAGTTTGGTTTGGGGTTTGTCATTCTTTTTTATGGTCGAATAACATCCCATTTTATATATATACATATCTCATCTTCTTAATCCATGAATCTGTCAATGGACACTTGAGCAGCTGCTTCCATAATTTGGCTATTGTAAATCATGCTGCAAAAATGTAAACGTGCACATATCCTTTTGAATTAGTGTTTTCATAGTCTTTGGGTAAATACCCACTAGTGAGATGACTGTAGGGTAGTTCTATTTTTACTTTTTTGAGGAAGCTTCATACTGTTTTACAGAGTGGCTGCACAACAGTACAAGAGGGTTCCTATTTCTCCACATTCTTGTCAACCCTTGCTGTTTCTTGAGTTTCATTCTGACAGGGGTGAGGTGACATCTTATTGTGGTTTTGATTTGCATTTCAATGTTGAGGGAAGTTGAGCGTCTTTTTATGTGTCTGTTGGCCATCTGTGTCTTCTTTGAAGAAATATCTGTTCATATCTTCTGCCCATTTTTAATTGGATTATTTCTTCTATTGGTGTTCAGTTATATAAGTTTCTTTATTTTGGATACTAACTCTTTATCACATCTGTCATCAGCAAATATCTTCTCCCATTCAGTAGGTTGTCTTTTAGTTTTGTTGTTTATTTCCTTTGTTGTGCAGAAGCTTTTTACTTTGATGTAGTCCCAATAGTTTACTTTTGCTTTTGTTTCCCTTGTCTCAGGAGACATAGCTAGAAAAAATGTTGCTATGGCTGATGTCAGAGAAATTGCTGCCTGTGCTCTCTTCTTGGATTTTTTATGGTTTCACATCTTACATTCAGGTCCTTTATTAATCCATTTTGAGTTTTTGTTTGTTTTTTCATTTTGAGTTTATTTTTGTGTATGGTTAAGAAAGTGGTCCAGTTCATTATTTTGCATGCAACCATCCAGTTTTTGCAGCACCATTTTTTGAAGAGACTTTTTCCCATTGCATATTGCCTCTTTTGTTGAATATTAATTGACCACATCATTGTGGATTTGTTTGTAGGCTTTCTATTCTGTTCCTTTGATCTATGTGGCTATTACTGTGCAAGTACCATACTGTTTTTATTATTATAGCTTTGTAGTATAACTTGAAATCTGGAATTGTGATGCCTCAAACTTTAGTTTTCTTTTTCGAGATTGCTTCCGCTCTTCAGGGTCTTTTCTGGCTCCATACAAATTCTAGAATTGTTTTTTCTAGGTCTATGGAAAATTTGCTCGTGACATTTTCATAGGGATTGCATTAAATCTATACATTGCTTTGGGTAGTGTGGATATTTTGACAATATCTGTTCTTCAAATCCATGAGCATGGAGTAACTTTCCATTTGTGTCCTTTTCAATTTCTTCTTTGAATGTTTTACAGTGTTCAGAGTACAGATCTTTTACCTCCTTGGTTAAGTTTATTCCTAGGATTTTATTACTTTTGGTGCAATTATAAATGGGATTGTTTTCTTAATTTCTTTTTCTGCTGCTGCATCATTAGTATACAGAAATGCAACAGATTTCTGTATATTGATTTTTGTATCCTGGACTTTACTGAATTTATTTTTCAGTTGTAGTGGGTTTTGGTAGAGTTCAGGTTTTCCATACATAGTATCAGGGCATCTGCAAATAGTGAAAGTTTTTCCTCTTCCTTACCAAATAGGATGATTTTTATTTCTTGTCTGATTGCTGTAGCCCGGACTTCTAGTACTGCATTGCATGAAAGTGGTGACAGTGGACATCCTTGTCTTATTCCTGACCTTAAGGGAAGACCTCTGTTTTTCACCACTGAGTATATGTTAGCTGGGATTTTTCATATATGACCTTTGTTATGTTGATGTATGTTCCCTCTAAACCTACTTTGTTGAGCGTTTTTATCATGAATGGGTGTTGTACATTGTCAAGTGTTTTTCCTGGGTCTATTGAAATGATCATATAGCTTTTTATCCTTTCTTTTATTGATGTATCACATTTATTGATTCAAACATGCATCCCGGGAATAAGTCCCACTTGATTGTGATAAATGATTTTTTTTAATGTAATGTTGGATTTGGTCTGTGAGTATTTTATTGAGGACTTTTGCATCAATGTTCATCAGAGATACTGGCCTGTAATTCTCTCATTTAGTGGTGTCTTTATCTGGTTTTGGTATCAGGGTAATGCTGGCCTCATAAAATGAATTTAGAAGTTTTTCTTCATTTCCTAATTTTTGGAATAGTTTGAGAAGAATAGGTATTAACTCTTCTTTAAATGTTTGGTAGAATTCACTTGTGAAGCCTCTGGTCCTGAACTTGTTTTTGGATTCTTGTTTCAACTTTATTGCCAGTAATCATTCTGTTAAACTTTTCTATTTCTCCCGAATTCAGTATTGAGAAGTTACATATTTTTAGGAATTTATCCATTTCTTCTAGGTTGTTCAATGGGTTGGCATATAATCTTTCATAATAGTCTCTTATAGTCCTTAGGATTTCTGTGGTGTCAGTTTGTTATTTCTCCTCTTTTATTTCTCATTTTGTTTTTTTGATTCTCCTTCTCTTTGTTGATGAGCCTGGCTAAAGGTTTGTCAATTTTTTTTTCAAGGACTAGCTCCTGGTTTTATTGATCTTTTTTTCTTTAAGTTTCTGTATCATTTATTTCTGCTCTTTATTATTTTCTTCCTTTTGCTGATTTTAGGTTTTGTTCTTTTCCTAGCTCTTTTAGGTATAAGACTGTGTTGTTTATTTGAGATTCTTCTTGCTTCTTGAGGTAGGTCTGTATTGCTATAAGCTTACTCTTCGAACCACTTTTGCTGCAGCCCAAAGGTTTTGGATCATTGTGTTTCCATTTTCACTTGTTTCCATGCCTTTTTTTAATTTCCTCTTTGATTTCTTGGTTGACCTATTCATTGTTAGTAGCGTATTATTTAAACTTCATTATTTGTGGTCTTTCCAGATTTTTTCTTGTGGTTGACTTCTAGTTTCATAGCGCTGTGTTCAGAAAGGATGCATGGTATGACTTCAGTGTTTTCGATTTGTTGAAACTTATTTTGTAGCCTAATCACTGATCCATGCTGGCAAATATTCCATGTGCACTTGAAAGGAATGTGTATTCTGTTTTAGGATGGCGTATTCTGAATATATCTGAATATAACAAGTAGATCCATAGGATGGAGTATTCAGAGATGTTATTCACAGTCACTTCCTTGTTGGTTTTCTGTTTGAATAATCTGTCCATTGATGTAAGTGGGGTGCTAAAGCACCCTAATATTATCATATAACTATTGATTACTTCTTTTATATTTGTTACTTCCTGTTTTATGTATTTGGGTGCATAAATATTTACAATTGTTATATCGTCTTGTTGGATTGTTCCCTTAATGATTATGTAGTGTCCTTCTTTATTTCTTGTTACAGTCTTTGTTTTAAAGTCTTACATCCGATATAGATATTACTACCCCAGCTTTCTTTTTACAGCCATTTACGTGATAAATGTTTTCCTATCCCTTCACTTTCAATCTACATGTGTCTTGAGGTCTGAAATGAGTCTCTTGTAGGCAGCATAAAGATGAGTCTTGTTATTTTTTTTTATTTATTCAGTTACTTTATATCTTTCAGTTGGAGTGGTTAGTCCATTTACATTCAAAGAATTATTGGTAAATAAGTATTTATTCCTGTTGTGTTATTTATTTTATCATTTTTGTAGTTCTTCTCCCCTCCTTTATTTCCTTGCTCTCTTTTTCTCACCATAAGCTGACTTTCTTTAGTGGTATACTTGAATTCCTTTCTCATTATTTTTTGCATATCTACTGCTGGTTTTTAACTTGTGGTTACCATTCGGGTTGTATATAGTGTCTACTGCATACAACAGTCTGTATTAAGTTGATGGTTGTTTAAGATTGAACCCACTTTTTATTCTCCCCACGTTTTAGCCAGAGTGTCAGACTTCACATCTCTCTTTTTTTTTTCTTTGTTTTTTTGTGAGTCCCTTGACTGATTTTTACAGATAAATTTATTTTTACTGCTTTTGTGCTTCCTACTTTCCTCACTCTTACCTATGGTCTTTCCTTTCTACTCAGAGAATCTCTTTGAATGTTTTGTGGGGCTGGTTTAATGGTCATGAATTCCTTCAACTGGGGTTTGTATGAGGAAACTGTTTAACTCTCCTTCTATTCTGAATGATTGCCTTGCTGGATAGAGTGTTCTTGGCTGCTGATGTTTTTTTCCTTTTAGCACATCATGCCACTCCCTTCTGGCCTGCAAACTTCCTGTTGTAAAATAGCCTTGTGGGGTTTCCTTTGTTTGTAAGTGACTTCTTTTCTCTTGTTGCTTTTAAAACTCTCTTTATCACTACTTTTTCCATTTTAAAGACTGTATGTCTTTGTGTAGACCTTTTAAGACCAAACTCTTGACATGAAAGAAGGGGAACTTTGAAATTGGAAACTCCGGCTTTCAGTTAGGAAAGTCTGTTCTGAGAATTAAGCTGACCCATGGTGTCTGAGACAGTGCCCATTCTCTTTTTTCTTGGGGCAGTAACCTCATTGCTCTGCTCCAAACTAACATTATTATTTGACAGGGAAATTCAATATGTCCATTTAAAATGGCTGAGTATTAAACATGTTAAAATTATATTTAAAAAAAACACCCCAGCATGTTGTAATGTTACACATTGATCACTGTGATAGGAGACATGTGTATTTCAATTTATTTAATCTTTGGGTTTAATTTTTATTCCTCTATTCTCATTTTACAAATGATACAGTGAGGCAACTTTCCCTAGGTTCCCCAGAGAGGGCATTCTTTCAACTATATTCTGCACTATATTTAACCATGTGCATATAGCACTCTTTATTTAATTGTTTCTCCATATTTGGACATTTAATGTGGCTTAGGTTGTTTTAAAGGCAGATTTACAATTTTTAGTACAAGGAACTGGAGTTTAGAATTCAAAGGTTACTTGAAACCCAAGGATGAAAAACTTATGGATTGAAAGAAAATTAAAAGATACATCACCTATCAATGGCAATGTGATGACTTCAGCTGAGTCTTGATCCAAACACAATGTAAAAAAAATAGAAATTGAAAAAATAGGATCGATTGGGGAAATTTGAACATTGACTATATGGATATTTGATGATAACGAAGAATTAATTTGTAGTTTGTAGCTTTCATTGACTTTTAAAGAGTTCTTAGAGATATGTACTCAATTATATCAAGGCAGGATTGTTTCATTCTAATACAAGGGTGGAGGACTGGATGGAGGTGGGGAGGGTAGATGAAACAAAAGTGGCCATAATTTAATCATTGTTGAAGTTGGGTGATGGGTATATGGGAGTTCATTATCTCATTCTTTTGTATGTATTTGAAACTTTTCATAAAGAAATGTGTTTTATAACGGAGCAACAACTAGAATAGCATTCCCTATGCTTTCTGAGTTTTGAACAAGGAAGTGTTCTTTGTCTAATATTACTAAGCAAATAGACATTTGCATAACTTTGATTCCCATCTCCAATTCTCTGACTCCTCACATTCAACCACATTTCTTTCACATACCGTGTATCACTTGACATATTCCTTTTGGGTGAGCCTTCTCAAAAGTAGGTTCTTCTTCCGTATGGAGTAAAAAAGAGTAGTCAACGCTCTTAAGTGGTATGCGTGTGTGTGCGTGCATGTGCGTGCGTGTGTGTGTTGAAGATACGTGATCAATGCACTTGATGAGCAGGGTGGTTCTCTGAAACAGGGACTTGCCAGAGCCTTGTTATCCCACTCTTACTGCAGTTTTATCATGTGTCTGAGGAAGTGTTTCCGCTGCCAGGCAGCAAGGAAATTTGAAAAGTGCCACCTTCAAATGCCCAGGAGACACACGCTGACATCCTCTACTTGTCTGATGGTGAAGCTAGGCTGTCCTGCAGAGTGTCTCATTAACACCAGGGACTTGAGCAGGCAGGGTGCCCCTTTTTGAGCATGCGTGCTAGCTGGACAGTTTTTATTTGATCCATGAAATGTACTAAAGTTAGATTACATTAGACCAAAGTGTACTTACTTTCCATGGAAATGTTTACACTATTTCTGCTCCTTATCCCTCCCCCATACTACTGAACCTGGCATCTGGCAATTCTAGATCTGTAAGAGGAAGCAATATTAATTACTTTTCTTCAATATTATTAGGGATCGTCATGTATATAACTACCAACATTTGTCAAAGGGAAGAAGAGGAAAAGTCAAACATAACAAACAACAAACATGGGAGAGAAGGGGAAGGAGAGTAAAGGTTATATGGTATTGTTCATTGCAGAATAGTAATGAAACAAGTTTATTATCATCTTGAGATTCTAGTGGGATTCTGATATGGAAACAAAACACTGAAAAATAGATTAAAGATGTGAATTTTTCCATAAGGCACACAATGAAATTTAATGTGTAAAAAAAAAAAATTCCCTTAAACTTTATAGCTTCCTTTCATACCCTGTACAAGCTGATGCCAGGATTCAGGATGAAAAATGGTGGCCTTTGGTTAGGTTAACTTCTTTGCCATAGTGTCTCCACAAAATTCAAGGAAACCAGAATCATTTCATTAAAAATACTCACATGACTGTCAAAGACCTATCTCATCATCAAACTCCTAGTGTGTACCAGTGACTTCTTCCTATCTTTTTCTCCCAGAACCTTGTTGGCCTTAACAGTTTTATATAAGTGGACAATTCAACTTGGAACATACTGATTTCTGCAGAGTAGAGCAAAAGGGGGCATGCTGTAGGTGGTGATTATGGTAGAGATTAGGTATTGATGAGAAATAGGTATTAATAGGGTGAATTTTCTCTTCTCATTCTTTCAGAAACAGCTATTCCCATGACGGGAAGATTTTTCCTGATGTAGTAGGATGGAACATGAGCAATGCAAGGCAAGGGTGATAAGACAAATATTTTACAGGCAAAAAATATTTACAATATTTTACAAATATTTGCAGCAAATCTTTATTTAACAATAACATCGTAGCTAGTGGGTCTTCATGAGTTGATGTCACCCTGGCTTTTGCTGTTCCTCACTCTTGAGAGATGGGGGCAACGACCACTCTAGCTACTCCCTGTTAGAGTGGAGCATAGATCAGGATTTAAGGAATGAAACTGCCTTGCATCCAATTTCAGGTATTTCCTAGTACTAAGTTGATTCCCCCATGCATGGTAGAGCCATTATTCTGGAACCCTTGTGTGTATACTCTTAGCATCTTTTTCCACATAACATAATGAAGTCAACTTCATTATGTTCAAAATAGGTCAGTTCAAAATGAGGTAAATTAGATCACTTGTCTCGTTTCAGGATGTGGTCCTATAGGTAGGTTTTCAGAGTCAGGCCTTTAGAGTTTTGAACCAAAAGCAAATGGAAGAAAAGGAAGTGTGAAATGTGCAGAGCCTGACTCATTTGTATCCACCATTTTTACCAGCCTTGGACAGGAACTCACATTTGTACCAGTACTAAACTGGGTGTTTCCTATGCTTTATTAAATCCTTAGAAGCATAAGAGCAGTAAATTTTATTCTCCCCACTTCAGAGGTGAGGAAACTGAAACTTTAGAGAAGTTGTGTAACTTAGCCAGAATCATGCAGCTAAGAAGTTGAAGTGACAGGGCTAAACTTTTAAATCAGTTCTGTCTGAATCCAACATCTGTTTTCTTTCTCCTGCACCTCATTGGCTCTGTTGTTACAAAGGAGACGGTGCTAGAGTAGTTGGTGGGTTGGTTTGGGTTTTCTTTCTTTTTTTTTTAAAGATTTATTTTGAGAAAGAGAGCACATACAAGCAGGGGGAGGGGCAGAGACAGAGGGAGAGAGAGAATCTCCATGCTGATTGTGAAACCCCATAACCTGACCCTGAGATGATGACCTGAGACAAAATCAAGAGTCAGACACTTACCCCACAGAGCCACCCATGTGCCCCTAGAGTAGTTGGTGGGCTTTGAAAGAAGAAATCTTTTTACTTGTGACCGATACCTATGTCTACACTCCTTACTCCAGACATTAAGGAGTTGTAAACATTTCCACATTTCAATTAATCACAACTACAAATTTGTATGTTACAAGTTAAAGTGCCACGAAAAGGAATGAAAATACGTAAATTATAATCTGTCACTAACTATTTATGCAGCCCTGGGCAAACGTCTAAATTCTCTGGGCCCAAATTATCTCTGCCAAATAAGAAGTAATTTAATTAGATCAAGTCTACATTATCCTTCTCTTCTGTGATTCTCTTTTTCTGGTTGGTGGACTATAAGCCTTGGTAAATTAGAACTGAGATTTTTAAAAATCGGAATACCCAATTGGATTGGCTTAAAAAAAAAAAAAAAAACCTTTTCTTAAATTGATCTTCTATTTTAGCCAGGATTTATCATGCTCTCTTACATACTCCCTCTCGTGCACACAGACGCCCAGCACACCTTCTACTCTACACAATTAGCATGATTATTTTTTACTCAAGGAAGAGCCATTCAGAGTGGGTTTCATATGCAAAGCACACACATAAAGAGTAGTTTGAGGCAGTTCAGTTATTCAGCACAGTTTGAACATGAAGACACATCCCAAGTGTTCATCTCACTATCCTCCACCATTCCTTGTGAACTTGTGAAAGGTTGTTGATCTGGACCCAAGTCTAGAGTTCTGGCTTCTATGGTATGAGCCTCTTCTACCTCCAGATTCTGGAAAAACAGCTCACAAAGTGCTATCTAAAGAGAAAGGTGTTCGATTTAGGCAGAGCA
>CM052813.1:43645896-43663105 GCA_028533885.1 Nasua narica | reverse complement strand
AAAAAAACACCAAAACAAAACAAAAATGGAGACTCTTTTAGTCAAAGCCAGAGTCTTCTAGTTTTTAGCCTTCTCTACTGCCTTTACCAAGGTCCATTCAAGGGCAGTGAATGGAAAGTGATGCTGATCACATAATCTCACATGCTTACCCAGCCGAATCTCATGTTTATGGGAGAACCTCTCCAGGGCAATAGTGCCTCCTTTTCTCCCAACTTATCTCTTGCTCACCCCTCCAAATAGCCTGTCTAAGCCACTTTACTCCACAGGGCATATTCAACTGAGACAAGAAAACTGAAGGACTCCATAAAAATCTGCCTTTTACTCCTGCTTCTGTTCTTGCTAGGACCTGCACCCTCACCTTACACATGCATCGGAATGCAAAGAGTGTATTTCCTCCTTGTAAGAGACAAGGACTTGATGATTTCTTTAGAAAAGAAAACATCTAAGAAAGGACCAGGTGAGAATGACTCTGTGAAGCTATCATATGTGTATTCTAGACCACCAGCGCTAGGCATCTCCCTTCCAAGATCCTGGCTCCAAGAAATAACTCCTAGTCCCTCATCTTTGTTTTAACCAGTTCCTGGATGCCTAAGAGGATGTGTACAGCAGGCCATAATCCTCAATAAAGACCCCAGGTCCCCAAGCAAGGATGAGACTCCTCCTTTCCTTTCTGAGACTCCCAGACACTGTGTGTACCGGCACTTTGTCTATACTTTCAGTGATCTCTGCTTTCACCTCCTGCTGTTTCACCTTTCTTTAGAAAGGTGCTTTATAAACTTTAAAACTATAAAACATTTCAATTCTGTTTTAGCATAGGATACCTTGGTGTCCTTTCTGGGCAATAGGGTTGCTAGTCATAATAGTTCTTATAGGGTGGTGAAAGATAAGACATTTGATATGTAGTTTTCCCTCTTGCTGCTTTAAATTTCTGATCTTCCTCCTCCTTTGTTTGTTTGTTTTCATTTTGGTTCTTTAGTGTTACTCTCTTTTCTCCTGTCCTAAGCCTGAGTCTGGAGAAGGGCTTTCACATTCGTGCTGATTGGAATTTATGAAAGGAGTAGTGCAAGAAAGAAAACCCAAGGTAAAGCTAATCTGCTCATCTGCTCTACTTAGGAAAAGCTCTGTTGTTAAACTGATATGGTCATTCCTTCTGCCTGATCATTCATGAACAAATCCATCAACCAATTAAATCGATCAAGGAATCGATCAAATATCCTGCAAACATTTGATTGGACCCTTTTATCAGTATTTATAACTATTAAATACACATGTTCAGAGAAATGTGGGAAAAGGTGGGTAGAAGTTCAGCACAGGCTGACATAATTAGCTTTGTTATTAGTTTCTTAATGTCTACATTGGCTTTCTACTTTGAGGCTCCGCTTTTCTTTGTGGAAGCTTTCTAGCTTGCTAACTGGAAATAAAGGGTTTCACAGAGAATAAACTTATGATTCTTCTTTTCTGTACCCAGATTTTTTACCTGGAGCTAGAAATCAGTTTCAAGGTCATTTATTACCATAATTCTCTTAGCAATGCAAACTGGTTGATGACAGGGTTTTAACTAATCTTCTGATTGTTAGATATAAGGATATTTTTAGCTAAGAATGAGGCATTCATTATCCTTATTTTCTTTTCAGTAATTTCTTCAATTCTTAGAAAGCACTGAAACTAGTTACATTGCTAAGGTGAGGAGGTACCCGCTCTGATATTTCTGCAGTGTTCTTCATGCCTTGGTATCTTATAAGCCCACATGTCAATAAATCATTTCTAGCGCATACAGCCTTCTTACCACCCCTGTGAAGGATGTGGTTACGACCCAGAAGTTACAGCAGGTTAAAGATTTTATTAAATCATTCTTAGAAACACATGAACACAGTTGGTGTTCTTGAGCATTTGGAAAATTAAATTATTCTTTAGAATTAGCCAAATGAGCTAGGAGAAAATAAAGAACACTCACCAAGCAGGGGAAAAAGTGAGAAAAAATTCCAACGACTAATGGTTTTTAATTATAATTGTGTAATAGTCTCTTGGTACAAGGGCCACTTAGGGTTTTGATAATTCCTGCCACTGATCCATTAGGCCACTGCATACGTGCGCAGGCACCGAGACTAGAGCACAGAAGACTATCAGAATATTATCTAACTGCACTCAAGTGCCTTGAATTAGATCAATTTAATGGCACTCTCGACCATCCTATTAGCAAATGCTGCGAGGATGAGAAATGATAAGCAGCCTCCAGCTGATGTAGTAGCTAACGGTTTTATGCTGGGGCAGAACAAATAGAATGGAACAAAGGCAATATTTCATTTATGGTAACATTTTAAGTTCTTGACAATTATGAATGTTGTTATAAACATTCATGTACTAGTTTTTAATGTGACCATAGTTTTTATTTCTCTAGAACAAATTCCCAGAAATTGGATGGGTGTGTCAAATGGTGATCGTACGTGCTGGGAGGGTCTAACTGCAAAGGGTCCCAGGAGATAATTCTGTCTGTGATGGTGGTTGCAAGTCTAGGTATTTGTTATGCATGTTCATACACTGAGAACTATGTGCAGAACTGGAAGCCACAAATTTTAATGGATATTTATTTCAAAAATTATAAAAATGCATAGGACAAACAAATGGGACAATCGTGGATTGACACCTGCACACTCAGAATTAGTATAGCCAAGTCCCTAAAGAGCAAATCACGAAGGAAAGAATTTCAAGGTTTGATTTTTTAAATAAGAAGAGAAGGCCACTAGTTATTCTTGTATCTCTAAAATTCTAAGTGTTCAGAGGTTGCCTGGCAAATTTCTAACAATAAAGATTGCTTGTGAGGTTGGCAGTTTTCAAAGCCCGCTCTGTATTAGCAAGACAGGTCTTAGAAAGAATCAGAGATCACTTCCATGCAAGAGCAGAGATACCCAGAGTAATCCCGCTTTGATGAACAGAAGTCAGCATCTGCATTTTCGAAGACAGCAGTACTCACAGAGCTGGAACTGTTTCTGTCCCTTTTCTCCTCTCAAGAGGAGCCCCACTCACACGAATGCTACGATGAGAGATGGGATGTGAAGAAATCTTGAGCTCTCAGTTACTCGTTTGTTGGTGTGTTCACTTAACAAGTCTATTTTGGATACAACCACACACCACGCCCTGTGCTAAATGTTTAGGATTCAGTGGTGAGAGAACTGGACCCTGACTTTACAAAAGAAGAAGTCAGATAATGGCACAAATAATTAGAAACTGTGCTAACCATTTTGAAGGACAATTACAACTGACCCCTCAAAAAGAGACAACAGGGATATTTCAGGGAAATGTATCATTTCTGAAATTCAAAGAAGGCCTCTTTGGGGAAGTGGCATTTGATCTTAATTTAGTGACCAATGACCTGCATTATCAAAATTCTATTTCCTTTTACCTCTGTGTTCTGGCTAATAGCTACAAATGATAATCTAGGTTGTTTGCTTTAGGTCCGAATGGGACTATAATTACATTAACCCTGCTAGTAGATACAATGGAAAGGGCTTAGGTGGCATTCTGCACAGAGGCCTGGCATTATCCCCAAGGTTTCTGATGAAATTTCCACTGCCTGAAACATTTACACCAGTTGATGTGAGGTACAGAGTAAGTTGCAAGCCCTCTCATTCCCTAGATTACTTTGATGCTCTGAAAGAAGGGTTTAATTCTTAGATGTGGTATCTGGAAATAGGAAGGAAAACATGATCTGTATCTGACAAACAAGACACTTCCAATCTGAGGCAAAAGCCATTATATTGAGAAACACCAGCTTTCCACTTACAGGAACTAGGGGAATTCTTTTTCCATTATTTATCAATGGAATAGCAAACGTACACTAAAAACTCACTATGCCTGGGGAGCACTGGGTAAAGTACTTTGAGAGGAAACACAAGGAAAACAGAACCTTGATCTGTTCTTTCAGGTTACTCTGTTTGGAGAAATAAAAAATGTACCTGTTATTTTTTTTTAAGATCAATTATTTATTTGACACACAGAGAGTGCACACAAGCAGGGGCAGAGGGAGAGGGAGAAGCAGATCCCCCCTCCCCGCTCAGTGGGGAGCCTGATGTGGGGGTCAATCTCAAGACCCTGGGATTATGATCTGAGCCCAAGGCAGACACTTAACCTACTGAGCCACCTAGGTGTCCCGAAAACATACCAATTAAACAAACTAAAGGCAATGACAAAGTGAGCAAGAGTCAGACCTATCTAATCTATGGATGCAAAAGAAATGCCAGATGAAAACTTGGTCAGATACATAAAAATTGAACAGGGTTTATCTTCAAGTGGTGGACTTATGGTAGATTCCTAACTTACTCTTTATGCTTGTCAGTACTTTCTAAATTTCCTTCCATAAACTTTTTTTTCCTCTAAGGCTACAAAACAATAAAAGTTGTATTAAAAAAAAATTGTATTACTATGGACTTCATGTCTTCAAGTTCATTGTTCTTTCTTTGGCTGTGCCTAGTCTACTAGTGAGCCCATCAAAGGATTGTTGTTGTTGTTCAATTTATTTATAGCATTTCCTTTAGATTTTTTCCCTCAGTTTCTACTTCTCTGAATAAATTACCTATTTTTGTAGGTTGTCTACATTTTCTAGTAAAGCCTTTAACATATTTATTTTAAATTTCTCTAATTCTAAAATCTGTATGTCTGAATTTGATTCTGATGCTTACTCTGTTTCTTCAGTTTTTTTTTTTAAGTTTTAACATGCCTTATAATTTTTGTTGAAAGATGGACATGATTTATCAGGTAATAAGAACTGTGGTAAATAAACCAATGAGTTTGATTTTTTCTCTGGTTAGAAGTTTTATTATTTTTAATGTTTACTGGATATGCAGGTACCAGAAGCTTCAAATTCCTCATATATTCTTGCTTATGCCTCTCCTTAAATAGACTCTATGCCTTGCAGCTCTTCTAGCTGTAATCCACTATGATTGTACTGAAATACTTGGGGAGGAGAAATGTTCTATGATCCTATGAGCAAATCTTAAACTTTTAGTGGCCCTATGCTTCTTGGCTTTGACCTTCCCATGTTTTCTTAGCTTCCCTAACCCTCAGGTCAACTAGAAAGCTAGAAGGTGCCAGAGTCAGAGATATATCCTTTTCCCTGGAGGGATAAAGCTCTGCTAGTCTTTTTTTTTTTTTTTCTTCCTGGAGAGTTGGCATTTGCTATGGAAAGTGCTCTGGGCACCGTTGACAACAGTTACCCTTTCCCTTCACTGTGAGGACCTGGTAAGGTTTTTGGAGATAAAATCCACAAAATACGGAGCTCCTCCTAAGACTGTGGCCCCCAAGAATTTCTCACTTTTCTGCCAGCTCACAGTCTGCCTCCGGCAATTTGCCACAATTACTATGTGAGTTTTCCTAGCTTATGGCTCCAGAAGCTTCCATCCAGGGAAGCTAATCTCACTTGTGACCCCTCAGAGTCAGTCACAGACTGAATGTTTGTGTTCTTATAGAAAGGACATGATGGAAACAGGGAGACATCAAAGTGTGCTCTCTCCACCACGTGAGGATAAACAAGAAAGGCACCTGTCTGCAAGCCAGGAAGTGGGCCCTCCCATAGACACCAGATCTGCATCATCCTCATTTTAGACTTGCCAGCCTCCAGGATCGTGAGCAACAAATGTTTGCTTCGTAAGCCACTCAGTTACAGCAGTTCGAACTAAAACATCCTGTGTCTCGAGATTTCAGGGGGCAGTTTGCCCTGCCTCCTCAATTCTTTGGTGAGTGCAAGAAAAGTCATTGATTTTCATTTCGTTTAGCTTTTGTAATTGTAATTGTAAGAACAGGCGAGACGGCTTCTTAGTTCTCTAAATGTTAGAACTGGAGCCAGAAGTGGCTTCTTCCTTTTTATAATTAGGTGTATCTGGTGATAACCTTTGAACAAAACGATATGGTTTTAACCATTTCAAGTCTTTTCAGGGGCTATTGTTTAAGTTGTGAAGGTTGCGCCCTACTCAATGGTGCACAGCCTAGGAGGCAAGAAGAGATGGCATCTAACTTGTACTAAGGTGCAAGTGGGCTGACTGCGGACCCTCCTTTGCAGGCTGGGGCAAGGGAGATCCAAGCCTGAACTCACCCACTGCAGCCCTCCTGGGAAGCTCTCAGGGGTCCTTCCCAGCCCAGAGTGGAGAGTACACTCAGACCCACCCTTAGAATTCCTCTGGCCAGCTGAGGACTTGATAGAACAGGACTACCAGCAGAAAGTCCTTTCAAAAGCCTCATTCATTCCCGGCCTGGCTCTCTGGGAAGATCAGAGCTTGCCTTGGCCATTCCTCCACTTCTGTTGTGTCTCCTGCTGCTTCTTGCCTGCCTAGAGCCCGGTTGACAAGTAAGATTTGAAACCAACAAGTGAGGCCCCATGTTCCACAACCACTGCCCCTTCATGGACACCCTCATCGTTCTGGGGAGCCAAGCGGTGAATGTGAACTTGAGTTCAGGAGAGACGGCTTGGGCAAGGCAGCCAACTTCCCCAGTGTGAAGCCAGCAGTTGCCTGGAAAGGGGGGGATGTGAGCAGCATCTTCTCAGCCCTGACAGTGAAATTGGGCCCTTAGGAGAAGGGAGGGGCTGGTGGCTACAGAATCTGGTAATGATTCTGTCACCAACCTCAGCAGCGGACGGCCCTCATTTGTTTTGCTGCCTAGCACTAGGGCAAGATCATTGTTTATTATGGCTCCAAGGCAGCAATCATTTCACATAATGTGAAGATTTTTTTCACTCAATTTACTTTCATGCTTTGGGCTGATGAGAATAATAATCACATGTTGATTACTGGTACCTTGACAGATGATGCTCAGAAAAAAACGCAGGTCACTGATCATTCTAACCCTGTTTTCCCCTCAAACATTGAAGGTTGTGAATTGGAATCTCACTCAGTCGCTACTTTCACATCCCCAAGTTTCTGATGCCAAGAAGACCAAGACGAAATACTTCTTTCAGGGGCCCCCAATTCCTGCTGTCTGTGCTATGGGATAATTTATGCTGATTTGTTTTAAAGAGACAGGCATACATAATTCATGTCCTGTGCATTGTGGCTTTTGGCCATTGAAAATACTATCTCTCTTTTGGCAGTGCTTGCAGGAACTAGCTACAATAAACATTTCATACCTCAGTGGACACTCTTTTCTCAGCTAATAGGGAGCCTGACTTAAATGTAAAGACTCCATCATGAGTTTATTTAATGGTGAATTCAGCTGAGTATTTTTTTTCTTCCAAAGCATAAAATGAGCTTATTATCTGTATCAATAGTGGGTTTTCCTCAAAAGGAGTCAAGGTGTGAATGGGCATGAAAGGGAAATTAAATTGAAACTCTTGGTGGTTTCATGGTTGGAGGCCAGTTTAAAACTCCAACTTAAGTGATTTTGAACTAACCAGCAGAACAGTAGGGTCAGAAAGCATGCAGATGTGAAGGGAGACATCACGCCTGGGCTTCCCACCTGGAAGGCAGAGCGTCAAACTGGACCCTTCTGTGGTTACGGGGATGGGGGCACTGCTAAGGATGGCTGAATTTATACCAGCGGAGCTTACAGTGGTATTAAGTGTAATCTACGCAAATAGAGCCAAAGTGATCTTTAAAAATGCAAATCTCATCAAGGTGTTCCTCTCCTGAAACCCCTTCAGTGGCTTTTCTATTTCACATGGGAGGAAGCCAGGAGCTGCCTATCAGGGGCTCCGCTTACACTCCATCCTCCTCATGCCTGCCGTCACCCTTCCTCACCGGGCTCCAGCAAAGAGGGACAGCTCCCACTTGTCCACAGCCGCATGGTCACCTGAGAAACTCTTGGCTCTTACCGCCAAATTCATCCTAAATGCCACTTCTTTAGGGAATTTCCCTATTTATTCCAGCAAGTTTAAGTCCTCCTGATAAGTGGGCTCACATACTTTTTTTTTTTTTTTGCCTCTGTAATTTTTTGATTATTTTGATTTTTTGTTTTTCTGTCCTTGCACTAAACAGTAAGCTCCTTCAGGACACCTAGACTCTGATTCACAGATACATCCTGTTAGGGCATGGTAAGCCCTCTATGAGTAGCTGCTATCTGAGTGAATCAATTCGAGCGGTGGTTCTCAAACATTCCAGGCAGTTGGTTAAGGCACACATTGCCGGGGTTCCAAAGTTCTGGTGCACGGAGGTGGGACCCCAAAATATGCATTTCTAACGAGTTCTCAGGTGGTGTTAGAACTGCACTTTGAGAACCACCCATACTGGAAAGCCTTTCCACAAGTACACTCTTACCCTGGGGACCCCAGGTCAAGAGATGTGCATTTGGATCCATCTCTGCAATGAACCGACCGGAAGTCCTTGAAAACCCCTCCTATTTTCTTCATAGTCACTTAATAAACGGCTTTTGCTTCCTCCTTTGTGGTATCTCCTGTACTTCTCTGTTCCTTCCCTTCTGCTCTATTTCTGGATGGGGACATTTTAACAGCACATTTCAACTACTAACCACATCCTAATCATTCTCCTGGTCCCCACTGTCTGCCCCTTGAATCCCTTGTTTACTTTATTGCCAGTTTTGAGTGCCTTGGAGGCCAATGTGAACATGCCCTGCCCTTATCAGAAATTTTGTTGGTGATATCATCTTTCCAGGCTTTTCTCAACCTGGACCTCCTGCTCTGCATGTTGCTCCCACAGCCCTAATGCAACACGAGGCTTCTCACAGCTTATTGCACTTACTACGTGTCCATCTTTCCTGACAGGCTGTCATGGGGGCAAGCGCCATGCCAGTCTGGTCTAACTAACATAACCCTGACCTACAGGTCTTGCAACATAAGACATTTCTTAACAGCAAAGTCACCAAACAACGCTGAGTCTATTCTCCTGCAAAAAAGTCATAATCTTAGAAAGCACGTAATTGGGGTTATTCTATGCCAGATTTCTTCTCAGCACTTTACATATATCACTTTACCTTACTACTTTACTAATCCTTACGACGCATTCCCTATTCTTAGAGATAAGCAAAGCAAGGCAGAGAAGTGAAGAGGTTCAAGGTCTCGCTCAAGGATTCAAACCCAGGAATTTGGCTGCTGAAGTTCATGATCTTACCTACCATGCCATACCGACTGAGGAGAAGCCCGAATATGCCCAGAATTAGGTAGTGTACCAAGAATTTGGGCCAGTTTAGTGAGTTACACGTAATTACATACAAAATAATCTGTTGAGTACCTACTATGTGTAGGGACCCAAGACACATATTGTGGAGTTAAGCGTGGATAGGATACAGCACCTAAGAATCAGTCTGGTGCTACAGATGGAGGCACTGAGTTACCGTGTCCCATTCCTCATCTTTAAAGGGAGAAAGTAAGTTCCATTTCACAACGTTTCTGTCAGGATCACATGTGAAGGGCGTAGGTAAAGCACTTCGCACCTTAGCCAACACGCAGAGCCTCCTCGGTAGTTGAGAGCTATCATTTTATCCCTGTTCTTGAGCAGTTTTCTATATGGTTAGAAGTCAGGAATTGGTAGTGATCCTCTTGAATTACAAACTTAGCTACATCAATAAGAGCCTCAACATATCCAAGATAGAACACCATTTGAGTCCAGAGTAACCCCCAAAAGTTGCATAGGAGAGGCGGGTAACATCAAACTAAAGAGGGAATCGAACTTATGAGTCATGAAACTATGCCCCAGGAAGTTTCTTTTAACCACTCACTTATTTACTACTTATTTACAGAGTACCTACACATTAGAAACTGTGCTAAACACAAAGAATACAAAGAAAAAAAAAACAATAGGGTTTATCTTTTTCTCTCCAAACTGTTTTCATCACCCATGTTATATTTGATCTTCCATTATTGACCTCTTTGATCACTGTATTAGGAATGATTCTGAGGTTGAGTTTAGGCTTATCTGGAAAACACACCAAAGAACTTACATTTGAATAAAACTGGAAGGCTAGGGTGGGTAGGTTCCTAACACAGCTTTTCAGTAACTAGGCGGGTACGAAGCAACCATATAAAATCTCTACTTCATCCATTCCTGTCTTCTACTTTCCCAGCCTTTCAAGCTACTCTGTCTGCCACAGCAACATTGGTATCCTGAATTGAGAAGGTATCGTGGACATTTAAAATACAAATTGGTGAAGTAGGATTTGAGTTTCCATATATACTATATATACATAACACGGAAGACTCCATCAATACACATATGATCAATGAAAGTAACATCTGTACACATCCACTTGCATGTAAAGTGTGTGTGGGTGTGTGTACACAGATGCACATTCTCAACATGTATTTGTAATACTCCAAAATGTACCTCTCTTGGGCCCATGGTACCAGTTTAATTTTGGTGCACCAGGCCCCAAGGCAATCATCAAACACTGCACAGACAAGTACTTATTAGATGCTTACTTGGAAGGCTTACAGAAGCTTTCAGAAATAGGACTGGCAGGCCTAGAGGAGAGTAAGTATATAAAAACCCTTCTGTGTAGAGAAACTCCAGCATCGTGTCTTTCTCCCTATGAAGAAATCTGTTTAATTCTTACTTTGGTGATGTTAAAATGTCCAAAAAAAAAAAAAAAAAAAAAGACCCCTTTAAAAGTAAAATGGTAATTTTTCACCTAAAACAGTGATTTTCAAATTTTATCACATATTATTATCGCTAGAGACTATTCGAAAAATGCAAGGTCAGACCCACCAAACCATCATTTCTTGAGGGTGGGATCCAGGAATCGGAATTTTAACAAGCATCCCAACTGTTCTACTGTCTTTCATCTGTGGCCAACACATTGCAAATCACTAAGGTGTAAATTAAAAACAGGCGGGCTACTACACCTCACCGCTACTCAGAAGACAGAAAGAAATGCAAAGCTTGACGATCTGTTTGGCAGGAGAAAGGGCTAGGACACTTCGAGATTGAGAGGCAGGGGGGGGAAATTTAGCATCCCGAGTCCCAGCGTCCCAGCAGCTGCAGCAGCTATGATAGGAACCACTCTCGTAATACAAAGAACAGTCAAAAAGGAGGTAAAGGAGAGGTTGTCGGGAGATATGCAAAGTGACCTGAGACAGGCAATAATAAATAAGTTTAAAAAGCATATATTGAGATATTAACAGTTTATAATAATTAGCATGTAGGTATGAGGTCGCTTTTAGATTCATTTTTCTTTTAAAAAATTCTCTCAGTGGTTGTTTCCCTACTTAAAGATAGAAACACTTTTTCTCCATCCTCTAAATAAATCTTTTCTTTTCACACATGTACATAAGTCTGCTGACATACGTTTCCCATCAGTTTCATCACTGGCTAATGGGAATTGTTGGCTATTTAAGCGATTAAGGATACATTGCGTGAGATGCTGTGAAGACTGAATACAGGGTGTGGGAAGCTCTTAGAATAGTTCCTGGCAACTAGACATTGTCTGACAAACTGTATTTATTATTATTAATTATTAATGTGCAATTACATGCCTTCAAAAGCATTTCCTGTCGGCTCGATCAAGGTTGTCGGTCCAAGAGCAAAACTTAAAAGGTACAATTGTTCCACATGCCTAGGTAAGTAGCAAGGCTCCTACTGAAGGAGGGCACGAATCCCAAGTGATGAGCACAAGAAAATGTATCTAGAATCCTAGAAACCAGAGAGGAGGATGCCAGCAAGGCACCAGAGATTAGAACAGAGGAGTAAACCTGATCTTTGAGGAGAAGCTATTCTGATCTGTAAAATACTCCTTACACTTTAGGCCATATGCGGCTCTCACTGAAGTTGCAGGCAAAGCCAATGTTTGGACCACAAAAAAACTCATGCTCTGTACACACTGGGACTTGAGAAAACACCCTCCTTGAGTGAGGCCATTTCTGAGATTCTGAGACAGTAAAGTATAAAACCAAGCGCTTATTTACTTCTTACTTTTCTTGATTTCCTTTGATCAAAAACTGAATTTTATTTAACCGATACGTTTGATATGTACATTTTGACTAAGAAGTACGACACCCTAAATGACTACATTCACAGTTATTCAAGGAATTCAGGAAAAAAAACAGTCTTACAAAAGTCCTGAGAAATATAAAAAGTTGGCTATTGTACCTGAGAGGACACACACGGGGCCCAGAGACACCTCATTTATGAGCTAAATACCTGGCAATCACAAATACCTAAGATGGTCTGGAAATGGCAAACAAAGTGAGTAGCCAGCATGCATTAACTAACAGCAGATCTTAAGTGGCTGTGTGGGGTCCTCATATGACAGTGACCCTAAGCCATCACTCCAGTCTGTGCAAGCGAGATGCTCACACATTTTTCTCTGAAGCTAATATTATTAGAGGCAAAATTCTAGTATGTTGGGACCCTACTGTCCATTATAAACAGACCAGAATGTAGTTTGAGAAGGCGGTACAGGGAGAGCAGAAAGTGACAGGGACTTGTCCATTTACGATGTAGGAAACAGAAATTCCGTAAAAGCCAGGCAGACATGGATTCAAAATAGCACTCTGAGGTCATTCCGTTACTATTTCTGTAACATTATAAACTCACCTCATGTCGTCTTTTAAAAATGGAAACAAATCAAAACAGTGGGGCATAGATTTGTTTGCAAACTACACATGCTTCCTTCACAACCTTGTAGACTCTGATGTGGACATCTTGGGGGGCAGGGAGGGCCTTAGTATGGGGTAACAATGATTCCCCCTTAATCCACAGGCTAATTACACAGACTTTTAGGAAGTGCCTACATGCTAGGCCCTCTTCTGGGGGCTGGGATCATAGCAGTAAACAAGAGAGACAAAAATCCCTCGCCTTGTTTTCTGGTGTGTGTGGAAAATCCAGAGAAGGAAGACACACCTATAGTCTGTCAGCAAAGTGCCATGGAAAGAAAGCAGGGAAGGAGGAGAGAGAGAGTGTCAGGTAGAGAGGCAACAATTTCAAACAGGAGGCCAAGGAGGGCCTTGCTGCGAAGTGACATTCGAGCACTTGAAGGGGTGAGGCAGCAGCTGCCATGCTTTCTGGAGGAAGCGCAGTCCTGACACGAGGAAGAGCAGCTAGCTGCCAAGGCCTCAAGATGGACGCATTCACGGCAAGATTGAGAAACAGCAAAGAGGCAGCAAGAGCAAGAGGGAGAGGAGGGGAGACAGGTCAGCATCGTGGAGGTCTCTGGAGACCAGCGGACTCGGCGTTAGACGCAAAACCACTGCAGGGTTCCATGTATCTCACAATTCCAGAGAGTAACGCAAGATTCTAAGGAGGCTGGAGCAGCAACAGAAGAGCTCTGGCAAACCGCCGGGACAATCCTGATGAAAGAGGATGTGGCTGGCACCAGTGGGGGAGGGGAAGGCAAGAAGGGCTCGGATTCTGGGCGCATACTGAGGGAGACCAGATGCAGGGCGTGAGAAGGAAGGACTCAAGACTGATGCCGGGGCTTTGGGGCTGAACAACCCAAGGACGGAGAAGTCAGTATTTGTGGTGCAATGGCGCATGCAAATAGACTCGACCCACTGAGAAAGATCTGGATTCAGAAGGGCTGTCACAAAACCATGTTTAGTGCTTGGAAGGCTGCAGATGTCTACACAGTACAGATTAATCTGGAGTCGTGTTATTCAGGGGACTTGAGCTATCCCTGGTGATTCTTTAATTCTTTCTACCCCAGGGCAGCTCATGTGGCCAGAAGCACTCACGAGTGGAAAACTTAAGACCTCCTGAGAACAAAGATCAGAATAAAACTTCCGTGGGCCTTTTCTTTTTTTTTTTTTTTTTTTTAAGATTTTATTTATTTGAAAGAGAGAGATCACAAGTAGGCAGAGAGGCAGGCAGGGAGAGAGAGGGGAAGCAGGCTCTCTACTAAGCAGGAAGTCCGATGCGGGGCTCCATCCCAGGACCCTGAGATCATGACCTGAGCTGAAGGCAGAGGCTTTAACCCACTGACCACCCAGGCGCCCCTCCGTGGGCCTTTTCTAAACAGGAATTGCATCTTACCCGCCCCTGGTTTGCCAGGGCCTAATGCAGTACCTGGCGTGGAGGATACGCTCAGTATGTTTAATTTCAGTGTGGGGGTAGGAAGGCCAGATGCCTGTCTGATCCAATGAAAAAGCAGCATGAAAATAGTTTGTTTTCCTAAAATAGAGGTGCTATATATTCAGGAATGGTGACTTCAAGTTGTACCTAATATAGGTCCTCAGGGAGCAGGCTTTAATCAAGAGATAAGAATGACTTATAATTAGTGTATCAGTCATTTGCATGTGAATGGATGCTTGAAAGCAATTTATTCTCTTAAGTAGCTTAAATATTCCATTGTAAGAATGTTTACCCTATTAATTTGCTTAGCAAACATTCTCTTTTGAGTCGGAACAAATCTCAACTTCAGCCCACCCTCCTGTCCTGATCGGCAGAAATTCTGAATCCTGTATTTACTCGTTCATCTTTGACAAGCTGCTGAACTTTCCAGGGCCCCTACTGCACTGGGGAGTGGGGGGGTGGGGGGAGGGTAGGAGGGAGCAGGAGGGTGGGTAGGTGGGTACGGAGTGGGAAAGAACTTCCCTGAGAACAAGGATTTCAACCATACAATCACTTCTATACTTTTCTAATTCCGAAGTTTGATTCCATAATAATTAACCAAGTCTGGTTTACTAAGGCTTTATAAGGTTAGGTTAAGTTCTCCCCATACCCAAGCTTCTTTTTGGCTACAAATGGATCTTTAAAATTCAAGAAGCACTAAGTCTTCCTGGAGACAGACCATAGAGAAGTTGTGATTTCTACATTACATTCAAAGTATCAGTGGTGGGTTCTGTTAGATTTTGGAGACACTTGTTAAATAAAGCGGGACCATCCCACCATTTTCTGCTTTGCGTAAGTTGGGCAGTCTATGTTTCTATCCGCTTCAATAGAAGTGGATGGACGTTGGCAGACCACGTCCGTCGGAACTTGAGGTTGGCCACTGTCTGGCTCTATGACCTTAGTTAACCTCTCAAAACCTCAGTTTCCTCATCTATCAAATGGGGAGCATAAGAGGCCGCTACACAGCATTGTTGTTGGAGTGGGATTCGCTGAGAGGATCGCGACCCGCTCTGTAGGCTGTTAACTATGATGGCCGTCCAGGGCTGATGGGTGGGAGAAGGCTGCCAGCTCCTTTTCAGCACCGGCCCTGACGGCAGCAAGCCATCTCTATCAAAGGGAGACACATCATTGCAGGGAGATATTAGCGATTCTATTCTTAAACTGTCGGGCAAAATGACACTTGCTCATAATCCCTCAGAATCCTCCTTAAAATACCTGCAATCTGGTGTGTTGTTGCCACGGCCAACCACAGGGAAGGCAGGCGATCCCTATTAAAAGTTGTTTGGAGATTAGAACTCAGAGAACAGCTGGGTACCTTTGTTGCCGGCAGGCTGCTGACTCAAAATGATGGGAAAGGAAAAAAAAAAATCCTCACTGGAATGAAGAGAGGAGAGAAAAACTGCAGAGTTGGTGGTGGGGGGGCGGGGGGAACAGCTCTGGCCTTTGAAAACAGATTGCTCTGCTGTCCTATTATGAAGGAGGTGTGTGGGCATTCACAATTCCACACAGGGCCTAATCCAATTCTTTGGGAAAACACACACATACACACACACCCCAAAAACCCGACATGATAAAAAACCCAGGGCCAGGTGCAGGCTGTTTTGGTACTGTGTTTGAGGAGGCATTTGTTCCTCTATTTGTCTGATGAAAGGGCACACACTGCCCGAGTCCCCTTCAGCCCCCGGGACCGCAGGAATGCTGAGCACACAAAGGATCCCGCTGAGGAAACAGAGGGAGATGCTGCCCTTGTCAACAATTTAATATGATTCACAGAACTAACCGCTCGTGCCTCACGATTCCAGGCGTGTCACTCCTTGTGGCTTCAGTTACAGAGACTCCGGTGAGAGAAATACCTTCCATTTCTCAGTCTCCTTCAGGCACCGTCATTCAGGTCTTGAAGTGGCTTGCCGAGGTGGGCAGAACGGATTTTCCTAGCCCCCTTTACAGATGAAAACAGAGACCCAGAGCGATCAAGCGACCTGCCCAAGGTCACTAGAATGACGGGACAGAGCTGGAATCCTGCAATGAGAACTCATAATCCACTACTGAACATGGGTGGCCAGAGGCAGAACCCCGGTCACCCGCAAAGGGCTCTGATTTAGCTGAGTCATAATGGATTGGGGGACGGGGTGCCAGGGACAATGGAGGGAACAGGGTACAGGCAAAGGGATGCAATTTTAACAGGAGGACTATTCACCAGGCTTTGCCTTCTCTGTTCTGACAAAGAGATTGGAACCTGAACATTTTAGGAGAGCAGCCTTGTTAACTTCATCTGTTCTCTGACGACCTAACCAGATGGGATTCCTGCAGCTCTTCACGGAGTTGAGCAGTGTGCAAGGACTAGAATACATGGCCCAAACAGCAGCCAGGACGATGGCAACTAGTATTTCAAAGCCTGTGCCATTCTCAATTTGCTTCCACAACTTCACGAGTTACTTATGTTGTGTCAGTTGTGTGTGTGAGGCCAGGGCCGTCTACCGTTCCCTTCGCCCACAGTACGCTCGGCCCTGCCCAGTGTTACGCTCAACAGGTACTCATGAATTTTTTTTTTTTTTAAGATTGTTTTTATTTATTTGACAGAGAGAGAGAGAGAGAGATCACAAGTAGGCAGAGAGGCAGGCAGAGAGAGAGGGGGAAGCAGGCTCCCTGCTAAGGAGAGAGCCCGATTCGGGGCTCCATCCCAGGGCCCTGAGATCATGACCTGAGCCGAAGGCAGAGGCTTAACCCACTGAGCCACCCAGGCTCCCCATTCATGAATTCTTTTAGCAAATGCTCACTGAGTAAGGAGCCTGCCCTCAGAACCTTGTTTACTAAGTTAAGAAATAGTAGAAAGCATCTCAGCGATGATGGGGGTTGGGGATGGGGAAAGAGTCAGTGCTGTCTGAAATGGGAGAGTGCTGGAGACACCAGGGCAATTCTAGGGGTGGGAGTGGGGATCACCTAGTGTTGGTGAGAAGGGTTCCTGCTCATCCCGGCGGGGCTCAAGATCCCAGGACCCCGGGATGGAGCCTGCCTCAGCCTCCCTGCTCAGTGGGGAGACTACCTCTGCCACTCACCCTGCTTGTGCTCTGACAATAAAATCTTTAAAAAAAATATTAATGAGGAGGGCACGTATTATATGGAGCACTGAGTGTGGTGCATGAACAATCTTGTAACACTGAAAAAATAAACATATTTGGGAAAAATAATATAAAATAAAAGCCTACTGGGAAGTAAATACATCAAAA
>CM052813.1:43603757-43645396 GCA_028533885.1 Nasua narica | reverse complement strand
CCTGATTTACATAAAAAGTTGCTTGGAACTGGCATCTTTGTTGCTGCCTTAGTGGGATCTTCTCATGGGATTTCTCAGAGATTTATGTGCTTGGAACCAAACTTAGATCAAAACAGTCTATAGAAGGTTCTGTAAAATACCATGGGAGTGACGGAACTCATAGTATATTACTGTCACACAAATAATTCTTTCCCAGCTAGGCTGACTGCTGGCCCAGCATGTATTCACTTGGGAACTCTATAAAGGGTACAAAATTTAAATTTGTACCTTCCTACAACCTAGTGAATCTCCTTCCTACAACTTCATCCTTTTAAAAAATGAAGGTAAAAGTTTTGACTCGTCTCCTTTTAGAAAGAAGGCGCCACATACAGGGCAGTGGATAAAAGTAGAGAGGATAGAACCAGACCCATTGCTAGTCTCTGTCATCAGGCACATATCTGAAGGGCTCTGAGAATCAGCTGTCTCGTGCGTCAAAAGGGATAATGGCAGTTCATGGGCATAGAACCCAGCACAGTGTCTAGCATACAGATTATAGCTCTTATTTTAGTATCAAGGGGTTTTCTTTGTTCAGGCCATTTGATCTCAATCTATTCTATGGAAAAGCAAATACTAGACCTACTTAAGTAGAAAGGAGTCGTGGAATTTACGTCGCGAGGCAACCGATCTGTTGTGAAGGAGAGGCTGTGCTTTGAGACAGGTGGGGCGCCTGGGTGGCTCAGTTGGTTGGTTGTCTCTTGATCTCTGCTTAGGTTTTGATCTCAGGGTCTTGAGTTCAAGACCCCAAGCTGGGCTCCACACCCACTTAAAAAAAAAAAAAAAAAACACCTGGAGAAGAATTTAACGTCTGATGAGAATGAGTTCACTTCTGCCTGAGTTGGAGGCATTGAGGGGCGTGTCCTTCTCGAGGAGGCCAAACAGCCTCCATACACAGTACTGGACCGATGCCGGCTCCCTCTGCGGCAGCCAGGGACAGGGAGGCAGGCTGTGCGCCAGGGAGGAGAAGCACGGAGCCCGTACTTCCTTCCGTGGCTCAAGCCCATCGCTTCATCTCCTTCTACCTCGTGTTCGGGCAGGTTTACACGTGGCAATTTACAGCCTGCGGGAAGCTAATGAATAATATTCAGATAAAGTGAATGCTTTTCTTTTGGCAAGGGCATTGCGGATCAATTTAAGTCAAATATGTCCAGTTCTGTTGGAATAATAAACTCTTTCGTATTAATAGAGCTACTATAAAATCCACATACTTTGTACAACCTGAATGGGATTAAAGGCAAGCAATTAATCTTCTCTGTGTTTTCTCACCAGGGAAAATAGATTTTTAAACATAAGTTTTGTACAATTTTTTTAAATTATTTAGAAACTCAGGTCCCACTTTTTTCTGTAAGGGATTTTTGCCCCAACTTTTTATTTTACTTTAGATTTTAAAAGTTATTAAAATGTCGATAATGTGCAATCCATCAATGCCAGATTTAATTGCCTTTTACATTAACTTTGTACTTCAGAAATAGTGTCAGATCTAATCGTATTTGACCCAGTGATGTCCCTAGGACAGTTTTTTATGGCTCCATTTGATAGATAAGGAAGCTCAGGGATGGAAAGGTAAGGGTCCTACCCAGTTTTCCAGTTAGTGGTGGGGCTACATTAGAACCCACAGCTCCTAGCTTCTAGTCTGGTCACACATCAAGGCTTCCCAAGTGATACAAGCCATAATAATGTCTTCTGTCTGTCTGCACGTGGAGACATGTCCTTTCGCCCATTGGTCTAGTAAGGAGAGCAATCCATGAAACATCAAACCTCTAGCATGGCTGGAACTGGACCGTGGTGGGAGTTTCTACACAATTGATGGAAATTATGTAAAAACTGTAAAAATGGGGAGGTTTCTGCCCGTATGTTACCATGATAACCAAGGCAAATACGTGGCGCTTCTGGAAATCTCCCACAAGGATTCTGATCTGGCAGGTTCTATTCTGGGCTCTTAATGGAGTATGCTCTGGGTAAAACCCACACATCTCTATATGTATAATATGATTATAGGTCCATTAACTTTAGTATTTAATTTTTGAATTGTGTATCATTTGAAATGCCAAAGAGGAGTAGGGTATAAATTTTTTTTTCTCCTACCTCTGCCTCTCATCTGCCCAGCTTCCCTGGACCGAATATCATTTGAATATCCTTTAAGAGCTATTTGATTCGGGCCCCTGGGTGGCTCAGTCATTAAGCGTCTGACCTTGGCTCAGGTCATGATCCCAGGGTCCTGGGTTCGAGCCCCACATCGGGCTCCCTGCTCAGCAGGAAGCCTGCTTCTCCCTCTCCCACTCCCCCTGCTTGTGTTCCCTCTCTTGCTGTCTCTCTCTCTCTGTCAAATACATAAAATCTTAAAAAAAAAAAAGTTATTTGATTCACATATAGACCAAGACATAGTTAAGTATTTTCTCATAATTTGGATCATTTTAAGCAAGCACCACCGGTGATTCTGGTACAGGTGGTCTACAGATGGTCAGTCAACCCTGGAAAGAATATTGACTCTTCTAGAGCGCAGGAATTCCTGGTGGTGATCTGGAACGGTGGTCCTCGCACTCGAGTGTGTACGGGAATTACCTGCGGGGCTTGTGCACAGATGGCTGACTCCTCTGCTTGGAGCGCCAGTGACCCCCAGCAATGCGTATTAAGCTGGACATGCTTTCCTTAAGCACCTTCCCAAAATGAAACCTAGAATGGCCATAAAAACAGCAATATGCGGTCCTTACTAGGTTGCAGGATCCGTTTTGAGCACTTAGGTGTACTAACTGGTTTAAGCCTACAGATAGTTACACGAGGGAGATACTATCATCCCAGTTTAAAGAGGGAAAACTGAGGCAGGCAGGTTTAGTGACTTCCCCAACTTTATATATTCAGGTGGTTAGTGGTCGAACCAGCCTAACTCCAGAAGCCATGGACTTAACCACCAGTCTGTACTGTCTTCCAGATCCTTGCACCAAATTTGATTGAGAGCCTCTCTCACTTTGTACGTAGCACCCAGATGGGAAATGTATAACACAAAAGACGAATAGGTACTTTTTTTGCGGAAGAAATTTTCATTTTAAGAAATGCAAATAAAAGTCCTTTTGTTAGTTCCTCTGGTAATCAATTTGAGAAATTTTCAAATCTCTTGCAGCTGTATAGAAACAGTTTTGTAAAATGAGGTATATGAGTCTTTTGTACCCCAGAGCAACTTTTTAAAAACATATTTAAGTAATCTCTACAGCCAACGTGGAGCTTGAACTCTTGACCCCAAGATTAAGAGTCACATGCTCTTCTGACTGAGCCAGCCAGGCGCCCCTGTCCCCAATAACAATTTTTTAAAAGTATAGTGAATCACATAAAATTGATACAGAAAATTATATAAAACATATAAAATCTTGCCTATAGCATATAAAATCTATATATATGGACCTACTTAGCTAAAAGCACTTATGTATGTGTGATGGGTCCAACACGAGCTTTGCAGGAGTTGATCGTTAATTTTTCACATATTATATAAAGGTGCTGATAACACATTGTCAGCTGGAAATTGGCCCTGGTGGGAGCACTTAACAACATGAGAATCGGCAAAAAGTGGAAAAC
Organism: Nasua narica; assembly: GCA_028533885.1. Lineage (NCBI taxonomy): Eukaryota > Metazoa > Chordata > Mammalia > Carnivora > Procyonidae > Nasua > Nasua narica. Next base: position 43,641,793 of record CM052813.1, on the reverse strand, counting down.
AGATTTTTTTTTCTTTAGAGAACAGGCTGTTAAACACTGACGGCCATACCACTATTCCAGTGGGTAGGTCTTCTACCCCAAGCCAAATACACACATTTTTCCTTAATAGAGACTTTTAAGAAGAAAGATATTTTAAGTAGTACATTACTAAGACTGGCACATTAAATAGAATGTTAATCACAGTATTGACTTCTTCACTTTAATCACTCAATTCTTGCCAGTAACCAAAAATGTGGATTAAACACATGGAATTTATCTCTCATCCCTTTGCTATTAAGTATCTAAATAATTATTTCTGCAGTCAATGTCCCTAAAGCTAAACACATGGTTAGGAAACAGTGCCCCAAAGTTCTCATTCTTAGAGCCCGAGAATGCCAATCAGAAGTAAAGATTCATAATAAGTCCTCTGGCAACAGAATGAAAAATGTGGAGTGTGTCTGGGGTAGGTTTGATAAGATATTGTAGTGATTCTAAGTTTCCTGTCTTTGACTCTTGTTGCATTTACTAAAATCAAGTCCCATTTTGGAATTTTCGAGCACTGAACAGGCTTAGAATTCCCCCCACAAAAGGGACACCTGGGTGGCTCAGTTGGTTGAGCAGCTGCCTTCAGCTCAGGTCATGATCCCGCATCGGGCTCTTTGCTTGGCATGGAGCCTGCTTCTCTGCCTGCCACTCTGCCTACTTGTGTTCTCTCCTCTCTCTCTGACAAATAAATAAAATCTTAAAAAAAAAAAAAAAAGAATTCCCTCCACAAAAGAGGGTAAATGTATAAATAATCTCAACCTATTGGCCTTTTATTTCCCTAAAATGATAAGCAGGAACTTTCTTTTTCCTCACATTATTGATGGCTGCGGTTTCAATTTTTGAGTAAATTAAATGCTTGTAATACTATTTGACCTACTCCTTGCAATTTTTTTTAATTCCAGTGTAGTTAACATAGTGTGATATTAAATTTCAGGTCTACAACACAGTGATTCAACAATTCCATGCATTACATAGTGTTCACCAGGTTAAGTATTCTCTTGGTCTCCTTTACCTATCACCCCCACCTCACCCATCTTCCCACTGGTAACCAACCATCAGGTTGTTCTCTATATTTAAGAATCTGTTTTTTGGTTTGTCTCTTTCTTTGTGTATTTTACCTTTGTTCCTTTGTTCTGTTAGATTCCACCTATGAGTGAAATTATGCGGTATTTGTCTTTCTGTGGTTTATTTCACTTAGCATAATACACTTCAAATCCATCCATGTTGTTACCAATGGCAAGATTCCATTCCTATTCATGGCTGAGTAATATTTCATTTGTGTGTGTGTGTGTGTGTGTGTGTATCACCTCTTCTCTATGTATTCATTGGTCAGTGACCCACTTGGGCTGCTTCCATATTAAGTTATTGTAAATAATGCTGCAACAAACATAGAGATGCATATACCCTTTTGAATTAGTGTTTCTCTATATCCTTTGTGTAAACAACCAGTAGTGCATTTACTGGGTCCTATAGTTTTGGGTTTTTTTTGGGTTTTTTTTTTGAGGAAACTCCATGCTGTCTTCCATAGTGGCTGCACAAATTTGTATTCCCACCAACAGTGCAAGAGGGTACCTTTCTTTCCACATCCTTGCCCACAAGTGTTGGCAATATCTTGTGATACTGATTTTAGCCATTCTGACAGGTGCAAGGTGATATCTCACTGTAGCTTTGTTTTGTAGTTCCCTGATGAGTGAAGGTGAGCATCTTTTCATACGTCTGTGGACCAACAAGATGTTGTCTTTAGAGAAATGTCTATTCATGTCTTCTGCCCATTTTTTAATTGGGTTATTTGTTTTTTGGGTGTTGAGTTGTGTAAGTTCATTATATATTTTGGATATTAACCCCTTGTGTTAGTAACTACTCCCTATTTATTAACCTCAACTAATGATGGCCAGGAATTCAGTTTGGTCCTTAGAAAAAGTGTTTTTACTCTAAGAACTTTTGGTGCCAGGATAATCCCTCAATCAAGGCACGCAGTCCCATGTGGCAATGAACACAGCTGTGGTGACAAGCACTGCACGGAGGGTGTTGAAGGTTTTTCAAGGGCTTTCGTGTGGTCCCGAAAGAACCGACAGGCCTTTGGTGACACAACAGGAAGTTAATTCTGCTCTATGTTTTCACACATTGCTATCATTCTACAAACCTATACTGACCCCCCCAACCCTGAAAAGGCCCTGCAAAGCTTTCTCTAAAGACTTGTGAAACCCCGATCTGAAGAGTGAGGAGAAATAAAAGTTTTCCCAGTTAGAACGGAGGGGGACTCATATGGGGCGCATCATTGAGGACTACAGCTCTGGGCAGTACCTCTGCTGAATCCCCACGTTGGCATGCTGGGACCTTCCACCTCTCAGCACCAGAAAGTTCAAAGCCAACTTGCTCCCTGGGCATACCACTTTGCATGAAAAAGGCAGTAGATCCTTTCATTCTTTAAATTGGCCTCACTGGTGAAAAGATGTAGGAGCAGTAGGGGTGAATCCAGTCACAAGGTTTCCGTCCTGTCTGGGTCAATGTTACCCCACATCATGGACTCTGGAGCAATGACTTGTTGGAAGATTTTCAGGAGGATTTTTGAATGGCTAGAGAGAGGGAGAGTTGAGATGAGGAGGGGGATTGTCCCCTTGTTAAACAGACTTGCAGAAAGTCTTTCTCGTGTCCCAGGTTTCTCAAACGTAGCTGTTCTCTCCAAGCAATTTTATCTAATTAACATCTATTTTTCACTTCTTTACACAGTAATCAGTGTTCAATTACTGGAACCCAGCTGCTGATGCTAAAAAGTACTGAAAAATCAAATTCATACAATAAATCCTTAAATGCCCTCATCATCTCCTAAACTAAGAGAAAGGAATTTGATTCTTTGACTATCCCTTCTTTCTTTTACCTACATACCTTCATTCCCTTTTTATAAATCCTTTTGTGACTTTGGTTCTATTCCAAAACCCATTATTGAAGACCAGAGGGCGAGAGTCAAAAAAAAAAAAAAGGGTAGCAAAACAAACAAACATGAACACTAACCCAGAGGTTTCCATGTAAGGATAGTAAGGGACTTAAAAATTTACACATCCTAATATTTAGAATCAAACTAATTTTGAGGAGCATTTTATCTAAAGTTACTATTCATGTGTCTATTGGCCACAGAAAATTTCATTCTCCAGAGGAAAAAAATGTTGCCCATTTGCACCAAGGCATTAAAAACATGACTCATGCTTAATTAGATGGCTAATTAATGAAATTGGATAATTAATTTTTAAAAGGTCAAATTTCTAATTCTGTCAAATTTTTCCATGTACAGTATGAACATTTTATAACACGTTAGCTACCTTAAATCTTTAAATAAGAGGAGATGGTGGGAGAGAAAAGAAGGATAGTGACATTTTGTGTGACTGATGTGAAAAATGCAATTATACCGTATAGTTATAAAACTTAGGGGGTGACTTTGCTATTCGAAGTAAAAAGAAAGGGAGAACCAAGATTTGCTAAGGGCTCCCTCCATGCCAAATATGTTACGTGCTTCAACTCATTTAAAAATCTCAACAAATAGTTGAAAAACATGTATTATCCTTGACCTTAGGAAACAGGCTCCCTGAGTTTAAATGCCATGATTAACGTAGTTAATCAGCAGTTGCAAGATCAAGCACTGGAGCCTTTCCATGCTGTTGCCGTGATGTGTCTCTGTTTCAATGGCATACCATTATGTCTATGATTTCTTGATAATTGGTTGCGAATTCCAAATCTTTGAGCATAAACTCAGCCCCTAATTATAACATGGTTGATGGGAAAAGAGCCCAGCTCACTATACAAAAGTTTTCACGGTGGACTTCAGAACAACAATTGAGAGTCAAAGGCAACATATTTCCTCAAGGGCTAATGGAATTTATAAGCATCACTCTTCTCCTAGCAAAAACAAAACACAAAAATCAGTGATGTTTTGTGGGGGTGAGAATACAAACTCCTAACTGTTACAGTCTTCTGGCTGTAAAGATATCATAGTTCTCAAAAGATAGGAGAATTTTCTGGATTCTAACCCCCAATCTCTTGCTTGATCTTAGACAACTTTTTCCAAAAACTATATTAATCGATTAAGATCAAAGACATTTTTTTCAGATTTATACCGAAAGTACTCCATTAGTTTGGAGGTCAGCATCAAGTAGAAAAAATGTGATAGCAGAACCCTGGACCTCATGGAAGACACCAGCATAAGATGATAAGGGCGGAAATGGACATACTCCCAGGACGGTGGTCATATGGCCTCCTTTGGTACAGTCTGTTTTTCACATGTTATCCAGCATTATTCTGAATAGTGCCCCACCCCCTCACAGAAGTGTCCCAGTTTGGGTGGCACATTCTGTGGTCATTCTACCTGTAAGAAACCTAGATCACCAGAGCAGACACAAAAGTATCTCCCACGCAGAGAACATGCGGTATTAATCCGACATCATGAGATGTTAGTAAAGCGAAAACCAACACGTTTCATAATGAACGTTACTTATTTAATGTGTAAGATCTGTTGAGAGATAGCAGTTCTTTGTTCCTCTGCTATGGCAGATTCGATGTGCAGGGAGGGGTAGAGAAGTTCAGCTAGGATATGGAGTCAGTCAGGGACAGACTTGGGCTTGAATCCTAGCCCTACCACTCTCGCCACGTGAATGGCCTTGATCTAGTTTCTCAGACTTCCCTCAGTCCCAATTGCATCTTCTTTTGAGGACACAGAAATAATAACACCTTCACTCGGAGTTGTTTTTAACGGAGTAACTCAGGCTTTAGAGCCAGAAAGACCTTAGTTTAAATCCTGCTTTGACGGCTTCTTTGTTGTATAACCTTATACAAGTCAATGCACTTAGAGGCTCAGTTTCCCCATCTATATAAAATGGCAATGACAACAGGTCCTATGGGGGGGGGGGGTTGTTTTGAGGAATGAATAATATAAGGCATATTAAAGTAAGCATGTCATTTTCAGTATTGTTGTGAAAGATAGAATGGGACAATACTTAATAAGGTCTATAAATAATTTGTACCAGAATTTACTTAATGCTGCCTTTTTTTAATCATTATTTATTAATCATTACCATTATTAGGTAATAATAGGCCTAGTTTAAATCAGTTTTCTTATGTAAAAACCAAACTAAGATTTCACTTGGTTCTAAATACTCAAGATTTCATGTAATTACTCAGGATTTCACATATAAATTACACCCTTGAAGTGGCTGAGCTAAAATCTCAAATGACATTGTTTTCCATAAAGCAGAATTACAATTGCTAGAATCCATTACCTTATGTAAGCTCTTCTATACCATGAGCTCTTTCATACTTTGTTTTTGACTAATTTTTTTGTCCTGAAAATTTCAGTTTGCTAAGCCATTTATTAGTTTTCTTTCAAGACAATTTATCCAGATGAGGATAATTAGCATGTATATTGCATGAGGGTAAATATAAAACTTAAGAGAATGTGATTTCCCTACGATTTTAGAAATGTTTACCAAAATACGAATAAACTGGCAAATACATACAAGCTGCTCTACTATGTGTGACTACACACAGTATAAAAGTATATACACACATATGCTATACTATGTACAGTATATGCCATGGATAGTGTGTACACACACATCATGTGTGTGTATAATTTCCAAAGAGACACATAGGTATCAATTCAAACACACACACCTATTCAGGTATATATAAATTTCTCATCCCTTGGCATATATTTTCCATGGAAAGAAAAAAAAAAACAAATCCATTAAGATGCGATTTCTCTGTTCCCTCATTAGAAATAAGGGAAAGAAGAATATTCACTAATAGTCTATCTGTAGCAATGGATACCCGGAAGTGCATCGGAAGGAGAGAGTGGGAGAAAGATAGGAGCGTGGAAGGCTAAGAGTGCAGGCAGAGGGCTCAGTGTGTGTCTAGTCCAGCATTTGTTAACTATTTGGCTCTCCTAGTGCTCTTCCAGAATGCTGACAAATGAAATATTAGAAGTGAAAAGCTTGTTTAAGTCTTTCATATATTTCCCAAAGTGTGGGATGCATTCCAATGTGGGGCTCTGATTTTAGGTGGCACAAAACGGTTAGTTACCCTGAATTAGTAGGCATAAAGTTGGATTACAGTGAAGAGACTCAGCTTGCAGAGCGCTGTGACTCCCCATTCCCAAACGGAGAGCAGGTCTCTGGTGCAGAGCTTTGGAAGAAAAGAAATTTTAGCTAGAACAATATGTGGCTTCCGTGGTAGATATTTTGAATGCCGTTCCATTTATTACTTTCCATTCTGATTCTCCATTTAAAATTGTGCGTAAAGGGCAGGACCAGGGACACACAGACTCAGCAACAGTGATGACGGTGGTCACAGGAGTGACATTTGGAAACACGGTGCTGCTGTTCTCCCCTGTGAGCAGAGGCTGACGGCCTCCGCTGCCCAAGCTACTGTGTTGAGCAGAAGAGCACTGTCCACGCCTCTTCCTTCGGGAGACTCATAGGCAATAAAAAGCATGTTTAGACATGAAAGGAGCTACTGCACAGATCCAGCTGAGGCTCGGATGTAGTTCCCCTTCTAGCATCCGTGACTTTGAGTCCTTACTAACTTATTCAGCACCTGCGGTATGGGGACACCGTGGTCAAGAACCACTATTCCAAGAAGGTCCAACTCCGAGAACACAGATTCCACTAGAGCAGACAGGACATGCACAAACATAATACATGGGGGAAAAGCCTAAAGTAGCGACAGAGCATTACAATATTCATGGCCGAAATAGAAGCAGGAACCAAAAAGGAGACGTACGTTCTGCCCTAATTTAAGAGGGCGACCATTTAAATAACTGATGAAGGGCATGGCAGGTCAGGTCTAGAGATGAGTTATCCACCCATACAGAGGGTTACTGTGATTACATTTCAAAGGGTTTGCATCATGCTTTTATGTTCTTGCTTTTTTCAAAAGTAGTGTAATATGATGCATATTGAAAACATTTGTTGAATAAGAAAACAGAATTGATAGACTGTGCTGCAAAGAGTGGCTTTTCTGGTACTTAACATTTTGGTGTATTTCTTCACAATCTTTTAATGCATAATGGTGTCTTTCCCTTCCTTATATTCATAGTACAGATACAAAATCATATCCCACCTTTGTCAGCTTACATTTTCTATGTAAAAATCTTTCAAGGTAAACATCTCCTTATTCTACGAATAGTTTTAATACCTGAAGAGTCACTTTAAAAAGATGAATCACAGATAAGCAAATTATGTCTTCATGATGTGGTTTTATGCGATACTTCAATTTATTTTTAAATAACGTAACAAAATGTATCTTTGATGTTTAAAGTTGTCAGTTGATTCCAATTTGGGAGAAGGATGTAAATATCATTAATTTGTTTACTGAACAGAATTTCCCTACTACACTACCAGCTGTCTGAAAACAAGAATTGCATGCTCTCCTCTCTGTGTCCCCAGCTCTGCCTTGCACATAGGAGATACGTAGTATGTGTTTATTGAGCTGAATTAAATATACTTTTTTCTTTGATATTTCCCCAGTGTTTAGTGGAGGGATTTTAAGAAATTACTTGGCAGTCATTTGCTAAAATAAGGGGAAGTCTACAAATACCTACTTAGAAGCTAAAATCCGTTATGAATGTCTTGGGATATAAGAATTTCATGTTCTTAGTCTGTTTACTGTATAGTTTTTTTTTTAATGCATTTTGGCTTCATTTTCTTCTAGAAAGTAGCTAGAAAAATGATTACATTCCTGTCACCTAGGAACCTAATAAAGATATAGTATGAATTAAGAATAGGTAAATGGGAATTTTAGATGCAATTCTGACAAGGATGGGTGCATCAGTAAATGCCCAGGTGAACCTTAGTGTGGCAAGACATGATGGTGTTTGTTTCTCTGATGAGTAAAAAAAAAAAAAAAAAAAATCAGCCGAATTGCATCAATGATATTTTTAGACGATAGAAACTTTAATATATCGCTACCTACTAGATTGATACTTAATATCGGTTTGTATTTGTTCAGCCTCCCGTGTGGTTGGGTTACCCACCTGACTGAGTTCTGGCTAATGCAGTGTGAGCAGAAATTGTGAGCGCTAGCGTCAGGTCAGGCTCTTTTACCCAGAGTCCTCTTCCTTTCTCCGTATGGAATAGAAAGGACTTGTACAATCTAGAAGAGTGGGGAGACCTAATATATACAGGCCCAGGTCCCTCAGTGTTTTAGTGGAGCAGAACTAATAAACTACTGGTTTAAGCCCCTGAGCGTGCAGGATTTATCTGTTACAAAAGCCAGCAGAAATTTATATTTGCTCATTTCCAGAATGTTCCAGATGGGATTTAAGACAGCTATCTTGTCTGAGCAGCTTTAAATAAGAAAGAGAATGTCGAGGTGCCTTCAGCACCAACTAATTAAAACCAGGTAATCTCCAGTCAGACTGCCCTTCATTCATGAATACCCACACTTCAAAAGAGTCCAGGTTTTCATAGAACGACAGATAAGATTCAAGAATCTGAACTACCTGACAGAATGCTCCTCCGTTTGATTTTATTTTCCCAAGTAAGATTTAATAATCTTACGAGAGAGAATTAGTGGTCCTCCGTTTCGCCGAGATTGGCCTGAGTGGATTGTGAGGACCGGACAATCATGGCGGAAAGGCAGGCAACCTCCTCTTCTTTTAACTCCCGACTGAGGCACACACTTCACAGCTTTTTCTAACCCTACCTTCAGACAGATGTAGGTGACATATTAGCAGGAATGTTTGCCTGAGATCTTGGTTACCTGAGTTTTCTCGTTTGTGCTGCAAGATACTTAACAGCCCTTAATATCTACCTTACTAGGCTACTCCAGTGCCTGTAAGTAACCTACCTCTGGAGGCGGCTGGGTCCATCAGGGATGGTGATTAGTGTTCCCTTCGACTGAGAAATTTTGTATGTGTAACGAGATGATCTGCCATATTTCCCTTTCCAAATCAGTAACACTAATAATAGCCAACATTTCTGGAACTCTGACTTCATATGCACTATGGCATTCTGTTCTCACAAGGACTCCATAAGATAGTTGTGGTAATTCCCATTTCAAAGGTAAGAAGAATGAGAGTTAAGACTTAAACACATTCTGTTTTCGTACACCTATCCTCTTAGACAGTCCCTTATACTGCCTTACAGATCTGAAGCTTCGCCTCTCACATTTGTGAAGCTCTCAGCATCTCAAGCCAACTATCCTCTAATAATCCTAATTTCAAAGAGAGATCTCAAAGCCAGACAAAAAGCACTTTCATGTTGAAACGGTTTAGGTAGAATGTGCATATTCTGTAGGTCCAAGTAATTCGATGTAGGCCAAAAGACTCAAAACTGGGGGAGAAGAGCAAATAATTTGCATTTCAAAGAGATGAAAATAATCACAAGAACAGAGGGCTCTCCAGTTTGAGAAAAGATTAAACAGAAACTATTAATTAATGACTTAGGACAAGTTCTGCTAATTGTTTACTAGTCACTTGAATACAAAATGAACTCATGTTTTGAAATAGATACAGTCCAGTGGAAAGCAGATTCAGAACCATGAAAAGAGATACCAAAGTATAGCCCGGGGGGGGGGGGGGGCAGATGGGGAAATTTTAAAAGGAAGCATTACTTTTTAGTTGCTTAGATAGTTGCTGTCTGAGATGAGTTTTATTTAGTGGTACTATATGAGAAAGGATGGAAGCATCACAGGAAAAGGGTTAAGAGATCTGCCCATGAAGCTAAAAAATTCTGCATAGAAATAGAGGCTCCATTATTGACTAGGGCTATAGGATCTTTGGCAAACAAGGAGCAAGAAGGGTGCTTCTCCGGAAATGGAGACAGCAGTGCTTCAGACAGGAGGTGTGGAACCCTTCCTAGTCTTCCACTGTAGTTAAGGGCACATCAGGACTTCCAACTTCTTTCTGGGAAATCCAGAGAATAAATGTTAGGCTAGACAGCCTCTTTTGTGGCCGAGTAGAGGCGGTGGCCGCCGGACTGGGATTTTTCTGCACTGACAGGGTTCTTCTGGGCGAGCGAGTTCTCCCCCATACAAAATGAGGGCAACATGCCAGTACAGGGCTTGTCTTAGGTCCCTCCAAGAATGCCAGCCAGGAGGGTAGCGGGGCCTCTGCAAAAACTAGCTGGAGGTGACAATTCCTAGGAAAGGTGGCAAGACTATTCCACCAGCCCAGACGAGAGATTCACTGATCACATCAAGGGAACTATATCTGAGATGTCCTTTGTGCGTGTGAGTCCCAACGAAAGAGGCCCAGATTTTGCTCCATAGAAGGAACCAGTATTAAAACCTGCCAGTCCCAGTGGATACTAAGTTACCTATAAAACCTACAGTTAAATAAGTTTCCTGGTCTCCTTACCTCTCTTAAATTAATTATAAAGGGACAAGAGGGAAAAAAAAAAAATTAAGATGCTACTGGACTAGATCTAAATCCTGCCTGTTCAATTTACTAGTTGAATGACCATTTTATATTAATCTCACTGCATTAAATCATACTAATAGCTAATTTTCATACAGATAGATACTTGTAATTATCATTTGGTTGGAAGCCTATATAGATAATGTGAGATTTTAACAGTCTCTATCCCAGCAACTGGTGATCAAAATGCTATCTTCAGCTATTGACCGAACTGGCAATCTGTGTGTAATTAATTGAGAGGCATCTACCATGGGGAGTAACTGTTCACCTACCTGCAGGAGACACTGAGTGATCATTACGTCTGTGATTTTTGTTTAATGAAATAGTTACATTGTAACAGAAAACACCATGGATCCTCTCCGAATCTGGCTTTCATGTTGGCCCTCAATATTCAAAGTTTCCATTTCCACTTTACCAAAACTGAGCTGGGAGAAAAGGTAAAAATACAACGCTTTAGAAGGTAAGTGGAGATCATGTAGGTGGACAAATTTTATTCTGTAGAAAGTTCAAATCCAATTTTTCCTGCCAGGTTAGGGACCTCGGGGTTCAAGCTCAAGTTCACCTGGGGTCCTTCAAAGAACTTACATAACCCTGGCGAATTTCAAGACTTACGCAAAAATTGATTTCTTAGTTCTCAGATGTACTAAACAACTGTCACAACTCTTCAGGACCTGATTGTAGCACAGACCAGTATTTCTGAATTTACAGTTCTAGACACCTTGAAGTCATCACCTCAGGTGTAGTTTCGGACTCCTGTATTCATTACACGTTTTCCTTTTCTTCCCCACCTCCCTCATCACCCACCTCTCCCTACGGGGAAATAGCTTTCCTGAGGAAAAAAAAAAAAGAAAAATCCCACCGTTAGCTAGTGTGAAGGTTTAAAGAGATTTCTGTGCTCTTCATTTATTGTTTTGCTCCCTTGCTCGATTGCCAGTTAAAGAACTAAATTAATCACAGAATTCCCAGCATGAACAATTCATCATTACCTTAACATCTATCAATGTAGCTGTTTCTCTTCTTAAACTGCACAGGACAGCTGTCACCTCTTTCCTTTGTTGCTTCTTTTTCTCTTTTTAGGTAAAGGCTGCTTAAAGCTTTTCCATTTCTCCTTATCACTTTGCCAAATGTCTGAGGACCTTTTTCTCCAATCATCTCCTAATCTGTACTCAGGAAATCCAGGTCTTGCTTTTGCACGCTTTCTCAACAAACCAAACCACTATCCCTTAAAAAAAAATTGACAATGACCCCTCATATTTATGTGGTAGGCACTGCACATGGACTAGCTTTAATCCTCACATTCATTCTGCTTTAATGTCACGAACAGGGGAGTTGAGAGTCGTAGCCATCATCAGCCTACCTGTGTTCCAAAGCTAACAAATGTAAACTTCGACTTGGAGCCAGGAATTTCTCGGTCCCAATTTTCACCATTTCGGTTCTTCCTTCTTCTTTAAGTCTACTTCGTGATGTTTTTGTTGGTGTTTCTTAGAACAAGCTGTAAAATAAATACCCAGTGCACCAAAAGTGTAAGTATGAAAATACCCAACTTCATATACCAGGGTTAGAAAGGTATAATCATTGTACCCGAGAGGCCCTTTGATCAGAACTAATAGAAAGGCCCTAGTTAGCACCGTACAGGTTTCAGTTCCTGCTTTATTCTTAATGAAAGGAAGTTCATCTTATCAAAGCTTGGTCACAGTCAGACATGACAAGAAAGCTTTGATTGTAAGGTTTCTGCTGACAGTCAGAGCTAAATGGAGTCAGCAGTTGGCCCTTCAAGACTAAAACTGGAAAATATTTGTGATGAGAACAATAAAGCACAACCTTCCTCCATAGTTTCCAAAGTGCATCAAAGAACTATGATGAGATAGGGCCCCAAAATACCTACTTCTCCTCATTGAAAGACAGACAGTAGTAGAACCGGAAAGGTATTCCAGATCTGAAGGGAGCCTCTCCGCTGCCTGCTTGCTAAGTACTTAACTCTGAAACAAAGAAACAAACAAAAATTTAAGGAAAAAAACTCCTGATACCATCCATCTTAGTCGAGCTCCTTTCTGGTTAATTAGCAGCTATGACTGAATTAGCTACTGTCGTTCCATATGTTAGACGTACTTAGCCAGATTCAGGGATCCAAGCAATAAAATAAACTTTCCCTAAAGCATTACTGAAATAAATCAGAAATAGGATGCCAGTTATCTCCTTATCTAGCTGGTGATACGCAGATTGGACAAACTCTGCCAGAGAAGATTAACTGTCCAGTAGAATTTATAAAAAAAACAAAAAAAACAAAAAACAAAAAAAAAAACCCCTCAGTCTTTACCATCAATTCAAAATAAACTGAAGAGTACAGAGTGTGTAATCCAACTTCTACCATGAACATGAAGAGTCCTGTAAATTCACAGAAAATACTTTTTGCCCTGCTGTACTTTAAAAGTATTTGAAAAATGCTATTTTCAAGGAGTAAAAATATCATTAAGTAGCCCAGTGAACACACACGTTGGCCCCCTGATGGGCGCATTTGAGGAAACCAGGAATTCCTCTACCTTCCTTAAGCGTGCTCTCTCAGTGAATGACACCAAGTCATATCCAGTTGCCAAAAGGCTAGAAATCACTTTGGCACCTTCCTCTCCTATGTCGCTCACAGTCCATTCATAACCAAAGCATTTCTGTGTTCTACTTTGGAACACATTTTCAATCTGCCCATTTACCCAAGCCTGTTCCTATGACCCTGATCAGGACCACTTCTATTCCAGCTTGAATTAATGCAATAGCTTCAGGAGTTTCAACTTTTTCCCTCTTGCAAATCCATTTTTCATGCTGCAGTCAGATTAATCTTCCCAAAATATAAATCTGATCATATCACTCGTTTGCATAAAACACTTTAATGTCTTGCTGTTGCCCTCAGGATAGAGTGAAAACAGCTTATCATGGTTTACAAGGCTCTTGTAAATCATTCCTCTAATTACCTCTTTGGCCTCCTTTCTGTTTCTCTCCTGTACTTGCTCCAACCAGTCCGGACGACTTTAATTCTCCAATCACAGAGGATTTCCATCGCTTCTATGCCTTTTACTCCCCCTTTTCTTTGCCTAGAACTCGCTCGCTCGCTCTGCATGAAGGATGATGGTGGGGGTTAGGGGGCGAAAATGGAAATAAACTGTTGCCAGGCTGCTATGTATTTTACCTGAAGCAATTTGATGGCACCTCTAAGTAGACTGTGATAAATTAAAGATGTATACTATATTTCTTAGAAAAGCAAATAAAAATGACGTACATAAACATAGGCAGAAAGGCAAAAGAATTGAAATGCAATACTAAAAGATTAAAATAGGAAAAAGGCAAGAAAGGAACAAATTCAAATGGTGACAGACAGCAAATAGCAAAATGGCACCCTGGAATGCAATCATTTTAGCTAACTATATTTGGTAGAAGTGGACAAAGCAATCTAACAAAAGGCAGAGATTGCAGAGATCGTGGGACTGATTGAAAAGCAAGAACCAGCCACCTGCTGGCTATAAAAGAAACTCTTTAACTACAGAGACACAAATATGTTGAGAGTTAAGGATGGAAAAAGCAAGATCATGAGAATATTAAGCTCATGAAAGCTAGAGTGGCTACAGTAATCATACAAAATGAGTTGAAGACAAAGAGTTTTACTAGAGACAAAGTTGGACTCTTTCTAATGATAAAAGATCCGTAAAACAATCTCAGTAGGTTTTGAAGGATTGAAATGCTGCAGAGCAGTTCTCTGACCACAATAGAACTAAATAAATACAACACAGTAAGACTCTAGAAAAGATCTAACTGCATACTTGGAATAAGCTAACTCTATCCTAAACCATCCATCAGTCAGCAAGAAGCATAAAGTAAACTAAAAAAAAAAAATGTTGTCACTGAATAAGTTTTATATATATATATATATTTTTTTTAATTTTTAAAGATTTATTTATTTATTTAACAGAGAGAGATCACAAGTAGGCCAAGAGACAGGAAAGCAGGCTCCCCGCTGAGCCGAGAGCCCGATGCGGGGCTCGATCCCAGGACCCCGAGACCATGACCATAGCCAAAAGCAGAGGCCTTAACCCACTGAGCCACCCAGGCACTCCTATATATATATTAAAACCTCTGAAGTGTAATTAAGCAAGGCATGGGCTTATAATTTTAACAGCTTATATTAGAAATTAATCAAGGATTCCACCTTAGGAAGATAAGAAAATGAAATGAGCCAACCAAACCCCCGTGAACCTGTACCAAACATCTGTGCACATTAAATTACTTCCTTCCTTACGATAATCTTCAGAAAAAAATATGTGACTCATCAGATCCCTCCTCTTCTGGATGCAGCAGGTATGTGTATGGTAGCCGCTATAGTGACAGATTCACAGACGTCTACTTCTTGTATACATTAAATATATAATTTTTTGTATGTCCATCATCCCTCAAAGGGGCTTTTAAAAATTCATACTTAGGGAAAAAATGGTTCAAACAGATGCACATATTGAACTTAGATATATTTAAGTTTAATGTATCCAGTAACCTCCTCACTGTTGTCCCTGAACCTCCTGAAGGCTGTGCCAGTTTATATTCCCTCCATCAGTTCCTTCTACTCTTGTTAATTCTCGATAACAATAGGGATTAAACTTAGGTAAAAATGCTATGTTCCTGTTGTTTAACCTGCATTTCGTCGCTTACTAGTGAGGTTGGTCATCTTTTCATATACTGATTAGCTGTTTTTAGTGTTATATTCATTGTGTCATTTTCTATTGCCATTTACCTCTTTTCCTTGATTAATAGGAGCTATTTATTTAATACTGAGTTGATCATGGTCTTTGGGTATTCAATGTGTATGTTTATTTGCTTGTTATGCTATTATTTTTTAAATGCATGCAATCAAATCATCCTCTTTCATGATTTCTGGATTTATGCATAGAAAATGCTTTTCAACTCGCTTATAAAATTACTGAATTTTCTTTTAATACAATATCTGTTTATGCATTCTAGTTCTTAATTCATCTGGAATTTATTTTATTGAACCAAGTTGTCTATTTTTCCCCACTAAAAATCTAGCCCATCATTTATCTTTCTCAGTGAATTAAAATGCCACCTTTCACCTGTACTAACTTTTCAAATATACTATGCTAATTCCTTACTTTATTTCACTGCCTATATTTTCATGTAGCATACTGTTTTATTTTTAATATCTTATAGGGTGACTACTTTTATTTTTGATATCATACAGGTGACATGACTACTGTTTAATATTTCTGATTACTGTCATATTTATCTCCTTTCAAATAAACTTTCAAATTTCTCAATATATACATAGATCACAGAGGCATATTTGGATTTGAAAAACAATGTCTTTACAACAATACTGAATCTATTGTGTCTCTTTTTTATAAGTTTTGTTTTCTTAGTAGGGATGAGTGTTCTATTCTGTGTATTTCTCATTAAATTTATTCTAAGGAATTTAATTTTTTCAGAGATGCCATGACTAATCATTTGTGAAGGTAGTTTCTAAATGATTTTGTACTATGTTAATTTATTCTCTATTCTAATCGCTTTGGTGCTTCTATTAGCTTCATTTTGAGCAGAGGATGATATCCCAACATTAGAGATGCAGACACTGATTCAAACTGAATAGGTTTCCTCTTAGCCACTGACCTCTGTTGCTGGAGTTCAAGTTCAAAATAGAGCCTTTGGTGAAATGTATGTTGTCGTGCCTCACACTCTGTGCCAGACAGTGTAGTAGTCTCCTTAGAATTGTTAAACGCTAACATTGTCCTAACTCTGGGACGCTATTACTATTACCATCCTCATTTGACAGCCAAGAAAACCAACATAAAGAGAGACGCAACAACTTACCCATGTGGCTAATGAGGGCAGCTCTCGGGTTTAAGCCCAGATCAGTGTGATTTACAATCCAGGGTCCTTTCTGCTGCACTTGCTGCCTTACTGATGTCCCTTTTTAAAAAAATTTTATTTGTTTGACAGAGATTCACAGCAAGAGAGGGAACCCAAGCAGGGGCAGTGGGAGAGGGAGAAGCAGGCCTCCCGCCGAGCAGGGAGCTCAATGCGGGGCTCGACCCTAGGACCCCGAGATCATGACCTGAGCCCAAGGCAGAGGCTTAACGACTGAGCCACCAGGCGCCCCTACGGGACCATGTCCTAACTCAGCTTCTCTTCCTGCCTTCTCCTGCAGGCCCGTGACCAAGGCGTAGACTAAGAGGTGGAGTCATGCTTCACACGGCCATATCATGTTGGCAGCCATTCCTGGGTCTGGCTGTGGCGTTACTCTTCATGGGATCCACCATCGGCTGCCCTGCTCGCTGTGAGTGCTCTGCCCAGAACAAATCCGTGAGCTGCCACCGAAGGCGGCTGATCGCCATCCCCGAGGGTATTCCCATCGAGACCAAAATCTTGGACCTGAGCAAGAACCGGCTGAAGAGCGTCAACCCCGAGGAGTTCATATCCTACCCTCTGCTGGAGGAGATAGATCTGAGTGACAACATCATCGCCAATGTGGAGCCCGGAGCTTTTAACAATCTCTTTAACCTTCGTTCCCTCCGCCTCAAAGGCAACCGCCTGAAACTGGTCCCCTTAGGGGTCTTCACGGGGCTCTCCAACCTCACCAAGCTGGACATCAGTGAGAATAAGATTGTCATTTTACTGGACTACATGTTCCAGGACCTGCACAACCTGAAGTCTCTAGAGGTAGGGGACAACGACTTGGTTTATATATCACACAGGGCCTTCAGCGGGCTGCTGAGCTTGGAGCAGCTCACCCTGGAGAAATGCAACCTCACCGCAGTCCCCACCGAAGCCCTTTCCCACCTCCGCGGCCTCATTAGCCTGCACCTGAAGCATCTCAATATCAACACTATGCCCGTGTATGCCTTTAAAAGACTGTTCCACCTGAAACATCTAGAGATCGACTACTGGCCTTTACTGGATATGATGCCTGCCAATAGCCTCTACGGTCTCAACCTCACGTCCCTCTCAATCACCAACACCAACCTGTCCACGGTCCCCTTCCTTGCCTTTAAACACCTGGTGTATCTGACCCACCTCAACCTCTCCTACAATCCCATCAGCGCCATCGAAGCCGGCATGTTCTCGGATCTGCTCCGCCTTCAGGAGCTCCACATAGTGGGCGCCCAGCTCCGCACCATTGAGCCTCACTCCTTCCAAGGGCTCCGCTTCCTTCGTGTGCTCAATGTGTCTCAGAACCTACTGGAGACTTTGGAGGAGAACGTCTTCTCCTCCCCTCGGGCTTTGGAGGTCCTGAGCATCAACAACAACCCCCTGGCCTGTGACTGCCGTCTCCTGTGGATCCTGCAGCGGCACCCCACGCTGCAGTTCGGGGGCCAGCAGCCCATGTGTGCCGGCCCCGACACCATCCGTGAGAGATCGTTCAAGGATTTCCACAGCACTGCCCTTTCTTTTTACTTCACCTGCAAAAAGCCCAAAATCCGTGAAAAGAAGCTGCAGCACCTGCTAGTGGACGAAGGGCAGACGGTCCAGCTCGAATGCAGCGCGGACGGAGACCCTCAGCCCGTCATTTCCTGGGTGACGCCGCGGAGGCGTTTTATCACCGCCAAGTCCAACGGGAGAGCCACCGTGTTGGGCGATGGCACCTTGGAAATCCGCTTTGCCCAGGATCAGGACAGCGGGATGTACGTTTGCATCGCTAGCAATGCGGCGGGAAATGACACCTTCACGGCCTCTTTAACAGTGAAAGGCTTCACCTCAGACCGCTTCCTTTATGCCAACAGGACCCCTATGTACATGACGGACTCCAACGACACCGTGTCCAACGGCACCAATGCCAACACTTTCTCCCTGGACCTTAAAACAATACTGGTGTCTACGGCCATGGGCTGTTTCACATTCCTGGGAGTGGTTTTATTTTGTTTTCTCCTCCTTTTTGTGTGGAGCCGAGGGAAAGGCAAGCATAAAAACAGCATTGACCTCGAGTATGTGCCCCGAAAAAACAATGGTGCTGTTGTGGAAGGGGAGGTGGCTGGACCCAGGAGGTTCAACATGAAAATGATCTGAGGGTCTAGCACTCACGCTGTTGTTTCTGGGCCGCTGTGGGTCACCCGTGAGGCAGCTGGCACAGTCAATGACTAGGTTAGAAGGCGGCCTCGTGCAGCTGCCCCTGTGTCAAAGCAGGGTCCATGGAAGCGGGAGGACTTCTTGGGGAGACTCTCCACCTCCAGGCAGCCAGACGCGTGCCAGAGCCCTTCACAGTGGGATACTAATTGTTTGCATTGCAAATATTGGCATTCTGGGGATCTCAGTAATGAACTTGAACCTTCAGCTCCTGGACAGTTACTCAACATTTTCTACCACGGCAAAAACAAAAGAAGACAACAAGGAACAACCTACAATGTAGGATTTACATACTTAAAAAAAGACACATTTGTCGGAAGCATACTCTACGGAAAAATTTGTATCTATGATTCTCATTTGTTAAAGCCTTGCATCATACCATATTGTGGGTTCGGCACCACCAAGAAATCAATATATTCTTTACTCTTTTTTTTTTTTTAACATATATGCTGTATATGTTTTAAAGCAATATGAATGAGAGGTTGTGCTTTTAGTTACTCACCACTGTAGCTCCAAGTGTGATTTCACCTTCCTTTCCATAGAGATGATCCCAAGACTAGATCCCTGGAGTTATGGGCGGAGAGATGTGGGACAATGCGTTTTTCTGATGTAGGATGTCAAGAAATAGGGCCTAAGGGCAAAACTGCTCAACTCTGTTAACTTCTGTTACTATAAATAAAGGCATGTGCCTAGTTTTGATACAGAATGGAATATTTTTTATACTTGTGATATCACCCTGGACCAGTTTACTGTAACAAAGCCCTCGGGTTCTTCAGAAGGTTGTATGCCACTAGCTGTACCTGTAAAATGCGAGGTAGGTGTTCATGAGGAAGATGATCCATTTAAACACAAGTTGATTTTACTTTCATCAGCTGCTGCTAATGGGTTAGTTAACAGGAAGAGCACATAGTTATCTATACTCATAGGGTAATACTGACCTGGTAGCAGAGATCAAGGATTAGGATGTGCAGAAGCTCTGTGGGTGAAAAGGAGTTCTTCTCAGATGCCAGCACAACCAGGGTGACCCGGGCATCAAGTGATGTTAGGCAACGAAGGATCTGTGACAGTGATAGCTGCCTGAAGGCTGGACAGCCGTCAAAGGAAATAACCAGCTACCCCTCTGATGTCTTCTATTCAAGTATTTCCATCCACTCTTACCTTGAATGGGTAGCTTCAGGGCTTGTCCCTGCTTCCTTTTAGCTTGAGAATTACTTGTGTACACAAGAGGAATCTGCCTCGTTTTTAAAGAGCTGAGGAGAAACAAGGCTAATTAAAAAGCACTAGTTTTTCCCTCTCCTCTTCCCAGGGTACTCTTCCCCGAGCAGAGGGCAAAACTAGGTTCGAGAGTCCTACAAATAGGCTAAATTGTGCAGGGACTTTTACCCCTCTGACCTAAGGATCTCTGTCCAGTTCAGTTGGTATTATTGAGTGTTACTCAAAGTTTGTTTGTTTTTTAATCGCACCCTGCCCCTACCACCAGTGATCTGGTTCAAATGAGACATAATTCTGTTTGGATAAATGTTCAGTGAATGGCTTTCGAGGCATATATTCATATAATCCAAGAAAGCACTGAATGCACAGTGGATTCATGAAATGTGATCTATTTAATCAGCAAAGGACAGATAGGAAATGTCCATTCTTGGTACATTTTGAGAGGGACCTGAAAGCGAGCCCTTTTTGGACAGTGAATGGGAAGTTCCTGAGGTTTTTTCTTGACATACCCGCCTGGGGGTATGACTTTCAAAAATTTATTTATTTATTTTTTGTATCATTTGAAATTTTAAGGAGCTGAGATAAAATTAAATCGACCCCAATAAAAAAGTGACAGGTCCAGAAATTGTTTTGCCGATTGGATAGTAGCACAGTTAAACCCCTTTCTCCCTTAATAAAGGGTGGAAATGAGACAGAAAGATTGAAGCATTGCCTCTTTAAGTCATTTTTCATTTGACTTTCCTAATGACTATCATAGATCTTTTAGAAATTCATTTTCCACTTTTGGAAATTACTTCATCTTACATATCCAATATTAGAAATCAAGACTTTTCTGTAATTCCTATTTCCTGTGTGCAGGTGGAATGCGGTCTTTCCAACTGAAAAGAGAAAGTGGGGGGCTAGTCTTCCACTAGCTAAATTAATAGAAACTACTTCATCTTAATTTTGCACCATTGTATTTGCAACTCATTGTCCAACAACAGGAGAAACATCGAGCAATTAAATAAAAGGGCTTTGTGACTGTAACTGCTCTTTTCTGTTAAAATAAAAGTTGACCTCAAGCAGCTTAGTCAAATGAAATTGAATTAAAGCTAACCCATCCACGAAAAGGTTAAGTGAAAAGATTTGGGGATTATTCCACTAGAAGAAGAGGAACTTCACTCTTATAGGGGCTTCCGGGATCTGATCTGTGGAACAACAGGTATTTAAGATGGCAGCAAGCACTCTTCCAAAAAGAGATTGGATAGACCACTAAATTGGGAAAATGCCACGTTCTTTAACCACCTCCTGACGTTCACATGTACATGAGCCTAATAAATCCTCTGCAAGTCCTGTAAAAAAGACTTCTGTTTAATATTGCTAACCTTAGACTTTCTGTATAAGTCTATTTGAGTGCAAAGCTTCTCCTTTTCTAATGTAACTGTTAATATCCTGAAAAACTGGAGTTCCGTCAAACCCAGTTTGGTCCACAGTGAACTCAAGTAGTGCTCTTCTGACGTATTCCTATACCCAGTGTTACCACTAAGAGTAAACTTACTATTTGAATTGGGCTCCAACAGACAATAAACAATATAAAATATAAAAAATAAAAATATACCACCTGCAAATGTGATACCTAAGAATGTATTGGCCAGATATTTCTAGGAGAATTTGGTATTTTGTGCCAGAAACATCACAGTAATGGATTTATGGTTAATTCAACGGCTACTCAATTTTCTCCATTCTCACTAGTGGTGCAGATGTTGGGTTCCTTTGTGTATCTGTAAAGCTCCAAATGTGGGTTCCATTACCTAGCTCTAGGGCTTGGTGTGGAGTTACACACAAGGAATTTTCCCTTATGGCTTTAAATTACCTCTTTATTAGAGCAGAGTAGACCATGCTAGAGAGTAACAGCTCAGAGAGCACATGGGCCAGATTCTCTACCTAGACCTCTCTGAGTCAACCTCTTCCCAGAAGATTTGTCTTTAAGTGTCCCAAGAAGAAATACAGTTATTTGGCTCAGCACGTAGTTCTAGGTTGACCAGTTCAGTTGTGTGCCTGCCTGTGTGTGTCTATATCATTTTCAAATACGTGTTCATTTTCTCTAGGCATTAAATCTCTAGAAGAACAAATTTTCTGACTAGAACCCTAATAGTCTGAAAGAATGGATCCATGTCCCCAAATGTCTGAAATGCATATTACCAGAGTAAGGTAACTCACCAATCTGGCTTAATGTATTCCTGGTGAGAGACTTCTACTTGTCCAAAATCTCCTAAATCTCCAAAATGTCTTTTAAACCTCATTTCCTTTTCACTGCATTTATAGCTATGAGCTTTTCAAACATTCTCATAATCTGAAAATGTAAACTAAGAATTGCCAAGAATGGCAATTTATACATCCTACTTCCTGAGAATGTGCATCACATTTCTAGTTTTGCTCAAGCTTCCCAGAAATTTTGCTTCTCACCACCAACTCCCCAGTAGTAAGAATTTATTTTATTCAGGATTTGTTCTACAGAGTCACAGGTGGATTCTTTTTTCACTGTTCTGTCAAATATTTTGCTCTCTTCAGTTCTCAGAGAAGCCCAGGAGTTACACAATCTTCTATGACTTTTTTTTTTTTTAAAAAAAAAGGATTATTTAAATCTCACCTGCCCGACTTTTGTCACTTTCCATGACTCAAGTAGGAACAAATATATTTATATTTTAGAACATACAAAAGAAAGGATGTGATCTTGGAGAAGAAAAGTTGAGTACAGTCCCATGTAAATTAACTCACCCTTCCAGGTTCTCCCTTCGTCTCTGCGTCAAGACATTTGTTTTAACTTCAGGGACTGTGCTCAGAAGCTGTTCAGCAACATGAAATATATCTTGAGGCTTTCTAGGAAAGAAAAAAATACATCATTTTCAGCATAGAAGGCTGACTTGACAAAAAGACATTATCGAGGGTTTAAAGAAAGGTTAGAGAGAGAGATACTTGGATCCATTTTAATTCTATTTCCTCTACTGCTAAAATTTATAGTTGGTTACTATCTGCTGAGAAAGAATCCTAAATTATGTTCTTCTTTAAATTTGGTTCCCATTTTATCCCTATTTCCTTTTGTCCCGGTCACCTTTATGTAACTCACATGCTCTATTCCAAATGGATTTTGTGGCATATGAACCTAGTAACAAAACCTTTGGGGCCAAAGCCTTTCATTACACTTGGTGCTTAGGTAAAGGTACATCATTCTTTATTACTAGGACTAGGTTCTAGCAAAATTCCCCATTGGACATGTACATCCTGTGCCTGGTTATTTCCATGGATTTTCCACCATTGGCTTTGGGAGCTCCGTCCTTTCTGCTAGAATCCTTGATACTTTCTGATTGAGGAGTTTTAGAGTTAGTTACCTTGCCCTTGTGTGTGAGAAGCCTTGAAGACCGAAATATTACTTGACTTGTTGATTTCAGAATTACACACATTGGTTAGGCACCAGAGGGTGCTTCCTGATACTTTAGCAAACACTTGATGAATCTCTCCCTTACTGTCCCCTTAGCTCCTTCAAAAGCCATCCCCAAGAGAACACTCTCATTCTTACTGTAGTGAACGTAGGGCGACAGGGAAAAGACAGCTTCACGGCTTCAGTCTACAAGCTCAAAATGCTAGCTGATTTGCTATGTTATTTACTTAAGTCGTGTAATAAAAACTGGGCCTAGGGGCCATGAAAGTCTAGATTTGCAAGGTTTAGCCAAGTCAACTATGGTTTAAATCAACAATGACAGGTTTTCAAATCTCAAATTGGTGTGTCTGTTTGGGGAGCAGTAAATGTGGCCGTAGTTCTCAAAAAAAAAAAAAAAAAAGAATGAAAACTGCTTATCTTGTGTTAGCTTGGCCTACGAATAAAATGTTTGCAGCATATATATATATATATATATATATATATATATATGAATCAGAGGTTTGTAAAAGGTTTATTTTTCTAAAACAGGCCTGGAGCCGATGTTCCTCTTTCAAAATACGGGAATCTGATCAGACACACTTCAATGTGCCTCAGACCGCCCGTCTCAGTTGGCCGGGGTCTTTAATGCCACTTTTCCCTCCCCCGCCCTCCCATCTCCCTGGAGAAGACCCTGAATGGGAAGGAGGAAGAGAGCTGGGACGACGCAGTCCCCAGACAGCCCACAGGGTGGAAAGCTTTCGTATCCACCACATTCCCACCTCCCTTCCTGAGAGGACAATTCACAATTGAAATGCTCCCTCATGCTGCCGCTCTGCCCTCCTCTGCAGTGTCATATCCCTGCCGCTGTCACACCTCATCAATGAATGCTCCCTCCGGGGATAAGTCTGCTTTCCTTGGTACGCAGAAGTTTTAGGGTAATTGTTAAACTGGAAATTGCTTTAAAAAAAAAAAAGCTCCAGTCTATCTCACATAACACTTTAAAAGTTAAGACTTACCATTCACATAATCACAAGCTGACAGCACTGTGCAGGTGGAGAGATTCTGATTTTTTTCCCTCTCTTCTAGAAGCAGGTGGGTTGATATAATGCCAGCCCTAAATAGAAGCTTTATTTATAGCCTCAGCAGAATGAGAAGAGAGCTGGCATAATTAAGAGGATACTGCATATTTTAAGGAAGGCTTTACCTTTAATATGCAAAGTAGCCATCAGAAGACAACAAAAATGCAAATTCACGTTCTATTAACTCAGTTAACTGTATTAATGCCAGTAAATTTCAAAAGATAACCTTCTATGCTGAAAATGGGTCAAAGATTTCATGTCTACTCCACAGGACCAAGAAAAAAAAAAATGCCAGAAATTTGGTTGCCATGTTAACTTTCTTCATTTTGGTACACACCAAAATTGCTTTAATACCTTTAATCTCTGCTACAATTTAACCAGTATGGTCTATAATAACACATAATCAACAAGTAATGATTAAGCGGGAGATTCACTCAAACTTGCAGAAAACTCATGTTATTTATAACGCTGTGTGTTTAGCAAGGCACTGACTCATATGCAAACATATGTGAGAGCAAAAGATGGGAACCGAGTTGTTTAGAGGCTATTTGGAATAAAACATACTCTTTTCCTCCCTAGTTATAAAGTCAGGTGTATTACACACATGGGTTGCTTGATATGCAAGTCAATTGTCTTACGGTTTTTTTTTTCCATACAGTTCGGAATGCCCCAAGTCATAATTTAAAAACTATTGTTTATATATACATATACAAATATGTGGGAGAGGGTGGTTTGACTTTTTAAGTGTTTAAAATCCAACTGTTTTAAAGACTGATATGCTTGAGCAGGAGGGAACAAGAAAAAAAAAACCGTGTGTCTGTGCTTTTCGTTGATATTTTTTTTTTAATCAAAATCTTATTTTGGGAACATCCCATGACTGGAAGCTGAAACGACCTACAGAACTTGTTTTTGTTTTGTTTTTAAATGCCTGATTGTTTTTGTTCTCAAAAAAATTAGTGCTAATGACAAAAGTATCTCAGTTTAGGTTCGTTTTGGAGTGACTATTACTGATTCATTGTTGTGCGCATGTTTTTTTTTAACATGTAAAACCAGGCTAACTTATTTTATTAATATGTAAAATAAGTTAAGAAAACATGTTTTCTTTACAGATGTAAAGGGCTTCAGCATCTGACATCTCATTTAAATCCACTGGGGTATTATTAAGTAACAAAATGTAATAAAAGGTGATTGGAGTCATATATCAGAAAATATTTCCTCATTGAGAGAGGCAGGTCCTATGAGCCTTACCGGGAACATGAGCTTGCTTGTATATCTTTAGCACCGTTACTAGATCAAATAATCTACTAATCTTCAGTCAGGGCAGAAGCCAATCCAGTGGAATCGGACTCTAATGCTAGGGTAGGTGGAGACCGCTCAGAGCAGAAATCAGAAAGTAGGTTCTTTTTACACAGAATTACCAGGGGGCCATAGTTTTGATCTGCTGGCTATCCAAATCTAGACAATATTAGCCCACTATAAAGATACTCTGT
Source organism: Nasua narica (assembly GCA_028533885.1). NCBI lineage: Eukaryota > Metazoa > Chordata > Mammalia > Carnivora > Procyonidae > Nasua > Nasua narica. Next base: position 43,616,077 of record CM052813.1, on the reverse strand, counting down.
TTCAGTGAAGATAAATCCTACATCACTTGAAAAATTACCCCAAATTCATTTGACTTGGTTACATGAGCAAGTACTGGGCATGACTTCAGGCATGAAGGGTTTAACCAGCCTTGCATCTAGTTTTCCTCAGTTACTTTTTAGTCAGCCAACCATCAGTGATTCCAGACATCTTTCAAGAGAGGGAGGCACAACAGGTTTCAAGGAAGATCGCTCATCTTCAGGCCACTTGGTAACAAGGGGAAGAGAAGGCTACCTAGCGTTAGAATGAAAGAATTAAAAATGTAGAAACTGCACTGTGCTATCTTTCTGCTGAACATGAAGCAGGGCTTCAGGGGAGCCCATCTCAGGGAGCTACCCTCCCATGATACCATCTTCCTCCCCTGTGGCTTGTTAGATGCCTTCCAGGGAAGACGGAGTAAGTGGAGGAGGAGGCACCAAGCTGACAGGAAGTCTTGATATAGGACAAGAAAGCGCAGGATTCACATCTGCACAGCAGCAAACACTCAAATGCGAAGACTGCCGGCTTCCTTAATTGCAAAATGAAGAGCTTGCCAACAGAGAGGGATTTCCTTCTCCCTGAGGATTCTCTAGTAATGCCAGAGCTGCTTGGGTAAGAGTCCCATCTCTGACAATGTGACTTTCATTTTATACTATTAAACTCCCGTGACTAAAGTAGGTGATCCATGAAGGGAGTTTCGAGCGTGCTGAATATACCCCTCTCCCAACATCACAAGTTGGGTTGGCCAGTAAACACACTGATCAGGGAGATGGTTCTAGTACTTCAGGACTTGTGGGACGATGGGAAAAAGGTAACATTACTAAGTCAGATTTTTTTATTAATGAGAGCTAAGCATACTTTTAACTCAGCCTGTCTTTGGGCTCTACTTACAAAAGACACGCTGGCCACGTGCTGCTTCGTATATTTGGAAGCCCATCATAGTTTTGCTTCTGGATTCCCCCCCGCCCCCCGCCCCATTTTCCTCAGTTTTGAGCATACTGTGCCAGCGGGCTTGCTGTTAATTTTTGTGACATTTAATATAGTTGGAATAAATATTTTGAGTTCCTACCTACTTTTAAGGCAGTTTATTATAAAACCTGATAATCCTTTCTTAATTACTTCGTTGTCAGAACTAAAACCTAGGACATGAAGATTTATGTGGCATGAAGCCAAGTTAAGGAGGAAACCTCAGTGGAATTTCTAAAGGGAAATTCGCCTAGAAATTCTGCCAGTGACTGGTGGAAAACCTGAAAACGCTGGCTTCCAGTGTTGTCACTACGGTGCTTTTTATCAACCCTTACAAACCTTATAAGCAACAAAATGCAAAAATTATAACCTTCTATCAAGAAATGTGGACTGAGAAGGAAATCCGTTGGTATAGCTATACAGGCATTGTTTCCTTCAGTTATACTCTGAACCAGCTAAGTCAGAACGTTGGGACATGTCAATAAATCTAAGTAGTACATGTATTTTACTGCCAGATACATAGACCTATAAGTAAGAACCATCTCGGGCAATAATAAAAAGTGGAGGGAAAATATGCATCATACCTGAGGAGTCTCACTGTTCTACTTGGCCTCTAATAAGGAAAACTAAGACGAGAACTCAACCACTCAGGAGTCAGGGTCTGAGAGAGAAAAATCCAAGCAGAGTCTCCATAAAAAACCAAAATACTCCTCTATAGATTACCTCTTTGCTTGGAAGACCCAAATCTTATAGGTGATTGCAAAAGTGACATCTATATTGAATATAGTGGCTACTTTGGTTCGTTGTCACCTTCCGAAATAAGTATATTTACCAGACTTCCCTCTCCCACTTCTGAGGCAGAGGTAGCATTTATATGAGCCTTTTTGAATGCAGCACCCCCTGTCATATTCTTCCTCACCACAGAAGCTCAAGCATGCTAGTGCCGGAGCACAGAGGCAGTTCCCTACATTCATTCAATCTATTCCGTTAGCCCCAGGCTATTAGCTGCATATACAAAAGACTAATAGATTACATCCTATGCATTCAGGGCTCTCATGAAAGTTAAACACTTCCTTAAACACACACACACACACACACACACACAGATCCATACCGTGGCATCCAGAGTTTCTTAAGCTTCAATGTAGAGCAAACATCCTCCTGGAAATGAATTCACTGGAGCCCAGGGCAAATGCGCGATGCAAAGTGACCACCCAGTCAGCACCACCATCTTGATTCCTATGAGCTCTCCTATCTTAGCAACACCTGCAGGGTCGGTTGCCTCTGCTTCAGTGGTCTCAAGATCCTTCAGTGCCACTGCTGGTTTCAATACATGGAAGCTCTTTCCAATCCTGAGTCTTCTAGAGTTACAAAAACAAAAACAAATAAACCTGAGTTCGCAGAAATAGAAAATAACTGGTTAGTCACGAGAAGAGTAGGTCAGTGTTTTAGTTCAATATATTTTAAGATTAGCACTTGATAAGAACTGGATAGCAGAAGCTTTTCAAATGACTGGTAATGAGAACATAAGTATATAAAAGATAATTTCACTTCAAAGGAAAATGGATCATGCATGTATCACTGCCTCTAATACTGGTCTTCGTAGTTCAGGTTCCAAATCAATAAGTACACAAATTCCTTATTAAAGATTACTTCAAATGTCTGTATGTTTATATCCTTTTAAATGCTGCCAGTATTAGCTCAAATACATGCCCACAGGAAATTCAGGAATCTACTTAACTCTTTCCTTTTTATCCTTGATTAGAAATGGCAAATCAGATTTCTCCAGCTTCTGTTTTAAAATATGTAGAAATTTTAATTTTCCATTTATCCAAGCACAATCTCCTTTCATTCATTCATCCGTCTGGTCATCCATTTAATCACGCGACATCTACTGAGTATGCATTATCATAATAACTCAACAGCACGTCGATGAATAAGGTTCATTATCAAATTGTGGTCCAAACGTCATTGCTGCATTTCTCTACTTTAACTGCTTTGATGGCCACGGTGATCACAACCTACTTCCCATTCTATCATCCAAATCCTGTGGCTTAGAGATGGGCCTTAGTGTCCAACTAGCCAGGTACTAATCTGGCTTTAAGGACCTACCTGCTTTAATGATCCACTCTCAGGGAGTCAGAATAGTTAAGTACTAAAAAAACAAGGATCTGGGGTAAGAGTCCCCAGGACTCTGTCACTGGATTCATGTTTCTTTATGAACAAGCTACTTAACATCTCTGCATCCCCATCTCTCAAAAGGACCATAACACTACCTACCTCACAAGGGTGCTGTGAGGCTTACCATGAAAGCATAAGGGAATGGTATGTAGAATTGGGGGCCTATTACAAAGGTGCTACAGGATTTAGAGTTGGCTGGATAAAGTTATTGAGTACGAACCCCTCTCCCCCTGGGAGTCCAAGGTCTGCCAGGTTGTACCAACTCCCCTTCAAGTAGAATCTAAAATGGCATTTGACCATCAATTGACTTGATTTATCCTTAATACAAACTCTACAAGACTTACCACAAACCCCACTCTTTGAGGGTTGTTGGCTTGGGAAAATTATTAAGCTAATGTTAACAAAGGATAATAAAATGATTCACTTCCAGGTGCTGGGGGTTGGGGAACAGTTATTTATTTCAATATGATTCAAGAGTTTGAATGGATATCTTCAAGGGGATGCATTTTATTGGAGAAATTTATTGCCTAGGGCTTTCTGTTCTTTTCGGTCTGACTCCCCAGCTTTCTGTGCCATTGTTTTACCATACATCCCCTTTTCCCTTTCAGTGGAAGGGAAGCTATAATCCTCCTCATTTCATGATGATTCTTTTAATGAAGTCTGTTTTGCTCAAAGGACAAATTCTTTTCAACAACTATTGTAATTATTTTCTTAGAGGGCCATTTTTTAATTCCCATACTGTTTAGCTAAGCCCTATTGTCTTGGTGTCCTTCATAACTGTCAGTTGCTTTAAAATAAAGGGGTGGGCGGGGGGAGCTGATAAGCACATTGTTGTAATTGATTTGTATGTTTGAATTGTCTTATCAGAAAACAAGGTTATGAATTTCATCTGTTGAGACACAAAAATAAAATAATTTCCTAAAATAATTGTATTTGGTTTTTGAATGTTCTAAAGTAACATTTATTCTTCATGTTTTAGTGTTTCATTAGTAGTGTTTTGTTATTAATCATTATAACAAAGCTTAGCCTTCTATATTCATTGGTATTGCTCAATTCTTCTTTTATATATAGTTGGGAAAGAATCAAAACTGTTCAACATTTAGAATTGAAAGAAATCAAGAAGAGCCCATTCTCAGGGATCGGCAAGGCTGACTGTGGAATTACCCAAGACAAACAGGTATGAAGGAAGACCTTTCAAGCTATACAGTAATATCGCTTCTTTTTTTTTCCCCAATGTAAAATGTTACTCCAAGTAATGGAAAGTGAACAGGAGACATTATTTTTGTTAGTCAGAAAACTTTAAAAAAAATTAGATGTAAATAACTGAGCTTGATTTAAAAAGAAAAAATCTCTGGGTCAAGATTCTGCCATAAAACGGGCGCCTGGGTGGCTCAGTTGGTTGAGCAACTGCCTTCGGCTCAGGTCGTGATCCTTGATTTCCGGGATCGAGTCCCAGGTCAGGCTCCCAGCTCCATAGGGAGTCTGCTTCTTCCTCTAACCTTCTCTCCTCTCATGCTCTCTCTCACTTTCTCTGTCTCTCAAATAAATAAATAAGATCTTTAAAAAAAAAAAAAAGATTCTGTCATAATAATTTAGAGTCACTCCCCTTAGCTGCCCCACCCTCAACCAAAAAAATCCAAAAACCACATTGGTATCTGAGCTTGGGTTGCCACAACAAAATACCATAGATTGGGGGGTTTAAACAACAAATTTCCTTCTCACAGTTCTGGAAGCTGGCAAGTCCCAGATCCAGATGTTGGCAGGGTCAGTGTGGTGAGAGCACTCTCTTTGAGTTGTAGACGGCTACTTTCTCACTGTGTGGTCACGTAACCTGCCTTTTCCTGGGGCATGCACATGGAGAAAGAAGACAGTTTCTTCTCTGCCATTTTCATAAGGCCCATCAATCCTATCAGATTAGAACCCCACCCGTGTGACCTCAATTCATCTTAATTTCCTCCTAGAAGTCCTACCTCCAAATACCAACACATTGGGGGTTAGGGCTTCCACATATGAATGGGGGGGGCAGACACAATTCAGCCCACAGAAGTTGATTTCTGCACATTCATCAAAATGCTACATTGTCCTTCTTGATCCTGACCATGAGAGATGGTATATAATATAAGGAAGGCAAGTTAGGAGAGTTGACATAAACAAGCCAAGACACACTGAAAAAGGATTTCAATAACTAGCAAAGATTCCTCTCCTTGTTTCACTTCCTTTACGACTCCTTGACTCTTCAAGACTCTGGCCTCGTTGTTATTTTCTGCAATTACACATGACATTTCACTCTACAGCACCCCAGTTTTTAAAGAGCTTCTGATTTCTCACACCCCCAGAGTTCTATTACCGTTTCTCAAAAATCTTAACCTCTTAAATTTCTTGCCTATTCAATACCACCAGTTAACTTCCTTCTGGAATACCATCCCTTGTTAGTTACTTCCGTGTGGAAAAGGTAATCAGAGTGCTCTTGTATGAACAAGCACAACAGCAGTTCCTGTGACCCTCTGCTCACCATTAAGAGTCCTGGTGAATAAAATGTAGAAACACCAGCTGTGTGTGTGAAGAAGAGAGGTCCCCAAACTGAAAGCTGCTCAGATGCCCACCCGTCCTCCTGGGGCTGCCCCTGCTGGGTTTGCAGATATTACGAAGCAAGGGGCCAGGCTCAGAGTGATAGGCTAACATCTGTCCAATATACTCATGCCCGCTGACGTTCCCAGCATACCACAGCGCTGCGTCCGAGGCTGGGCTTCAAGGATGTGGTCCCTTACTGGGATAAAAAAATTTCCAGAAATCGAAAGGACGTCAGAGGAAAAGATTAAAATCCTCCTATGAAACAGTTTTACTTTCTCAAAAATTAGACTTGTGCTTACTAGCTCGGACACCCTCGTAGGAAACACCGTGACCTTTGCCTCTTGTGAGCACTAAAGGGGTCAAGGCCACAGTGGTTTCTTAGCCCCTTCCATTCTATCTGTGTTCCTCTGACCATTAGTTAACGAGACTCCTCAAACGTCACTCATTCAAAGGTCCAGAACGAGACATAGGACACTGAGGTAATTCACAAGGGGTCACTTTGTTTTTCCTACTTATAGAAATAATATATACTTGTTCACTGTAGAACAGTGGGCCAATAAAGAGGTTGGAGAAAAAAATCTTATATTCCCATCTTTCAAAAGCAGTTATTATCATAGTATCATCCCTTTTGGTATTTCCCAAGCGATGAGTTAGGTTTTAAAAGAGCAACTTAGGGGCGCCTGGGTGGCTCAGTGGGTTAAAGCCTCTGCCTTCGGCTCAGGCCCTGGTCTCAGGGTCCTGGGATGGAGCCCTGCATCCGGCTCTCTGCTCAGCAGGGAGCCTGCTTCCCCCTTTTCTCTCCGCCTGCCTCTCTGCCTACTTGTGATCTCTGTCAAATAAATAATAAAAAAAAAATCTTAAAAAACAACAAACAAACATCTTCTGCCCTCATGTTAATAAAGCATCTTTGGGGAAGGTGGTTATGTAACCCAAAGAAAAGACAAGTACAGAAACAGAAGAGAAGAGGAGAGGAAAAGGAAAAGGAAAAGGAAAGAAATAAAAGTTGTGCCACCCACTGGTAGGGGAAACCCTATTGGTTTTTATAGGAAATCATCCTTGTTCTACAGAACTTCACTGTTTTAACGGAAGGCAGATAAATCTTGGGGTAAATGAAACACTGAGGCGGGCTGGCCTCATCTGGCAGTGCTGGGTGTTGTGTAAGGCTGGAAACTTCTGCTAATTGGGGAAGGAGAGAGAGAGAGGTTAATGATGCAGATGGACACTTTGCGGCAACTCTGACCCAAACATCACAACCACCTCCCCCAGGGGGATGAAAACCAGCTTCCAAGGACCAGGAAAGATCATTAACAGTGGTTGCCTGCTAGTGTTGAATGAAGCAATGTAAGCATGTCGCTGGAAATTCATCTCATTCGGGGACAGATAAGCAGAACGACACAGAGAGATTCCAACACAGAAACCTTAAAAATTATGCAGGTTTCCAACTGAATGCCTGCATGTTAAGCAGGGACAAGGCCGACTGCCTGTGTGGGCTTCTGGAATCTTTGCCACGCAATGCGGACTCTTTGCGCGCCTCACCTCTGTCACTTTGCTATGACCTACTTTCACTTGTTACGAGTTATTGTGTGCATAGTATTCTTCACCCAGTCCTTATATTGTCACATGTTCAGAGAAAGGACTCTACACTCTTGGTCGCTTTCAGTGAGGTGAGGAACAAGGGAGCTGCCATCTGGTCTCTTCGCAAATCACTGACTCCGGCAGTTACTGAGAACCCACTCCCAGGCAGCTGCGATGGGGAGGCTCTTTGTTAGAGCCGACACCGGGAATGGGGACAGCCGCTCAGGGCCTGTTCTCTCGCTACCTGTCTGTGTGGAAGTCATTCAGACTTCATTCCTGCCTTGCCCGCCTTGTAAGGTGGGAAACAGTGTGTATCAGCTCTGTTGTGAGAAGCTGGGCCAGGCATTCAGCCCAGTGACCCAGGGAGGGGAAGGCCTCCGCAAAAACTGCTGCGGGCCAAAGGTTCAAGTTAACTTTCAAGGAGCTGCTCTCTTGGGCATAAAAAGCTCCTGAGAGTGGACTGTTCCAAAATGAAAAGCCTCGGGATCACACTAATGCAGACACTTACCGTTTCAGAAATAGCTTCAAGAAAAATAAAAAAGATAAAGTGATATGTAAAAATCAGAGTCTCTCCTCTGTTCCAGGGAAATTCTTACAAAGGTGGTGAAGGGCTATTGGACGTCAACATCCCTTTGGTGGAGGGATAGCCTGCTAGGCAGTCTGGTACACAGTAGGTGCTCAGTAAATGAATGTCACATAAGTGGGTACATAGCCTAAGAAGACGGGACATATTACACAGAACCATATTCACAGAAAAGGAGTAGGGGGCTTACTTGCATGAAGCTTTTTAAGAGATCGTTCACTTCTTGTGGGTCCTAGAGGTGTGTGCTTTTAATTATGCAAATAATAAAAGCCCATTACAGGACCATTAAAAAACAGAACATAGAAAACTTAAAATTTCCAGTAACTCAAAAAGAGATAATATACTGTTAACATTTACGTGGTTAAATCAACATAAACATAAACCAGTTTTTCTATATAGCATATATAGATTCTTAACGAATGTCTCTTGTTTCATGCACTTCTTTTTCACTTAGCACTTTTCTTAAATTTTACTTCTCCTTTTTTAAAAACATTTTATTTATTTACTTGAGAAAATAGAGAGAGCATGAGCAGGCTTCCCTCCGAGTAGGGGGCCCCAAGGCGGGGCTCGAACCAAGGACCCTGAGATCATGACCTGAACCAAAGGCAGAGGCATAATCGACTGAGCCACCCAGGTGCTTCACTTAGCATTTTACTGTGAATCTCTTTCCACCATAAATGGCTGCACAGAATTCTACTAATTGTACTCTAATGCATCAGCAGGTATCAATACCTGTTGTAGGGTACTTAGGACTGTGTATTACAGGTCTTTGGAAAGAAACCTTTATTCATGGTCATAACTACTTCTTTACGCCAAATTACCTGGAGTAGGATCAGTGAGTCAAAACTTTATGCAATTTTTTGAGGCTTTTGCTAGGCAGTGACACCAGAGAGAGACTGGTTAGGGTTTGAACAGTAAGGTAGAAGAGGACTCTTTTCCCTGAAACCTCATGAAATACTCTAAGTTTTGATGAAAGCATCAGTAACAAAGATTGTCACTCCGTCCTTTTCTATCAAATACACTTGGATTCCACCTGATCCTACATCATTGTACAATACTACCAGACTCTTTCTTTATAACTTTTTTTTATTTTCCTGTGTAATTTCCTCTCAAGTTCTTGCATTAAGAGGCACGTGCCCATTGGTTTCTTTTGAGGGTAGTGTGGTAACTGGTTAAATCCATATACCAGTATTCATTTGACTGCAGGCAAGAAGATTCCCACATTCATTTACTCGGTAATCACAGAGTGAATAGTTTCAATGTACCAGGCACTCTTCAGACTGGTGCTATAAAAACCCAAACCAGACAGATAAAACCTCTAACCATAGGAGCCTGAATTTTGAGAGAGAGAAACCATTCAAAGAAATACACAATATAATAATAGGTAGCCATAAGCGCTACCTGGTGTTCTAACTCAGGTAGTCAGAGAGAAGTCCCTTCTGAGGAGACACTTGGGTGAATGGACTGATCAAACTGCACTTACAACTGGGGTAAGTGACTGTCAGAGAAAAGGAAGAGCATGTGCAAAGGTCCTGAGCAGGAAGTGAGTTGGACATGCTCTAAGAATGAAGAAATACCAGTATGATGAGAGCAAAGTAGAAAAGACAAGGTAAGAAATTGAGATGGTAAAGGGGGCCAAATCAATTAGGGCCTGGTAGACCATTTAGGGGACTTCAAATTTTCTTCTAAATGATGGGAAGCATTTGAAGGTTTTACAAAGGGATGCAATGTGATCCAACTTACATTTTCCAAATCTCAGTTGGGCTCCTGAGTAGAGAATAAGTTACGGGCCACCAGTGAGAGCAGGCAGACGAGTTGAACAGTTGTGATAGTGTAGACAGCTGGGTATTTCATGCTCCTCAATCCTGTTTTGGAAGGAACCAAAAGATTACCAAGAGCTAAGAATATTCATAGTTAAAAGCAGAATCCAATCATGTGACCTGGCACAGCAACTCCAGTGAAAAGCGTTGGGAATCCCGGTCATGTCTGTATTACCACTTGTACTTCTCTCGGATTGCCTTCCGCATGAAGATGTCCACAGAGCAACTTCTGAGAATCGCTAATGCACAAGAACACTGCAAGCGCAGACGATACACGCTCCAGGAGTGCGAAGCCCCCACTTTCACAAAGAGCCTCCATCAATGTAGCCTCTGAAAAAAGTCAAATAACCAGGTGAGACTATAGGAAAATTCTGAGCTGCCCTTTCCCCGTGCCCCTTGGCCGGTCTCGCTACTGACCACACTGGCCTCTAGAGCAAGAGATGAACTGAAACAACAGCATCGCAAATACGAGTCTGATTCTTAAGACGTTTATAGTCAAACGTCTATTAGGAAAGATTAACAAAGAGCTAAATTAAAAGCTCCTTTCCATTTCTAGAAACCTGCTCCCTGAATATTATTTAAGCTTCTGATGCAGTAAAAGTGGGATTAACTTGATCATCTTAAGGATCATTGGGTTTTTGAAGTACATCAAAACAGGACTCAGTACTTTTCTTTTTAAAATCACACACAAAATTAATAGGACTTCTGAATCCACAAGGATATACACTCAGCCCAAGTCTTGGGAAAACCACGGTGTCTTGTTCTCTATATGTACATCTTTTTATTTTTAAGTTTCTCCCTTTAATTCCCTCTGACATGAATGTGTAATGCTAAGAATCTATGCTAATGAAGAATGTGTCCACAAGATGTATAATGCATGCCTTTTAATTAGTTCTACTGCTATAATTGATTAACATTTTGCCTGTGCGGTACTGTCACAAAGAGTGAGCAGTGAAACTGTATGCATCTAGTCCCTGTAGGAAAAAAAAAAAAAAAAAAGCACCGCACGCTGCCATTGCCGAACATCTGCACCGCCAAAGCCATCCTCAGAACTCCTATTGAAAGTCTGGTGGGAGGCACTTGAAGCAGCCTGGCAAGAAGCAGCAGAAATAAAAGACAAAAATGAAAGGGCAGGAGGCCCAGAGGAATGAATATGGGAAACGTTAAAAGGGGAGGGAAAGAGATCAAGACGAATATGAAGAGTCTGAAAACAGCCTTAACTGCAGAAGGAATCTGGGTCAGATGGAGGAGAGAGACGTCGAGGCAGAGAAAGGCGAGAATACAAATTGTGGGCACATCTGTGTGTACAGACAGCTGCAGATATTCTGGGCCGCACGTGTGGATACAGGCACGTATGAAACTGTATGTAGGATAATGACGGCAGAAACCAACGGTAGAAATGCAAGGCTCCGGCACCAGCAAGGAGCCTGCTGATTGGGCAACTCCACCCTAGGGCCTGAGCCCCCCGATGGAGCACCCCTAGCGATCATGCACCTCCCCTCCCCGCCCAATGTGAGCAGAAGGACCCCTGCCCTTTCCCCCCATCAATCACATAGTGTGTACTATGTATGGACCCTGTGCTCAGTGCTGCAGAGATACGCTCGAGAAGGCAAATCTCCTTGCCTCGAGTTGCTTACAGTCCAGTGGAAGAGGCTACAAGCACACAGAGAGTCAGGAAACTAAGACCAGAGAAGAGGCCAAATTAAATACACACAGCTGACACGGTTTGGGCAATCCTGGGAAGGATTTCCGGCCTAAGACATTTTTTAAGATTTTATTTATTTGAGAGAGCAAGAGGTGGGGAAGGGGGGCGGGCAGGGGGAATTGAGAGAATGAGTGGAGGAAGGAGAAGCAGACCCCTGCTGAGCAGGGAGCCCGATGTAGGGTTCCATCCCAGGACCCTGGGATCATGACCTGAGCCAAAGGCAGACACTTCACCAACTAAGCCACCCAGGCGTCATGGCCCAAGAGATTCCTATCCCAAGACAGTTGTATGAAAAGTGGGTGGCAAAAAGGACGTTCCGGGCTAAGCGACCATTCTGGGCAAAGAACTTGAGAAAAGAATATTGGGATTTTAAAGAAATGTGAGTAGTCCGGGAGAATGGGGAGGGAAGCAAGCGGTTGGGAGATGCCAAGTGGCAAGGTCGTCAGACACAAGCCAGTTCCTGAAGACCTCTCCTGGGGGAAGTTGGTTTAAACAAAGTTTAGCAAGTTTACTCACCTCCAGATTTCCACAGACCATGCAGCGCAATCAAGTACACTGTGAATTTCCCAGTGAGAGAGATAGTAGGCAGAATTCCTTAAGGTTTTTGTCCCCCATTTCTTTTTTTTTTTTTTTACAGTAGATAACATCTCACTTTTATTTTTTTTTATTTTTTTTTAAATTTTTTTATTAACATATAATGTATTATTTACCCCAGGGTACATGTCTGTGAATCATCAGGCTTACACATTTCACAGCATTTGCCATAGCACATACCCTCCCCAATGTCCATATCCCTACCCCCCCCACCTCCCAGCAACCCTTAGTTTGCTTTGTGAGTTTAGGAGTCTCTTATGGTTTGTCTCCTTCCCCATCCCATCTTGTTTCATTTCTCTTCCCCACCCCCCCATAACCCCCTGCCCT
>CM052813.1:43582073-43603257 GCA_028533885.1 Nasua narica | reverse complement strand
TGTGTGTCTCTAGGAATGCATCCATTTCTTCCAGATTGTCTAGTTTGCTGGCATATAGCTGCTCATAATATGTTCTTATAATTGTTTGTATCTCTTTGGTGTTGGTTGTGATTTCTCCTTTTTCATTCATGATTTCATTAATTTGGGTCCTTTCTCTTTTCTTTTTGATAAGTCTTGTCAAGGGTTTATCAATTTTACTAATTCTTTCAAAGAACCAGCTCCTAGTTTCATTGATTTGTTCTACTGTTCTTTTGGTTTCTATTTCGTTGATTTCTGCTCTGATCTTTATTATTTCTCTTCTTCTGCTGGGTTTAAGTTTTATCTGTTGTTCTTCCTCCAGCTCCTTTAGGTGTAGGGTTAGGTTATGTATTTGAGATCTTTCTTGTTTCTTGACAAAGGCTTGTATTGCTATATATTTTCCTCTCAGGACCGCCTTTGCTGTATCCCAGAGATTCTGAACAGTTGTGTTTTCATTTTGATTTGTTTCCATGATTTTTTAAATTTCCTCTTTAATTTACTGATTAATCCCTACATTCTTTAGTAGGATACTCTTTAGCCTGCATGTATTCGAGTTCTTTCCAACTTTCCCCTTATGATTGAGTTTCATGGCATTGTGGTCTGACAATATGCAGGGAATGATCCCAGTCTTTTGGTACTGATTGAGAACTTATTTGTGTCCAAGGATGTGATCTATTCTGGAGAATGTTCCATGTGCACTAGATAAGAAACTGTATTCTGTATTAAAGTCCCCTACTATTTACTGTATTATTGTTGATGTATTTCTTTGACTTTGTCATTAATTGGTTTATATAATTGACTGTTCCCACGTTAGGGGCATAGATATTTACAATTGTTAGATCTTCTTGTTGGACAGTCCCTTTAAGTATGATATACTGTCCTTCCTCATCTCTTATTATAGTCTTTGGCTTAAAAATCTAATTTATCTGCTATAAGAATTGCCACCCCAGCTTTCTTTTGTTGTCTATTAGCATGGTAAATTATTTTCTACCCCCTCACTTTAAAGCTGGAGGTGTCTTTGGGTCTAAGATGAGTTTCTTGTAGACAGCATATCGATGGGCCTTGTTTTTTTTTTTTTATCCATTCTGATACTCTTTGTCTTTTGATTGGGGCATTGAGCCCATTTACATTCAGGGTAACTATTGACAGATATAAATTTAGTGCCATTGTATTGCCTGTATGGTGACTGTTACCTGTATATTGTCTCTCTTCTTTGCTGGTGTATGTTCCTTTTAGGCTCTCTTTGCTTAGAGGACCCCTTTCAATATTTCCTGTAGGGCTAGTTTGGTGTTTGCGAATTCCTTTAGTTTTTGTTTGTCCTGGAAGCTTTTTATCTCTCCATCTATTTTCAGTGACAGCCTAGCTGGGTTTAGTATTCTTGGCTGCATATTTTTCTCATTTAGTGCTCTGAATATATCATGCCAGTCTATTCTGGCCTGCCAGGTCTCTGTGAATAGGTCTGCTGCCAATCTAACATTCCTGCCTCTGTATGTTACCGATTTCTTGTCTTGAGCTGCTTTCAGGATTTTCTCTTTGTCACTAAGACTTGTAAGTTTTACTATTAGATGACAGGGTGTAGACCTATTTTTATTGATTTTGAGGGGGGTTGTTTGTGCCTCCTGGATTTTGATGTTTGTTCCCCTCACCAGATTAGGGAAATTCTCTACAATAATTTGTTCCAATATACCTTCAACCCCTTTCTTTCTTCTTCTTCTGGAATCCCAATTATTCTAATATTGTTGCATCTTATGGTATCACTTATCTCTCAAATTCTTCCCTCATGGTCCAAATAGTTGTTTGTGTCTCTTTTTCTCAGCTTCTTTATTCTTTGTCATTTGGTCTTCTATGTCACTAATTCTTTCTTCTGCCTCATTTATTCTATCATTAAGAGCCTCCATTTTTGTTTGAACCTCATTAATAGCTTTTTTGATTTCAACTTGGTTAGATTTTAGTTCTTTTATTTCTCTAGAAAGGGATTTTATTTCTCCTGAAAGGGATTCTTTAATCTGTTCCATGATTTTTTCGATCCCAGCTAGCACCTTGATAACTGTCATTTTGAACAATATTTCTGACATATTACTGATGTCTGTATTAACTAGGTCTCTAGCCATTGGTACTGTCTCTTGTTCTTTTTTTTTGTGGTGAGTTTTTCCACCTTGTCATTTTATTCAGCTAAGAATAGATGAGTGAGAGAGAAAAGTATTCTGGAGTTCCACAGCTTTCACTGATTGATGAACTTGGGCTTGGCTGGATATTCCCCTGGCGGAGCATCTCTATCTCTGGTGCGTGGCCCCATCTAGAGTCTCCAAACCCAGCAGATTCCTGCTGCACGCTCACGTGCTGCTCCTACCTGGGGAGGAAGGAGGGGCTGTCTCTGGACTGCCTTGTGGGGTCCCCCCTCGATGAGCTGCAGCCATGGTCTAGGGTAAGCCCCAGCTGAAAGCACACTGCGTGGCTCTTTCTCTGCTGTCGGCTTCTCTGCCATGATATCTGGGAGCTCTGCCACACTCAGACACCCCCGGTCCCTTTGTGACCTTGTGGGTTCTGAAACCACACTGTTCCCATGAGGGCTAAACCTCTGGCTTAGCCTCTGGAGGGATGTCCCTCAGTGGAGCAGACTCTAAAATTTCTGATTTTGTGCTCTGTGGCTCTGCGGCTGCAGGGAGCTGGCCGCTCCCCCCGCAGTCTCTTCCCGTCGCTTTGGATTCACTTTTCCAAACATCCTACCTTTTGGAATATGGTCGATTTTCTGCTCCTAGAATTGCTCTTCGTCCTTTCTTCTCTCTCCTGTTGAGTATGCTGGCTTTTAGAATGATTTGATAACTATCTAGATGAACTTCTGGGATCTGACTCTATCTCAACCTCCTACTCGTCGCCATCTTGCTCCTCCTCCAGGTATCAATTTTATTAATTTTTTCAAAGAAGCTCCTGGCTTCACCAATATCTATCTATCTATCTATCTATCTATCTATCTATCTATCTGGTTGGTTAGTTGTTTTAGTTTCTATGTCATTTATTTCTGCTCTAAACTTTATTATTTCTTTCCTTCTGCTGGTTCTTGTTACTCTTATTCTAGCTCCTTTAGGTATAAGGTTGTGTTGTTTATTTGGGATCTTTCTTCTTGAGGTAGGCCTGTACTGCTCCAAACTTCCAAGTTAGAACCAATTTTGCTACATCCCAAAGATTTTCAACTGTTATATTGTCATTTTCATTTGTTTCCATGTAATTTTTTATTTATTTTTAATTTCTTGGTCGACACATTTAGTAGCATGTTATTTAACCTCCATGTATTTGTCATCTTTCCAGACTTTTTCTTGTGGATGATTTCTGTTTTCATGATGTAGTCCTCAAAAAAGATGTATGGTATGAATTTGATCTTTTTAAATTTGTTGAGATTTGTTTTGTGGCCTAATATATGATCTGTTCTGGAGAGTGAAACATACACATCTGAAAAGAATGTGCATTCTGTTGTTTTAGGATGAAATATTCTGAATATATGTTTTCAGTCCATCTGGTCCATTGCATCATCAAAGCCTCTATTTCCTTTTTGATTTTCTGTTTAGATGACCTGTCCATTGATATAAATGTGGTGTTAAAGCCCCCTACTGTTATTGTATTATTGATTAGTTCCTTTATGTTTGTTATTAACTGTTTTATGTACTTGGGTGCTCTCATGTTGGGTGCATAAAATCTTAAAATTGTTGTATCTTCTTGTTGGAGTGTCCCTTTTATTATTTTCTAGTGTCCTTCTTTGTCTCTTGTTACGGAGTTTGTTAAAGTCCATTTTCTCCAGTGTAAATATGGTTACCCTGGCTTTCTTTTGACATCCATTTGCATGATAAATGTTTATCCATCCCCTTACTTTGAATCTGTAGGTGTCTTTAGGTCTGAAATGCATCCCTTGTGGGCAGCATATAGTTGGATCTTGTTTTTTAATCCACTCTGTCACTCTAGGTCCTTTGATTGGAGTGTTTAGTCCATTTACATTCAAAGTAATTGATAGATGCATACTTACTGCCATTTTGTAACTTGTTTTGTAGTTGCTTCTATAATTATTCTTCCCTTAATCTCTTTCATGGATTGATGCTTTTCTTTAGTGATGAACTAAGATTCCTTTCTCTTCATTCTTTGCATACCTATTACTTGTTTTTGATTTATGGTTATCATGAGGTTTGCACATAACCTCTCCTGTATATAGCAATCTATATTAAGTTGGTAGTCCCTTAAGTTTAACCAATTCTTTACTCCTTTCCTCATGTTTTAGATATATGATGTCCTATTTTACATTCTTTTATGATTCTCTTGACTGATTTTTACAGATCTACTTATTTTTCATACTCTAATTTTTAGTCTTTACTTTTCATCCAAAGGGTCCCCTTTAATATTCTTTTGCAGGGCTAGTTTAGTGGTCATGAGCTCCTTTAGTTTTGTTTTTGTTTTTAATCTGAGAAACTCTATTTCTCATTCTATTCTTTTTTTTTTTTTTTTAAAGATTTTATTTTTTCATTTAATAGAGAGAGAACACAAGCAGGCAGAGGCAGAGAGAGGAGCAGGCTCCCTGCGGAGCAGGAGCCCGATGCGGGACTCGATCCCAAGATGCCGGGATCATGACCTGAGCCAAAGGCAGTTGCCCAACCAACTGAGCCACCGAGGCATCCCTTCTCATTCTATTCTGAATGATAGCTTTGCTGGATAGAGTATTCTTGGCTGTGTATTTTCCTTATTAGTGCTTTGAATATGTGATGCCACTCCTTTCTGGCCTGCAAAATGTCTACTGAAAAATCTGCTGATAGCCTTCTGGGGATTCCCTTGTATATAATGGTCTTCCTTTCTCTTGCTGCTTTAAAATTTTTTTTCTTTTTCTCTACTTTTTGCCATTTTAATGATTATATGTCTTGGTATGAACCTCCTTAGGTTGATTTTGTTAAGGCATCCCTGTGCCTGGATATCTGTTTTCTTTCCTAGATAAGGGAAGCTTCCACCTATTATTTTTTCAAATAAACCTTCTGCCCTCCTCTCTCTCTTTTTCTTCTGGGATCCTTTTAATTCTAATGTCTTTACACTTGATGAAGTTACTGAGTCCCCTATTCTTTTTTCAATTTGCGTGATTCTTTTTTCTCTCATTTGCTCAGGTTGATTAACTTCCATTATTCTGTCTTCCTGGTCACTAATTCATTCCTCTCCTTGCTCTACCTTGCTATTTATTCTATCAAGTGCATTTTTAATTTCATTTATTGTTTTCTTCATCTCTGATTGGTTCTTTTTTAATGTTTTCCATCTGTTTGTTAAGGGTCTCACACAAATAGGTTGAAAGTGAGAGGATGGAAAAATGGATTTCATGCAAATAGTAACCAAAACAAGGAGAATAAGGATGGCTATAGTATTATCAAATAAAATAGACTTTAAAGCAAAAGCCTACTCTAATCAAAAGATTACAAGAGACAAAGAAGGACATTGTATATTAATGAAAGTTGCATACAGCAAGAATATACAGTAATCACAAACATTTATGTACATAATATACATACCATCAAAAAACACAAAGCAAAAAATGACAGAATTAAAGGGAGAAATAGTTCTATAATAAGAGTTGAAAATTTCAGTATCCCATTCTCAATGAGGATAGAAAAGCCAGGTGAAAGATGAATAAGGAAATAGAGAACTTGAACAACATATAAGGCAGTTAGATCTAACTTGTACAGAACATACTACCCACCCTGATAGCAACAAAATACACTTTCTTCTCAAGTTCACATGGGACATTCTCCAGGATAGATGATATATTAGGCCACAAATTAAGTTTCAGTGGATTTTAAAAGATAGATATAACACTAACTGTAATTTCTGACCACAATAGGATAAAGTTAGAAGTCAATAACAAAAGGAAAACAGGAAAATGCAGTTTTGTGAAAATTAAACAACATTCTCTTAAATTGCCAATGAATCAAAGAAAAAATAAGAGAAATTAGGAAATATTTTGAGACAAATGACAGCAAAACATAACTATGTATCAAAACTTATAGGACACAGTAAAAGCAGTGCTAAGGCAGAAATTTATAACTAAAATCCTCACCTTAAAAAAAGAAGAAAGATCTTAAAGCAACAATGTAACTTTACAACTTAGGGAACTAGGAAAAGAGCAAACTAAACCTAAAGGTAGCAGAAGGAAGGAAATAATAAAGATTAGGGCAGGTAAATGAATATAGAATAGAAAAACCCATAGAGAAAAAATGAATAAAACCAAAAATTGGTTCTTTAAAAAGATGAAGAAAATTGAAATTTAGCTGGATGGACTAAGAAAAAAAAAAAGAAGTCTCAGTTACTAAAATTGGAACCCAAAGTAGGGACCAACAGTTAGGTCTGTGCCAGTTGTGTGGGCCTGTGACTTTTCTCAAGCTTGACCATCTGGCACGCAGCCATGATACAAAAGTTGAGTCTGCCTCTGCTTATCATGCTGCTCATACGCAGCCTGGCCCTGCTGCACAGTTCAAGCCTTCTTTTAGTCCTTAACACTTAAGAATGTAACTGAAGCAGTGTGCAGAACATAAACATGTAAAGGTTTTATTCTGGATGCAGTTGAGAGTGGCTTTGGTACATGTGGGACAGAGCACTGTGATGGCACTATAGACTTTGAGGGAAGTCCTGATGAATTTGGAAAATCCGTAAGATATGTTTTACAGTTACTGTTAATCTACAAATAGTACAAAATTCAAAACACACAGTTGAATAGGAGATTTGTCAAGTATCTGGGGCTGGGACCCATGCTAAAGATGCGACAGGGACAGCTTCAGCTCCACTGGGGATAGTGATAGATCAATGTGCTTCCTACTAAGCCACCAAGCTGTAGAATATGTGAAAAGAGGAGACTATCTAACAATAGCTTTCCAAAAAATGACTTCAGGAATTCAGAAATATTTTCCAAACTTCTTTGGGGCTGGATTAAATGTGGATTAAATACATACGTAACACATTATGAACAACATTGAAAGGGATTTTCAGAGATCCTCCAATCTTCTTGGCCCCTGTAAAATCTTGTGGTTGTTTCTTATTAACCTGTCTGCTATTTCTGTAGATATCCCCAAAACACTGAAAAATCATCCTATTATACATCAGTGGCATATGTAATGGTGTCATCATTGGGGTACTATGGTGATTGCCTCTTTTGGGAGGAAGAAGTCTTGTACTCTACAGAGCTGATGCTTCCAACAAATAAGACCTTGATAGAGAATTTTAAGGGTATAGTGAATACTTGGAAAACTTAGGAATTACCAAAGTAAATGGAAGAAAAGGGACCAAAACTAGTAACTAATGGGGTGAAAAGGCTTATGCTGACTACATATAATTCATGGAATGGTTTTAAATTTTAAAAGCAGCAACAAAAAAGCCCGTAGAACCTTCATTTATGTAACCACCGATTGCAAGTCAAACATGAGCACTGTGTTAGGGTTCCCCAGAGAAGCAGAACCAACAGGAAAGGTTTTAGATACAGAAGTAGAAGAAGAAATTTACTATGGGAATTAGCTCATGTGATCATGGAGGCTGGGATAAGCCAGGATACAGTCATCTGTGTGCAATCTGGAGAAGCAGGAAAGCTAGTCATATAGTTTAGTCCAAGTTCAAAGGCCTGAAGATGAGGGGAGCCTATGATTTAACTCCCACTGGAAAGGCGAAGGCCTAAGAAGGGATGGGGTGGGCCCCTGGTGTAAGTCCCAGAGTCTAAAGGCCTAAAAACCAGATCAGATGTCAGAGGGCATGAGAAGATGGGCATTCTAGCTCACGTAGAATAAGAATTTGCCCTTCTCTGTTCTCAACAGATTGGATGTTGCCCACCCACACTGGTGAGGGCATATCTTCTTTACTCAGTCTATAGATTGAAGTGCCAGTCTTTTAGAAACACCCTCACAGACTTCCAGAAATCATGTCTTACCAGCTGTGTGGGGATCACTTAGCTAGGTCAAGACAACACATACAATTAACCACTATAAACACCATTCCTTAAAATCCTAATCATCAGATCCATTCCTATGAGGCTGCCATTTTTAATTTGTATCAGCATTAGTGTCTTCTCTGTAGTCTCCTACAACCTAGAAATTATATTGTTAGCTACTCGTACTTTCTATTAACTGCCCTCATCATTTTTTCCATACAGGAATGTGGTTGGCATCCCCCAACCATAATCCAGTGGGTTTTCCCACAATTATTAAGAATATGCCTATCATTATTAGAGTTTTCCTAATCCACTTGAGAATAAATGATTTTCATATACTAGTATCTTTCATTTTATTTCCAGTTGCTTAACGTTATGAATCAAATGAGCTACTCTTTAGGTACACAACTGACCTTTCTTGGTGACCACATGTTTCTCTGGGGGAAGATTTATGGAAACAATTCTGACAAATTCCACCAAATTATACCTTTTGTTTTTTAATCATAAAACTCACAACCACTCTATTTGAAGTAATATATTTTATTTATTTCGCTTAGGATAATTTGTGTAATTCGTATCAAGAGATTAAAACTGATTTGGACAAGTAATGAAGTTTTTGTCTCTCCATTATTTTTGAGTATTTCAAAAGTAAGGATTCTACAGTGAATCTTGAAATTTCTTTTCAGTTTTGTTCACAATGTTTTACATATGTATCTCCACTTTTTTGTTGTTACAAACTAGTCACAAGTCTTACATTACTAGAGTGTGAGGGGAACGTTGATATTTTCTAATTCATTTGCTTTATGTAATTGATAACTGTTTTCTTCCTACCACTATCTGTTTGGATAATAGCACCATGGACTTCATTTGTTTGGTGAGCATGTGACCCAGTCTCAAGTGACAGTGAATATGTACTATCTCGATCACATTTTTGGGTTCAGGAGTTTATGTGAGCTTATCAGGTCAATTAAAGCTTATGAATCCTAGTTCTAGGAGTTTGGCTGAAACTGTTGAGTGTTCTTGTCTCTCGCTATGGTTACCCAGCAGATAGACTATAAGCCTGGAATTTTTCCAAAGGCTGCCTTTGTCTCTCCTTGAGGAGGGCCTTTCTGAGAATGAAGCCAAGAGAGAGGAACACTGAGTGAAGGAGAGACAGTTAACTGTTAGATCCCTTAAGCACCTGGATTCAGCCTTTCCTGAGGTCTGCTACCTAGATATTTTGATTACATGAGATAATTCAAATTTTTCTTCATTTAAAATATTTTGAATGGGGTTTCTATGACTTGCAGGCAAAATAGTTCTGGTATATATGTGTGTGTGTGTGTGTGTGTGTGTGTGTGTGTGTATACAAAGAAACTAAGACCCAGAAAAATAATGTGATTTGCTTCAGGTTCACAACCCTGGGTCAGAATCTGAAACTGAATCCTTCCAATCCAGAGCTCTTTCCAGTTCACACCCTTCCTCTTTAGAAGGGGATTGTTAGATTCCCCATTTGAGGAGCTGACCGTTTTCCATCTTGCGATATATGGCTCATTTTGCATTCACTGAGTCTATGAACTTTCTTGTGTCACACACAGAATAAAGTTCCCAATTGTTCATGCTCTTGACATAGAAGGTAATAGATTGACAGATTCAGAAGGAATTTTTAAAAAAATGTCTTTTATTTTTGGATGTTTGTCTTGTCAGGAATAAGGTTGAGCTTTGATAAGATACCTTGTAAATAATTCTTAAGTGGAATATATAGAACACTCACTTTGCCTAGTCTATGGCTGCTATTATAAATTGAGAGGGTGTGCTTTCTTCTACCTAAATGAATTTTTAAAAATCAAATGTTTAATCTTTCTTCTAATACAAAGACTTGGAAAACTCACCCTTAGAAATTCCAAAGCAAATGAATTCTCTATGACTTACTGTGATAAGAGTATGACCACTATGCTTAATGGTCTAATTCTAAAATTAGGAAAACACAAGATACTATCCTACTAAGTAAAATATCTGAGCCATAATTAAAACAAGTCTTGGTTTTTCTGCATGGTCCTATTCTTATATAAAGATCTAGTCATTTGAGGCTGCCAGTAGGCCAGCTCAAGAAGAAAAATATTCAGTCTTTGGTATTTGAAACAGTTGGCCTTGACTTGGAGATAAGTATTGCTGAGGATTCTTGCTGCTGGATTTATGATCTGTGAATAGTTGGGAGGCATTCAGAATATTAAAGTGAATTTGTCTTTGATAGTGCTTGAGTTCTTTCAAGCCACCAGCTAAGGTTGCAGTTAGAGCATTTCCTGCTGCCCTTCTGCCCAAATATCAGTCGTCAAGCTGGTGTCAGGATGGTGCTAGTGTTGAAATGAGTCAGTTGCCTCTGAATTCACCAGGAGTGACCCATGCAAAAAAGAATCACAGAAAAATGAACATAGAAAACAAAAATTCTCATTTTAATGAAGAACTTCTATTTCCCATCCTGTGTATGGTTGATGGAAGGCAAGAAACAGTTTTCATTAAAAGAATTTTTCTTACATATTTGTGAATAAACCTTCTGCTATTTATTTCAAATGCCATTTGAACTCTTTTGAAGATGGTTAATTGGTTTACAGTCCCTTTTTAAAACATAGCTGAAGCCATTCTGTTTTGAATGGATTTGGTTTTGCTAGGAGTGGTTTTATTCTTTCTGAACTAATACGTAAATTCTACCTTCTGAATTGGATGTGACACTTTAGGGATGGCAGTTGGCTGGTAACAGTTAACTGGGGATTCGTTCAGATTAGCCATACTTGAAGTCATTGGCTGGGCAGACCTGGACCTAGCCACATTGCCAATGTGTTAGGCTGTTGAACTGAGAACTACATTTTAGATCAAGGTGTGTTTTCACTTCATAGGTAACTCAGTCCCACATGCAGTTTCTTGACCCCTCTCCTGTGTCTGTATTCTCACTATTTTCAGAGTACAATCTGGAATAAAAGTACAATAGCTTTAGGATTGACCTATATCCCATTTGAATTATTCAGAATGGAGTAAAGGATGATTTTATCAATTTTAGAGTCTGAGGAGTCATGGAAACAAGTGCCCTCAGGTCTGACATTGCTTTCTTTGAGCTCAGTCGGAAGGGTGGAGTTAGGAGGACTATTTCATGTCACTGAACCCAGTTACTTAAAGATTAGGAATTGCTGGTGTGTGTGTGTGTGTGTGTGTGTGTGTGTGTGTGTGTGTGTGTTTTGATATGCAGTGAAGGAATTTTGAAAGTGGATACTACCAAGCCTCTTAAAATATCGCTTCATAGTTACCATTTACTGAACAGTACTTAACCAGCCCAAACTCTTGGGAATAATTTCTCTTTTTCTCTGTTGCCCGCGCCCCCCTCTGGTTCATGTTGGTTCCCTAAAACCTTAAACACTCTGAAAATACATTGATTGCCTAACAACAGAGGTGAGACACTGATGTATGCAAAGGATGGGAACCTTTTTTGTCACTGATTGCCTTGATGGATAAGCCTTCTCAGAAGCTGCACTCATTTCTGAGAAGTAAAGAAGCAAATGATATCCAAAGAACAGTCTTTTATAGTTTGGCCATCTTGAGAAGGGCAGACCCTACAATGCATAACACCAAACCTCAAATAAGACAAACAAAAGGAAATGTTTAAGTCCCTGAGAGAGGACTAGTACAGATCAATTTTGCAAGACCTGACAAGTAGGATTGCTCAGTGTGACACATCATTTTCCCAGAAAAATGTTGATTCGAGAGATACTTTGGAGAGTGCAGGAGGCAGAGTCTGTGGCTTACAATGAAATCAGTTGATCATTCAGGCTCTAAAGGTTTAATGAGATCTTTAGAATGCCTTTCTTTGCTTTGGGCACAGTGTTGCTGAAAATTATCTTCAGCTGTTTGCTGATATATGCAGGTCTTTGTTAATTCTGGGTAGCTGGCATCATGGCAAATTGGGAAACTGAATTGCTCTAGTAATTTAACATTTTGGCCAACTGTTAGACACCTGCTTTCTCCCAACATTAGGATCACCTCTGTGTGTGTGTGTGTGTGTGTGTGTGTTTATGCATGTGTGTGTCTTCCTCTCTTCTCTGTCTTCACTTTCTCTTGAAAATTTTCTCCTTGGCTGTCTCTAGAGAGCAAGGACTTTGAAAGGACAAGTTTGCGTGATTTTTGAGAAGGACACCCCAAAATGTGAACTGTGTATTTGGTAGATGTTTTAGAGTCCATTGTAGATCAAGGAGAAGAAATTTATCAAGCAGAGCTATTCAGCAGTGGACCATATTGTAGATGATTGTGAGCTCCCCCATTTTTTGGACGGTAAAACAGAGTCAGTGAAGCACAGCTGTTGACGGCATGGGTTTTGGGGACAGACTGCCCTGCTTTAAAACTTTGGCTTTATCCCATGCCAGCTGTGTGACTTGGGGAAATTGTTCTCCTCGGGAAACTCAACCCTCACATTGGTAAAACAGGGACAGTAATACCTACCTCACAAGGTAATTGTGAATATTAAATGAAACACAGTAAATAAGGCTCTTTGTAAAGTGACATGAGCTGCAATTGTTAGGGCCACCTATTACAGATACTGTAGAAAGAGTCTGGTTTAAGTCTTTCATCCCACTATAATGTTCTGCTGTTCTTTTAGGAAACAATTACCTTTCTGATACTGACATTCATTATCCTATCTCAGGATAGGAGTTTCTTTTAAAAACCCATGGTAGTATCGTGTCACTACTTGTCTAATAAGGATTTTTGGGGAACAGTTAGCCATCTAAACTTTCAGAGTTAGAAAGTGTTAAGAATTAAGCGAGATACTGAGAACATGTTTTATTGTCTAGCACTTTGGATTTGATAGAAAGTTTTTACGTGCAGGATTCTAACATTTTAGACATGTACAATTTGAAGGAATTGTATGGTGAGCATACATACTCTGCCATCAATATTTTACTGTACTTATCCCATCACATATCCATCTATTTATACATCTCCCAATTTTTGGTGCATTTTAAACTAGGCATGGATATTAGTACACATGTCCCTAAATATGTCAGTATCTAGGTCCTTAATTATAATTCAATATTTGTTTACAGTACTTTTATTTAGACAAAATGTATACACGTTGAAATGTACATGCATCTTAATTGCACTGTTCTCCGACTTCGGACAAGTGCATACACCTGCGTAGCTTCTACCAGTCAAGATATGGAACATTTCCTTTACTCCAGAAAGTTCCCTCCTCCCCCTTCCTAATCATGGGACTTCCCCCACAGGCCATCTGCGTCCTGGTATTTTGTTCATCATATTTTAATTTGCCCTTTAATTCTAGAACCTCATATCAATGGAAGCCTAAAGTGTGCACTCTTTGTGAAAGGGTTCTGTCATTCAGCATAATATTTCTGAGATTTATTCTCTATGACAGAGTAGTATTTCATTGTATATGAATATACCACTATTTAAAAATACTGTTGGTAAACAGCGTGGCTGTTTCTACCTTTTGGCTGGGATGAATAAATCAATGAAAATTCTTCTATAAGACTTTTTGTGAACATACATTTTCATGTCTCTTTGGTTAATACCTATAACTTCTAAGACTCATAGTTGCTGCACTTCCTCTTCAACAATTGGAGTTATCTGTCCTTTTATTTTTAGCCATTCTGGTAGATGTGTAGTGGCATCTCATTACGGTTTAATATGAATTTCTATTAAATGGTAATATTAAGCATTTTTTCGTGTGCATATTGGCCATGTTATATCTTTTTTTCCTCAAAGTGTCTGTTAGAGACTATTTCCACTTTTTGATTTGGGTTATTTGTATTTTATTACTGAGTTAGGGAATTTTCTCATGTATCTTCAATGCCAATTCTCTGTCAGGTGTTTTTTGAATATTTCCCATTCTGTCACTTATCTATTTACTTAACTATGTCTTTAGATAAGGACAAATGTATAGTTTTGATGAAGTCTGATATATCACTTTTTTCTTTTATGGTAATTACTTTCTGTGTACTACCTCAAAATGATAATTCTATTTCTTTTTAGAAACTTTCTAGTTTTAGCATTCACATGTAGGTCTATTATCCAGCTCAACTAGATTTTTGTGTATGGTGTGAGGAGAGGTCAACATTTATTTGTTCCCTATGAATATCTAGTCCTTCTAACATCATACACTATGAAGATTTTGATTTCCTCATGGATTTCTTTAGTGCCTTTGGAAAAAATCAAATGATCCTATAAAAGCAAGTTATTTTGTTCTTCTGACCATTTTGTCAATGGTTAGGTTAATACCATAATGTCCTATACCTTTATAGAAAGTTTGCATCAGGCAGTATTTCTACTCCAACTTTATTCTTCTTTTCAAGGTTGCTTTTGCTCTCCTAGGTCACTGACATTTCTATGTCGATTTTAAAATTAGCCTGGCAATTTCTGTAAAAAAAAAAAAAAAAAAAAAAAGCCTAGTGGAATTACAATTATGATTGCATTGATTTTGTAGATCATTTCATGGAGAGTTGACATCTAAGCAATATTGATTATCCTAATCCATAAGTATGATATTTCTCTCCATTTATTAAGGTTTTTTTTTTTTTTTAATTCACTCTCAGCAAAGCTTTGTGGTCTTCCTTGCAGTGAAGTCTCAAAGGTCTTCTGTTAAATTTGTTCTTTATATTATATTATAATATAAAATCAAATTATAGTATTCTTTATATTATATTTTTTGATACCCCTATAAATGGATTTGTTCTTTTAATTTTCCATTTGATGCCACTAGTATGTAAAAACATAGTTTAGTTGGAGATTCCTTGAAATTTTCACAACAGCAATCATGTAATGTGTGAATAAAGAGAACTGACCTCTTGTTTTATGGTTTTTGTCTGGCCTTACTGCACTGACAGGACATCCAGTAAAATGTTGAATAAATGTGTCAAGAATAGATATCCTTGCTTTATTCTAAGATTCAAGAAGAAAATCTTAAATATTTCATCCTTAAGTATGATTTTAGCTCCAGGTTGTTCACAGATGCCCTTTATATGATTTAGGAAGTTCTCTTATGTTTCTAATATTCCTAAGAGTTGAAAAGCTCTGTTACGAATGGACATTAAATTTTGTCAAATGTTATCCCCTTACCTTTTGTGATGATTATTTGGATCCTCACCCTTTTTTTCTATTTATATGGTGAATTACATGACTAGGTTTTGAATGTTAAGCCTAACAAGTGTTTCTGGGGCAAATCCTCCTTGGTAATGATCCAGTTCTGTTTGTATATATTTCCAGGGTTGATTTGAAAATAGATTATTGAAGATTTTTGTGTTCATAAATATAAAATAATTTTTTCTCATTTTAAAAACTCCTTTAAGATAACTGAATGGTTAAAAACTAATAACAGGTCGTGAAGCTTATGATAATGTAGAATTAAAATAGATGACAATGGTTCAAAGGATAGAGTGTATTTTTTATACTTTGATAGAGGTGATACATTTTACATGATGTAATTTGAAGTAAAATTAAGATATGCTAAAGATGCATTTAATCAAGCATAGTATAAACACTGAAACATAAAACAGAAGTAAACCCAGTTAGCCAATGGAGAAAGACAGAACTGTATGAAATACTCAGTTAACCCAAAAGAAGGCAGTAAGATAGGAAAAAAGGAACCCAAACCCAGAAGGGTGAAATCACAAATGACAAGATAATAGATTTAAGGCCAAAAATATTGATAATTGTATTAAATGTACATGGTTGGAACATTCCAATTAAAAGACAGAGATTGTCAGACTTGATAGAAAAGACTTAACTGTATTCCACAGGAAACCCACTTTACTCCCATGATACTCTGTTACAGTCTTTACCTTAAACAGTCATACACATTTAAAGAAAGCAAAGGAAAAGTTAATTTCTTTTGATTGGAAGTTTCTAAATTGAATGAAATATATCATTTTTTTTCTCCTTGACACTTAATGTTCCCTGTGTCTTGTTAAAGAAACATTTGCCTCTCTTTCCAAGTGGCACACGGATAGTAGAGCGGAAGCCACATTTTCTCACGATAAGTCCAGTGATACTGTCACTATACCATGGGGAAATTGTGCATATGGGAGTGCTATGTTCACTATTAAGCACCATACAAATGAATATGAAGTGTAGTTCTTTTTAGAAATACCTGGAATGTAGCCATTTCAGGAGGCACCTTCCCGTCAGTGGCCACCAGGAGGTTAGGAGTAGTGCCCTCAGCACCTGGACATTCCTGCTCTGCGAGATTTCTTTTCTTTTTTTTAAATTCTTTTCCCCCTTTTTTCTTTTCTTTCTTTTTTTTTTTTTTTTTTCTGCGAGATTTCTAATCCAGGTGTCTGACTTCAGTGGCTGAAGTCAGGGCAGGGTCTCGAATGGCAGGTGCTAAAAGATGAACATTTCATTTTTTCTCCATTCTAGTCCTGTTCCCTAAAGTCTCTACCATTTTCTCAAACACATGGTAAAATGTAGTGTATATGATGTGTACATCATATACACTACAAGCTTGGGTTAGTGTGCCCTCTTCTATCAGAGAAGTGAACATTAGCTAGATATGGAAGTAGGAGATGGGGAGAAAATAAATGGAGAACAGCCTTCAGTGTGTACAGTTCTTATCAGTCACTTTGGCTATAGCGTGGATTAGGGGTGTCAATGTCCAGTTTACTAAATTACAGTTTAACAGAGAAATGACTTTTGGTTTTCCTTCGTTCATTTAGATGTATCCTTTCTTCAAATGAAATTGTATATAAAACAGTAATAAAATCTGACCTGCTCTGTAAAAGCAAGTAAATGGCTTAGAGTTCTACTCCTTATCTTGTGTGGAAGGCTTCCTCACTGTCTCAAAGGTTAGCAAAGATTATTTATTATCAAGGTTGGGAAAGAAATCTAGTGAAACCTACACTGTGCTATGTTCACTTAGCTGGATGAGCCACTGCAAACCAAGCATTATATTCTTAGAAATATAACAAAAGATTGATAAATGTCCCTACATAAAAGTTGACAATTGTGTGATGGCAAAAAAAAAAATAGAAAAAATAAAAAATAAAGAGAATAACAATCTAGGATACAGATTTTCAACATAGAAGACAAATGATTAACTCCATTAGTTCACTAAGTGTTCATATAAAATCAGTAATTAAATGATGGGAAACCTTAAAAGAAGGCAAAGCACATAAAAGATAGTCTGTAAAAAAAACAAATGCAAATAGTTAAAAAAAAAACCAAAAACATGAAATGAAACTCTTCATTCATAATTAAGAAAATGCACATCAAAGCAATGAGATTCTATTCCCCTTCCTTCTCATCAGATGGGGAAAAAAATTAATGCTTACTGGTATCCAGATGGTAAAAAACACAAATATTTAGTGGTAAAAGGGTAGATAATGGGATCCCTCATACTTGGTTGGTGGGAGAAAAGGGGTATAACCTTTGTGGAGGGAAATTGAGCAATATCTATGAAGCTAAAAATGACCTAGAAGTCCCTTTGTTAGGAATTTATCTTATGGATATGCTTGCAAAAACATTGCAGAGATCTATCTTTTGGAAGATAGATCCTTTCTTCCATACTCCTGAGGCTTTCTCCTATGTCAGAGGTGGAGTTCACTAACATCGGACTGGCCTTATTTTGGATCTCTCATTCACTCCTGATGGGAGGTGGAGTTACCTGTTTTGAGAGTTTGGAAGCAGAGACAGACATAGGTAGTTCTGCCTTATCCTTGTTCCCTTCTTCTTCTTCTTCTTTTTTTTTTTTTTTTGTTATCCTTGTTCCCTTCTTTTGGAAGCTGCCTGCCTGTGGGAAACACACATTCCACTCTGCATCTCCATCTTGCACTTCTGGGGAGTGTGTGTGTGTGTGTGTGTGTGTGTGTACGTACGTACATGTAGGGGAGTAACTCTTACTGGGTGGGCAAATCTTCTAAATCTGGGTTACATTATTAGAAAGTTCTGCCGCAGACCATTTTAAGCAATATTCTCCAATACCAGCTTTATAGTGATGAAAGTAGCTTGGTCTCTGTATGCCTTAGCCTTTATTGTCTCTCTTTTATTCGATTGAGAACTAGCTTGGGACAAAGAGGATAAGCCTTGAGAGATGAAAAAGGAAGGGATGAAAGGAACCATTAAAGTTTTTACCTTGGCAGATTGATATGGCCTTATCCTGGGCAGTGGGCTACTTTTCTAGAGTTTTGCCCTGTTTTTAATGGCTGCAAGTAGATTCCATAGATTGGTTTTCATTTACTTGTTGAGGAATCCATGGGTTTTAAGACTTCTTTCACGTGGTGTTTTGACTTTAGCAGGATGAACCAGCTTGTGGCTTCTTCGTCCCCTAGCTAGTGATTATTTTTATAGGGGCTACAGCAGCCTCCCACAAGCACTCCTGGGCACAGGGAAGACAGGAGCCTCCACAAATGTGCCAGCCTCAACAAGCACACACACTCCTACACCCGCAGTCCCCCGGCGAGCTACTTTTGCACAAGAGGGATCATTTTTGCAATAAATCCTGATTCTCCTATAGCCAATATCAGTGGAGCACCTACGTGATATTAGTGAGCCTGAAAGATCAGTATGGTAGGGTACCGATCCTGAAGGATCAGTAGGGTATGGATACTTTGGTCTTGGTTGCTATGCAGATAATAAATGAATACGCACCCACCAGAAACCCTGGTTCATTCAGTTATTTATGTGTTTGAGGTGGAAATAGAAATATAGTCTGATCTCTATCAGAGGATCTTCTCCTCTGATCAGGGTACTCTTTCTTCTCCCATTATCTATTCCTGTGCTTCGTCAGAGCACATCAAGGTAAGACAAAGCCACCATCGCTCTTGCGTCAGTGCTGCTGTTCTGTGTGCATAACCACCCCGCTGGAACCCCCTTCTCCACCTCTCCCCGTCCAGACTCCTCATCATCTTCAGGCCAGGTCATGTCCTCTTTCTTCCTTGAAGCCAATCTTTTTTTTTTTTTTTTTTTAAGATTTTATTTATTCATTTGACAGAGAGCTCAAGAGCACAAGCAGGGGGAGCAGCAGGCCGAGGGAAAGGGAGAAGCAGACTCCCCGCTGAGCAGGGAGCTCTACATGGGACTCGATCCCATGACCCTGGGAGCATGACCTGAGCCAAAGGCAGACACTTAACTGACTGAGCCACCCAGGCAGATGCTTAACTGACTGAGCCACCCTTGAAGCCATTCTTGATTTCCAACACTTGTCATCTTGGTTCTTTGAGAGTAAAACTTTGTGTCAACAAATCTTGTATTGTTCACTAATGTTTCCTATGTGTTTGCTTTAATTTATTACATACCAAAAACACTGTGGGGACAGGGTTTTACTTGTACTTCTTCCCCTCCTCTCCTTCTGCTAACAAATCAGAGTGTTCTGTCATTCAGAAAATACTCTAGGATTACGGGATAGTTTATAATTTTATAAGTGAATGGGTTATGAGTCGGTGATACTAATAGTTGAAAAGCAAAATTTTAAGTTCAGTAACCCTCGCCAAGAACTATTTTTTATTTTCCTTAACAGTATTACTTAGATTTCTTTGGTTGTCAATTTCATTGCAGATTTTCACTGCATGTGGCATTCTGAATTCTATTTTTCCCATGCTCCCATATCATCATGAATAACTCCATATATCTATATAATCTTCAAATTATTATCTTTGCTGGTTGCGTGATTTTCTAGTTTGTTAATAGGCCATAGTTACTGTGCCATTTTCTTACTGTCGGGCATAAAGATTTGTTTTCAGCTTATTGCCATGATGTGCAATTAACATTTGCAAATGTGTAGGTCTTTGGTTTTGTTATATTTTGGAGATAAATTCCCAGGGTGTTATCTGATTGATAATGGGTGCTCAATAAATACATGCTGTTGATTTTGTCCCCAGACATTTTTGACTAATTTTATGGCCCGAGTCGGTGTGAAAGTTCCTTGTTTTTCTTTGATTAACAAGGTCTACATAAGGAAAAAAAAAAAAGTACTTACAAAGGCATTTTTTTCTAAGCTCCAAAGTCTAGCTTCTTTGGAAAAAGTGGAGGCACTGGAATCCATCTGCCAGGATGTATGTTTTTCCCTTTGGAACCTCAGAACATCAGACGTAACAGCAATAAAACCACCCACATTTGGATTGCAAGGATGAAACTTCCATGCAGAAAATCTTGTAACCCCAAATGGCTTTGTCTCTGCTCCCATGGTGAGCATAGCAGCGTGTCTGGGGAAATGGGAATTGGTCCGTCACGTGCCCTCATCTGCTGTTCTGATTCTGCTGTCCATTAAAAAATGCAGGAAATTATGTTGGAATTTATCATGGGCTTACTAGCCTACCCTCCTTTACAAAAATAATCACAAACTATAAAAGCATGCAAGGATTGGAACAGAGTGTGTGACACTCATATAAAGATGGTTGTGATTTAAGAGACAGGAAATGTAATTATGTGCTGCTGAAGTTCTTGTCCTTGCTTATGCAAGGGCACAGTAAATAAAAAGTTGCCGTACCAGAGGGAGTACTAAGTGTTGTTGTAACTTGCTGAAGAGATCTTAAGACTCAAACTTGAAATCCCCCCTTCCCGACCTAGCACTTTGTGAACTGCCAGAGATAGGTTTGTATGTATCTTAGGCGTATGTCGCTGAATGAATGAGTAAATGAGTAAGAGCCAGAGTATCCATTTCCAAATCTCATGTAGAGGTAAGAAGGTCTCTGTGTCCTTAACATCCAGGAGTTCTGGGTAGTGTCTCTTTCCCATTTTGTTCAGTTATGAATCCACCTGCATATTCAGCAACTTAGACTAAATGGGAAAGATAACCACCACCCACGTTTCTGATGTAAGTAGTAAAGGGAAGGAAGAAGGAAGAGACATATGCAAGGACACATAAGTAAATGTACCCCCTAGTTTCTAGACTGAGTCATGAGGCCACAACTGCTATTAGGTATTTTTATTTTGCATTATTAACCCACATTCTTCTTTTCTCTCTCTAGTATTTCAGAGAGTTAAGATTCCTTGCCTGCTATGGTAATCTAAATACTATTTTTGAAAGACAAAGTTTGTGGTGGTCCTACTTAAGTGTAATTTGAGAGGGTAGGCCCTTAACACTAGCAGGGTGATAGAGGAGGTTTAGGATATCCTCTGGGCTCGGGCCAGATGGCTTCCCAGGGGAATTCTACCAAACATTTAAAGAAGAATTAATACCCATACTCCTGAAATTGTTCCAAAAAATAGAAATGGAAGGGAAACTTCCAAACTCATTTTATGAGGCCAACATTACCTTGATCCCAAAAC
>CM052813.1:43428619-43581573 GCA_028533885.1 Nasua narica | reverse complement strand
AGAGAAAGACAATTATCACATGATTGCTCTGATATGAAGAATTTGAGAGGCAGGACAGGAGATTGTGGGGGGGGGGTGGGGGAGAGAAATGAAACAAGATGGGATGGGGAAGGAGACAAACCATAAGAGACTCCTAAACTCGCGAAACAAACTAAGGGTTGCTGGGAGGTGGGGGGGGTGGGTAGGGTTATGGACATGGAGGAGGGTATGTGCTATGGCAAAAGCTGTGAAATGTGTTAGCCTGATGATTCACAGACATGTACCCTGGGACAAATAATACATCATATGTTAACAAAAAATTAAAAAAAAAAAAAAAACTAATGCAGACCATGCTGATAAAGTCATGTGGTCCAAAGACTAGGTAATGAACTGTGCTCATTTTTTCTTGGTTTCTGTCTGTTTGGTGCCTAGAGAGGGGATGGAAGGGGGAGTTGTATGAAGATCAGTGGAAGGGAGAAGGAGAGAGGGCGAAGAAATAGGTGGGATTTGAAAGTAACTTCTGTACTGATTCTGCCAGATACTGAACTGATTACACATATTTGAAGTTCAAGTAGTTGAATATGGTAATACCTCCTTGCATGAATCTTTCTCTCCTGGGAAGCTATTTTTCTCTCCCTAAGTCATTCTTCAATGTCTGCAGTGGTCATAATAGCAATCTGTCAGCCCCCCAAACCTAAACCAAGCATGCAGAATAAAAGGGTGAGGAAATTCATTTGACCAAAATAGAAGTTTAACTCCTAGCAGTAGGAACCCAGTTGGACCCTGCACATTCTTATACCAATATTGTTTTGACAGATGAAACATATACATAAAATTTCATGTGGTATATTACCTTCCACAGTGAGGGTTTAACATATTATTGTTCTTCCAAAGAACTGCAAGTATTTTTCAAGTTGTTTTGGCTCTCGGTATTCTTTATGTTGATAAAGAAAATCATTCCATATATGAAACTGTGATACATTTAATGTATTTTAAATTATGTTCATGATAACCAGTTATCAAACCATGTTAATGCTTATAATGAAATTCACTGCAATTCAAGAGCTAATCATCAATGGTCCCTACTTCCACTTCTTTTTTAACTACCTTCCAACTTTCTCTACTTAGTGTTTGGAATACTATAGGAATGATAGAACACAAAACAATGCATTAACAATAGCTATAATCATATAGAGTATTTGTGTAACAGTTTCTAAGTCACTAGTACCTATATATTCTCATCTATTATAATACCTTTAACAAACCTGCAAAATATTACTGCCATTGTAGAGAAAAGAAAACAGATTAAAACTGTTGAACAATTTGCTGAGGTATTACAGCCAGTAAGTGACAAATGCAGAGCTTAAACAAAAGCTAATTCCTAGTCAGTAACTTCCACTGTCTAGAAAAACCAATGAGTGTTTTTAAGAATGTATGATTTGCCTATCTCTTAAAAATCTACCAGTGTTATGGGTTAAATTGTATTCTCCAGAAAGGTGATGAAGTTCCAACTCCCAGGACTTGTGAATGTGACTTTACTTGGAAATAGGGTCTTAATAGAGAAGATGATCAAGTTAAGATGAGATCATTAGGGTGCACCCTAATGAATGCAATGGCATCCCAATAGAAAGAGGGTTTTGGACAGAGAGAGAGACAGAAGGAAGACAATGTAACAACACAGACAGAATGCTGTCTACAAGCTGAAGGACAGCTGAGGCTATCAGATGCTAGGAAATAGTCATGGAACAGATTTTCACTCACAGCTTCAGAAGGAATGAACACCCACTAATACCCTGACTCTAGAGTATTAGCCTCCAGAAATATAAGGAATTTTCTGTTTTTTACGCCACCTACATTTTGGTACTTCACTAAGGCAACCCCAGAGAGCTAATATAATCAGTGATAGCCAAAGATCATTTTGTGCTCTACGTGCAAACTTGAGTGAGAACTACTAGGGAATAAAAAAAAAAAAAAAAAGTATACACTATACTGCTTCCCACTTAAAGAATTAAGAAGTTAACTGAAGAACCTCTTATTTTCATTGAGCCTCATCATATACAGTTATTGAAGCCAGTTCTAAGCAAAACAAAGAGTTCATCAGGAAGCTGATCACCATCGGCAATATAGGTTTTATTGCTATAGGCCTGGCACGACAAAAAAGTCCCATCCACCAAGATGATTACCTTTCACAAACCCTCATCTGGCCTGAAAACTCTTCTCATCATTCTGGAAATCCCCTACCAACATATAGGAAATGGAACCAAAGAGGACACTCACCTGCCATCTCCTTCCTAGGCTCTGCATCATATGCATGCATGCTTGTAGGGAAAGGATGAAACCTGGCTTTGCCCACCCATCTGGAGCCATCTCTTAAACCTCCACGCTTGGGTCTCATCTCTAAATCTGAGTCTCTGGCTCCATTTTCTCCTCTGTACTCCTAACTCCTGTCCCTGCTGGAAATTAGTTTTTTCTTAGCCTAATCCCATGTTCCTAGACTCCAGATTCCCAACCTGCTTTTGCCAATCTCCTCCCCAAAGAGATTGGATGCTACTACTAGATGAAATTCTATTCCAAATGTGATATATACCAAAGATCTTGATGGTACTGTTTTCTGTGTAGTCACTGTTCTAGAAAATCTCTGTGTTGTGCTGCCTTCACCCTTAGGTTAAGACTACCCACCTACATTAAGTCCAAGTTCATCATGTAACGGTTACCACTTACTGAGAGGTTCTTATCATTATAATGATAGATGCATCCCTCTTGTATATTTCACAATAATCCTAAGAAATAGGCACCATATTATCTCATTTTTACAGAGAAAGAAACTGAAGCTCAACCAAGTGAGTAAAGTATTGTCACTCACTCATCTCTAATTTTACTATGTTTCATTGCCCCAATTCTAACAGTTTCCAGGATGTCAAACAAATGGATGATTTAAATATTGGTATTAGTATTGAGAAAATGAATGACTCCAATGATCCAATGACTGGATTTTTTAAAAATTCTTTTGTAAGTAAAAGTTTCCAATTCTTTGCATGCAAGATTGTTTGAAGAACTTATGAGTTGACAGCTGTTCATAAAAAGTATTTTTGATGATCCTTATGTGATTTTTTTGTCATGTATCTCAAAAGCATTTTAAAGTGGGTGACAATGTTAAAGCAAAACTTCCATTCCCATCCCCTTCACAGTAAATACTATTTCTTAGACATGAAATAGGAATAGAATTGATGTTGAGCCTTATCTCATTTAGTAATAACATGACTACATGGACTAATTGGAAACAACAGAGGTTCCAATCCATCCCACTGAAAGACACATATCCAAAAAATAATAATGATAATAACCCTGGTGGAGATGCTCATCAAGAAATCAAAGAGCTAGACCAGCTCTCATTTATTGACAAGATCATTTTGGATCAGTCCAATACCAAACTTGGAAATCAACATACAAGTTCTGAACTGAGAATTTTAAATCTTTCAACTAACTCCACAGGGAACAGCCATCCTAATCAATGAGAAAAGCATTTGCTCCAATTTGAATAACAGCCTATGAGATAAACCTGATTATTTCCATATACCTAAAGAACGCCTAAAGAAGTTAACAATGATCATTATTTCTTTCCCACTAAAGTTCAATAGACATGGAGTGATAAAGATTTATCATTTAAGAGCTTTCATAATCTGAGTTAAAACTGTCTACTCAGATAAGCCAGTTCAGTGAGGTGCCATCGTTTTCCACTCTAGCAACCATATCAAGAATGGAAATTGGGACAAATTTAATTTCTGAGAATACAGTTCGATAGCTCAATAATGGGCCAAATTACAGGCTGGTAGAACTAAATTACTTCAGACATATAAAGCACCTACTATTAAGCACTGAATACTAAAATTCAGTCTCAAGGTACTCAATGCTTAACCTCAACACTAATTTTTTTTCACTTTGACAGTCAAATTGATAGAAAATTTTGAACCATGTGAAATGAATTGGGAGCAGCTGTTCAAAAAATGTGAGTATCAAGAGATGTTGTTCTCTCAAAGGACCAGTGATGGCCAGCTTGAAATACATCATCGTGAAGAAGATGGAGAAGGTCTCTCTTTTTCCCCCTTGGTGACAATATTCAGATCTGGACAATACCGCCTCAAAAAAAAAAAAAAAAGAAAAGAAAAAAAAAGATCTCTTATTGTTAGCCAATACAAAGCAGAGTGCTGCAGATATGATGAATTTTCCACATATCTGAGACTCTTTTGAATGTAAATAGACCACTTTCAAGGCTGAGATAAACTGACAATTTTAGTTGGCATGTTATTCCTTTTAATAAAAATGCACTTTGATATTGAAGGACACAATCATTTTTAAAAGAATTTTAGCACTATATTAAAATGCTAAAATATGTATTTAAGATAGCTAGCTCAGAAGTAATTGCCAAATATTTCTTAGCAAAAAATGAAAGGTGGGAGATAAGAGGAAGACAAAAGATGGACAATGGAGAATACTGTGTGACACACGTTTAAGTAAAGGACACACGCAAGCCTGTTTTTTTTGTTGGGACAGTCAGGCTGGCAGACTGCTAGAAGACAAATATAAGATTCAGGTAAGGAGATTCACATGGCTGTACTATGAAGTGGCACCAATAGCCTCAATGATGCGGTCAAGCTTTATTTATTTATTTTTTTTAAAGATTTTATTTATTTATTTGACCAAGAGAGAGACAGCGAGAGAGGGAATACAAGCAGGGGGAGTGTGAGAGGGAGAAGCAGGCTTCTCCCTATGCAGAGCAGGGAGCCCTATGCAGGACCCTGAGATCATGACTTGAGCCAAACGAAGGCAGACGCTTAATGACTGAGCCACCCAGATGCCCTGCAGTCAAGCTTTAAATGCTTGTTAGCAAAGAAGAAAAGTAAAAATTGAGGCTAAGAACAGCAATTAATGAAAGGCAAAAAAAAAAAATTAAGGTAATCAATAAAACTAACAATTGATTATTTCAGAAAAAAACTACTAGAAATTTCTGAAGGATATGAATATCAATTGCCCACTGATTTATCAGTACACTCAACTCAATTCCAATCAAAATCCTGATGAGGACCTCCGTGAAAGTTGACAAACCTACTATGAAATTTATATGGAACAGTGAAGGGCCAGGAATGGCCAACAGACTCAAAGAGGAGCGTCATTTGAACTTGTCCTGCTATAAACGAAAACAGAAAAGGACAAGAAAAAAGAGCAGAGAGAATAAATCACATACACATGAGTTCTATACATTATAAAATGTATTTCACAATGATTTGTGATACAAAACAAAAATGGAAGAACTCCAGAGGAGAAAATTTTATATTCAAGTTTACTCATTTAAAAAAAAAAAATAATAATCCTTACACCTAAAATGAAGCTTGAACTCATGACCCTGAGATAAAGAGTCTCATGCTCTTTGGACTGAGTCAGCCAGGCGCCCCTCTACAGTACAAATTCTTGAACATGTAGACGGATATGTCCAAGAATGTCCACCACAGCACTAGTAAAATAACAACAAAAAATGCTCACCAATAACAAAATGGATATAATGTATTTATAAAGAAACTGTTCAACAAAAACAATTAAAACTAATTACATTAATAAAACTCATAAACGCGTTAAATGAACAAAACAAGTTAAATACACACATTGCAACTGCATTCATATATAGATATGAAACCAACAAAAGTAAATAATTTATCATTTATAGGTGCAACTTTTATAGTAAAGCTACGAGTAAAAAGTACTAGCTCTATGTGAAGGGAAGAGGAAGTAAAATGAAAATAATCCTGAGAAAGTTATATAAAGTGCTTCAGTAATATTAGCAATCTTTTCTTAAACCAGGTAGTAAATATAACCAGGTTAGATCTTCAAAATATGCAAATCATCTGAACGGTTTGACTACTCAGCAAATGTAAAAGGACAACTGCTATAGTAATTTATCAGAGTCCAAGGCTTCCCAGGCATTCTATCTTTAGGAAATGGTTTCTTGAAGAGTTTGAAGTCCTAACAGCTGGGGCAGTGGGGCGGGAGGGGCACTTGGAGGTTCAGATCAGTAGCTACCTAGCAGCCAGTATGAATACATTTCAACAATCAGTGAGTGCAATCATGCTAGTGCCTTCCCCCTGAATAATAGCCCTAGATATATGAGTGATCCTTTATTCTTATAACATAGAGTTATTATTTTTTGCACATATATAACAGCACTTCCAAATAGTAATATAATGCAAGCAACAAATGTGAATTATAGAACTTTCAATTTTCTGTTAGCTTCATTTAAAAAAATGAAACATTTTAATAACACTTTGTGTAACTCAATATATCCAACATATCATTTCATTAGGTAATGGATAGGTAAAAATTGCTAATGAAGTATTTATATATTTTTATACTAAAGCTTTCTAATCCAGTATGTATTTCATACTTAAAGCCCATCTCAACTGAACTGGCCACAAGTTTCAAGCATTTACTTACTTCAAGTATTTACGTTGCTAGTGGCTCAAGTACCAAACAGCACAAGTTATAGAACATTTCATAAATTTAAATGAAAGAATAGGAATTTTCATATGTATTGATATGGAAAGATATCAAACATATTATTTAATGTAAAAAAGGAAGATGTAAAAAAGTACATACATATCTAATGTGTGTAATAATATGGGAAGCACATACTTTTTGTTTCAAAAAAATTCTAAAACTGTAACAGCAGTGTTTCTGGAAGAGAACTAGAGATTGAGGACCCAGTGATATTTTTCTGCACTTTTCACTTCTGTGAACTTTTTAAAGAATGTATATCTATTCATTTTATTTTAGAGAATAGAAACAAATAGTTAATAAATGAAGCATGGAACAGTTAAGAAAATATTATGAAATGGAACTAGTTAAACTAAGGGGAGCCTCACTCACATTTCCAACTAAAGATGCCAGAAATACTGATTTGATAATTATGTAATCATTTGTGCTTTTCTGTCTTTTTTGACAGGCATATTAAATAGGCCACAATGATCACTTGCCCTGTGAACATTCTACTTTTCTCAACATTGCAACCCTTGATCTAACTGAAGATGGGTGGAAGATTAGAGAATTTAATAAACCAAGACAGAAAGATGTCTAAAACTTCTATGGACTATGACTTTTAAGACTTTAATACAAATGCACTTGGCACATGAGTTCTAGATCTACACTCCCGTGGACACCAATTTAGTAGTCTTTTAAAAGAAGGAAGTGAACTTATATCTGACCTAAATTGTTCCCAACACACTCGTGGTTTGTGATCATCGCTTCCTTTTAAGTGGATCTCAAACAACTTTTAAGGATCATATTGAAGCTTTTCCTAGGGGTCCATCAGCATTACTAGATCATATTCTAGAGTCTTCTATATTTATTCTTGGGAAAATCAGGAGTACATGGTCCCATATTTACTCCTGACTCCTTTCTTGTTTCAATCGATCTTCAGGATCAACAGCACTGTTCGGGAATCTCTCGTAAAAGCTCCATCAGTGTTCTTAGATTTAATATTGACCAGGAAAGTTGAACCCTTTTGTGAGTGGTCTTGTTCTACTCCACTTTTTAAATACTGTTAGTGGGATGCCTGGGTGGCTCAGTCAGTTAAGCATCTGCTTGAGCTCAGGTCATGATCCCAGGGTCCTGGGATCGAGCCCCACATTGGGCTCCCTGCTCAGCGGAGAGCCTGCTTCTCCCTTTCCCTCTGCAGCTTCCCCTGCTTGTTCTCTCCCTATCCCTCTCTGTCAAATACATAAATCTTTAAAAGAAATAAGTAAAAATAGATGAGTACCTGTTTGTTATGCCATCTCTTCTTTTAATGCACTTTTTACAGAGAAAAAAAAAAAAGATCTAGGATTTCAGTGACAAGGCCTCCATCTCATCATAGGTTCTTACACCACCAGCCCAAACAGTAAGCCTATTACTTACTCTTTCTTCTCTCTCCAAAACAGAATCAGAATTTATTCGCAGCTTTATTGCCTTAATCCGATTCTTCAACATCTCTACTGCCAAGCCTGATCAGCAGTTCCTTGCCCACAGTCAAGGTGTGTACAGTACTGCACCTGGCCATGAGAGGGCAGCAGAGGCCTGGAGCCAGGTGGTCATGTGGTCTATTGAGGCTGTGACCAAGGAAAAAGAAGCCAGGAATCCTGATCTCACTAACCACAAGCCCCAGAAAAACTGGGAGTTCACCAAGCATGGTCTGAGCATGGAGGGTATCACTGGTTCAATTCATTCAACATTTGATGAATAAACTGAAAAATCAATTTCACTTTTGTAACCTTATTTTTTGCTATATTCCAGTGTCTTTTAAATGTATAATGTAGGCCATCATCATCAATGATCCATTCCAATAGTTCCTGATTTAGCAGGTCTGGAGTCAGAACAAGGACTTTGTATTTGATCAAACACGACAGTTGACTCTCATTCATTTTAATGTTTGAGAACCATGTCTAATCCCTTAATGAAATCCATGCAATTTAGTTACTAAATCTTATCTTTTATGCTGTATTATTATTGTTCTTCATAGTGGCTCACACTGTCAACTTTTATCCTCTGTTAATTTTTTCCCCCTTAGGGCTCTCAGATTCCTATTGCCTTTCTCTTCCAAACCTATGTATTCAGCTACCAACTATTTTAGAGGCAATACATTGTAATTGAAAAAACAATGTGCTGGGAAATCAGATACCCCCCCAAGCCTCAGTTTTTCCCAGTAATATTGAGATAAAACAGAATATATTTGGCATGAGGATTAACAAAATATACGTTAATAATTTAGAATAGTGACAGGATAAATGTGAACTCAATAAATGCTCATTTTACTCCTTTTATTCTTTATAGTAACTAGAGATATGTAATCTACATCCCTCCCTAGTTCCCACCCCCAATCGTTCTACTCTAAAGAATGAGGACAGAGGCCATCTTGCTTAGTACAGGGATTACAGGTAGAGGAGGGAAGAACACTAGCCCTGAGAAAAGATATGGATCTGAATGCAAAGGCCAGGAAAAGAAAGAAGTGAGTGGCATATCCCCTCCTGTTGCAAAATACTGAGCTCCAGTAAAAGAGAAAGACACAGGAGAGCTGTAGACTTTGATTAATACTTAAGAACTGCATTAAGTAGTAAACATAAAATGATGAAAAGTTTAACCCCAAAAGTTATTCTTTCTTGAGCCTAAACTGAATGCTGGCTATACAAAATGTTTCTACAAATTACTATGGTTTGTCATCTATATGCAAAAATGCAAGAACAAAATCAAGATGAATAACTTATTTTTGACAGATATTGATTATTAGAATAACTGGCAAACCATCAGTATTTGTCATGGAATCAAACATCAAAGCAAGCAACTACAAGTTTATATTAATACCTGGTATGTGAAAAGCAAACACAGTTCAAATCAATAACAAAGAAATATATACAGAAAAAGATTAGAAGTCAGAACCAAACTGTCAATTTGTTATTCTGTGTAGTTTAGTGGAATATTTCAAATGAATGTAAAAAGAAATTATTGACTCAAGGCCTTAAAGCTAGAAAGACCCTTACCAAACTTATCGGTAACTCCCTTCACTCTGCAGACCTCAAATTGCAATGACTAAAAGAGTGAATAAAAGCCCCAGATCACTGCAGAAACAATTTTATCCATTTTAACTCAAAGTTGTTTCAAACAACTCTTCCAGATAGAAAGGCAATTCGGTTTTCTCCACAACAACCAAACACAACGCAGGGAAAGGACATCTGTGCTCTGAGCCTCGGCTTCCCCCATCTGTAAAATGAGTCTAAGAAATCAAACCTCACTGAACAAACCAAAAGCACATGAAGGTGAAGTGCTCCTCTTCACCTTCCTTACATTAAATAGCGACCCTCGTAAAACCAAGGGTAGATGTTGGTGTTCATAACCGTGTCTTCTACAGTTTCTAAATAATAGATGGCAGAAGTGATTCATTTGTTTTCTTTACACTTCTTGACACACTATTGGAAAGAATATAGATCAGCATTAGTAGCTATTGAATTCTATCCATAAAGAGATTTCTAGTAATTTTCCCCCTTGTTATTTCATCATAGATATTCACCCCCTACTGAGTACCTGTGGCTGGTTGGTTCGGCTGACTGGATCAAAGCACAGGGAGTTTAAAATCATAGACCTCGTTAGGCATAAAAAGGGGCTCCTAGGATGTGGAGAAAAGGGAATCTATCATGTACAATTGGTGAGAATGTAAACTGGTAAAGCCGCTATGGAAAGGCGTCTGGAAATCCTTCAAAAAGTTAAAAGTAGGGCGCCTGGGTGGCTCAGTTGGTTGGGCAACTGCCTTTGGCTCAGGTCATGATCCCGGTGTCCCGGGATTGAGTCCCGCATTGGGTTCCCAGCTCCTCGGGGAGTCTGCTTCTCTCTCTGACCTCTCCTCTCATGCTCTCTCTCACTTTCTCTGTCTCTCTCAAAAAAATAAACAAAATCTTAAAAAAAAAAAAAAGTTAAAAGTAGAACTACTACCTGATCCAGCAATTTCATTTCTGAGGGAACTGAAACCCAAGTATCCATATCCAATATCCAAAAGAACTAAAATCAAGATTTTAAGGAGATATCTGCACTCCCATGTTCACTACAGCCTTATTCCCTATAGTCAAGATTGAGAAGCAACCCAAGTGCACATTAAGAGATGAATGAATAAAGAAAATGTGCTATGTGCATGCAATGAAATATTATTCGGCCTTAAAAAACAAGGGGACCTTGACATTGCAACTACACGGGTAGACTTAAAGGGCATTATGCTAAATGAAATAATCCAGACACAAAGTCAAATACTAGATTTTCTCACTTACATGTGGAATCTAAAATAGACTCACAGAAGCAGAGTAGAATGGTGGTTGCCAGAGGAGGGAGGTACAAAGTTTCACTTACACAAGATAAAAAAGTTCTGGAAATCTACTATATAGCACAGTGCCTACAGTTAACAATACTATATTGTATACTCACAGAGTTTGCCAAAAGAATAATAAATCTTATATTAAGTGTTCTCACCCCCCAAAGTAACAATAATAATAAAGAACAGGAGGAAATTTGGGGAGATGATGGATAAGTTTATAGCCTTGATGGTGGTGGTTTCAAGGGTCTCACTTATCCCCAAACTTAGTTTATACACATTAAATATTTAAAGCTTTGTATGTGAAAATCACGCTTCAATAAACTTAAAGTAAAATTAGCTTTAAAATAAAAATAAGAACACTTCTTGTGCACTGAGAATACCTAGTATGGATTACGGTCTATCGGCACCTGGTTTGCAGCCTTTCTCTTCACCTCATCTTATGTCTTACCACCATACTAAGTAACATCCACGTGCATGTGGACAGTTCACCAAACAGGCCGGCCTCACAAAATCAGTGACAACCTCATCCACCAACGGAAACTTGGCTCTTCACTTCTTGACCTCACCCCCAACTGTCCCACCTCTGAAAT
Organism: Nasua narica; assembly: GCA_028533885.1. Lineage (NCBI taxonomy): Eukaryota > Metazoa > Chordata > Mammalia > Carnivora > Procyonidae > Nasua > Nasua narica. Next base: position 43,570,128 of record CM052813.1, on the reverse strand, counting down.
CTTAAACTTCAGTTTCCTACACTCAGTCTGTAGGCCCTTGCTTCTCTCCTACGGTACCTACTCTTTGACCTTAGTACAACTTCTAGCCCCTGAGCTCTTTAGTCTCTCAAATTCTGAGTCCCAGAGTGAATGACTTTCCTCACATAGTTAGCCTAGATCTCACCATCACTCAAAGTCATCAACTCCTACAATTTCATTATTGCTGTGCTTTCTAGCATGCCAACTTTTTTTTTTTTTTAGATTTTATTTATTTATTTGGGAGAGCGAACGAGCGAGAGTGAGAGTCGGAGTAAAGGAAGAGAATCTTCAAGAAGACTCACCAATGAGCACAGAGCCTGAGGCGGGGCTCCATCTCACAACCCATGAGATCATGACCTGAGCCAAAATCAAGAGGAGGGCACTAAACTGAGTCACCCAGCATGCCAACCTTGTATCAACCTTGTATCATCTAGCTTCCCTTCCCTTTTCCCAAATGGCTAAGGACTACTGGAGAAAAGGGAACAACATGTAGAATAACATAACCACAAACTTAAGTTCTCCATCCTCAGGTGGGTCCCATGGGAGACAACCTTCTTCTTCCTTCCCATTCCTCTTAACGGCTTTTTCAAACAGTCCCCAGAAGATGAATTCATTTCCCAGCAGATGAACTGTCAGCAGAATTCCAAATTCACAGAGAAAAGAGAGACCATCACGACTTTCTTATTGCTTTTCTTCTTCTTTGTCAGCCTTTTTTTAGCGGGAGAGTGGGAAGGGGAGAATCAGGCTAAGTACTTCTAGCATTCCATTTTATCCAATCTATTGGTTTATTAGCTTTAAAACTTAATGTTTTTATTTTAAGTCACTTCTCTAGGATTTCTAATATGCATTTTGAACTCATTACAGTCTTCCTTCACTAATGTTGTATCACTTCACATAAATGGTAGAACCCTTTACTAGCATATTATATAACCCAACCCCACAACCATTAGTGTTGTTTTACTTTTTATTTTTACATGTTATAAACCCCACAATACACCGTTGGTGACTTAACTAAAATTTCAAGAAATAAAAAATTGGAAAGAAAAACTTTTCTATTTATCCACATATTAACCATTTTAGCACTCTCAATTTCTGCTAGATCCAGCTATTCATATTATTTTCCTTGAATGTTTCTTACAGTACAGGTCTGCTAGCAATAAGTTCTCTCAGATGTTGCTTGTCTAAAAATATCTCTTTTCTTCCTTCCTTTATATATATGTATATGTATATGTGTGTGTGTGTATATATTTTTTTTTCCAAATATGGGACTCTAGTTTGACATTTTCCTTTCTTTCAGGCCTGTGGAGAAGGCATTCCTTTGTTTTCTGGCTTGCCTGGTTTCTAATGAAAAGTCAACAATATTTCCTATTTTTGTTCCCTCCTATAAAAAGTGTCTCCCACACCCTTTGGTTAAGATTTTCTCTTTATCACTGCTTTTCAGCAATTTGATCATTTTGGTGGTGGGGGGGAAGAGTTCTTGCTTAGATATTTTAGCTTTACAGAGCTCTATGTATTCAGTTTTAATCAAGAAGGAAATTTTTTCTCAGTATTTCTTTTAATATTTATTCTGACACTCCCTCTTTCTGGAAGATCAATTTCACACATGTAAGCTTGCTTGACATTGTCCCACCAATCACTAAGTCTTAGCTTTAGAAATTGCACTTGGTTATTTTTTAATATCTTCCATTCCTCATATATATATTCATGTTTTTAACTCACTGAACATTTTTATAATACTACTTTAAGTCTTTGATAATTTTATCATCCTCGTCATTTCTCCACCTGTTTCTATTAACGTATTCATTCCGAGTTATAGGTCACATTTTCCTACCTTTTTGTATGTCTAGTAACTTTGTATTATATGTTAGGAATTGTATATTTTATGTTATAGAGTGTCTGGATTTTGTTTTCTTTGCCATTTACGACGTGGATGGAACTAGAGGGTATTATGCTAAGCAAAATAGAGAAAGACAATTATCACATGATCTCTCTGATATGAAGAATTTGAGAGGCAGGGCTGGGGGTCGTGGGGGGGGAGGGGGTGGGAAATGAAACAAGATGGGATCAGGAAGGAGACAAACCATAAGAGACTCCTAAACTCACGAAACAAACTGAGAGTGGCTGGGATATGGACACTGGAGAGGGTATGTGCTATGGTAAGTGCTGTGAAATATGTAAGCCAGATGATTCACAGACACGTACCCTGAGGCAAATAATACATTATAAGGCAATAAAAAAATAAAATTTTTTTAAAAAGTGACTTTTTTTGCAAGACAGATTTCAGCCCAACTTTTGTAAGCCTTCTTTTAATACCTTAAAAGCAGGTCTAAGGTAGCATTCTAGGAATAGTTTAGCCCTATGACAGAGAGTTGATCCTTCATTCAGTCCCTACTGAAAGTCCCAGGTTCTACCAAGTCTCTCACTCTAGCTGGTAAAACTCAAACATCTCTCAACCCTGTGAAACTTTTGGGAATTATGTAGCACACATCTACCTTGTGGTGGCTCTTTTTCTGGCAGTTGTACTTTGGACTGAATATAATGAGCTTGCTTTCTCTACAGTTCTAAGTCTATCCGAATCTGGTTCAGTGTTGAAGGGGACAAAACAGTAGCCTACTGGAGCACCATCTTGATTAAACCCCCTAAGTTTAGTATAGGTTATAGCAGCAGTATTAATCACAAGCTACTTGTATTAAGACCTAAAAAACTCCACACTGGTTCTGGCCAGATTAGAACTTCCGATGTGGGCAGTCTTATTAATCAGGCTTATGAAGTTCTAACTCTTTGAGGGCCTCATAAATAACACACTGGGGAGGCTAGGAGAGATTTAGCTTGTTTTAAATTCCTAAATCCTCTCTAGAGGTTAAATATACACAGTTAATTATTATTTTATTTTTTTCCCAGGGCTTCCTGGGAGCCAAAATTCTTCCATTTGAAAGGGACAGAATGGTATGAGGCTGCCCCAAAGGCTACTTTTTTTAAAATTACACATGGTTCTTTACTCTTTGGACCCTAACTAATCTTAAAAGATCGCAAATGGCTACAGAGACCCTATTGCCTAATCATACATTTAGAATTTTTGCTCTTTACTTTTTACTTGGGCCTGAGCATTAATTAGCACAGCAATTATTTCTCTTTCCCAATAGAGAGGCATGACTGAGACAAAGACAGAAAAGACAGAATTCATGTGACAAAGAAATTGGTGATTTTTTTTTTTTTTTTTTTTTTTTTTTTTTTGCTAATGTGATAAAACAAAAAGGGAAGAACTATCAACTTTCTTCTGGAAAGTTGCCCTTAAAGGTAAAAGCTCTGCTCAAATTTTTACCTCCTACATGTTATCCTTTGAAGGTTTCTAAGAGATCTATCACCAGTCTACAAATTTCTGCTTTTTAAAGTTTTTCCTGGTTGCATCAAAATGTATCTGGACAGCAGGGAGCAGAAGAAACAAGAAATGATCCCAGTGACCCAGCTAAAGGCTTTATTTCTGACTAGAATGGATATCAGTTCTCATTATGGTCATATCTAACTCATAGATATCAGTTCTCATTATGGTCAGTCAAGGCATCAAGGGACGACAGGCACAAATTTTTACCATTCTTAATAAAAGTAGAAATATATGTTCTATAGTTTATGATAGAGGGGAAAGTTCCATAAAGGAAAATACCAGGGGATCTTGCAACCCAGAACTTTATTCCCAGATTGATATTCTGTTGTAACAGTGGATGTGAACTTTTTGGGCACAAGGATCTCTTTGAGAATCTCATCAAACTTTATTTACCTTCCAGAAAAACACCTATTCACATGTCTAAGAAATACCTTTATTCTTGGTTTTCCTTCTTCCTGCCCCAGTGTATGCACGTACACACACATGCTTGTGCCCACGCACACCAACGCTGTCAAGTAATCATGAGCTCTTGGTAACAAACAGCCCTAAAACTTAAGCTGGTAATAACCATCACTACCATGAGAACTACAGGAGAGTGGCTTGATTCCCCTCCAACATTCTGGCCCAAGAGAGAACAAATGATTCTCTGAAAAAGATCTAAGACTTAATGAAGGGTAGAGAATACAAAAACAAAAATAGAATAAATGATAATCCAATAAATTGATTTACCAGGCATGGCTGCCTCCCCAAGAGCTGTACCAATCACCTCTGCTCTGCAAGGTCCAAACTGAACAAAGGAAGACTCAAAGAAAAAAAGATACTCAGAAAGGTAGGCTCTTTTGAGGGACAAAAAAGGAAGAATCTCTTTGCCTTTTGTTACCTTCTTGGGATCTAGAAATATGGTTTCATATAACCTCATGACCAAACTTAAGGTGGTCAGTAAGATACGCACAATAATTTCATTCTTTCTATATCAACAGTTGAAAAGCCAGGACATTAACTTGGAGAAGGGATGAATATAGGCTGGCAAATAACAACACTGAAGCGTGTGACTAAAATGTGGAGTTGTCTCCATTTCAAAGTGACAGAAGGAAAAAACTGCTAGGAGATTTCTACCACCTAGAGCACTTCTTTGGGGAAGTTTCTGATGGATCTTTGGCGACACTTGGGAAAGCTATCTTTTTTGCATTTAATGGGTATCTATCTCCTCTTGGTGCCCTTACAGTATTAGAGGCTTGAAAGACAGCAGAGCTCATAGGGAAAGAATGTAGCTTCCTATGGAGACAAGAATATATCTATGGTTTGAATTGATACAAAAGTTAATGGGTATTGACAACTAAGGTACCAAAAAGTGAAGGCAGTGTGTCTGGAAAGGGAGTTTAGGAATCCTTTGCATTACCTGATCATTTTGCATCTACTTTCAATTGTAACAGAGCCCAAGATCCCCTAGAAGAGTGGATTACCTATAGCAGAAGTAAACATGCTGAAGGACATAGGCTCTGGTGGCCTCTATGACAACACCAGCTCCAAAAGCAAAGAAAGGCAGCTGTACCCTTAAAGGATGAGTTCATTGGTCTCATGAAGACTACAAATGGAAGGTGGGGGAGACTGGGAGACCAAGAGGCCCAGGAACCTGTAAATAAGACAATATTAAGGTGAGATAGTGTAGGCATTAATATTCTCTTTTAACAAGATTCTCTGGATGTAGGAAAGAATACCAAAGAACCGACTGAGTGGATTGATTAGCTGGTATGCCTGAATTAAAGCAATCTGAATAGGGCCACCTGAGGGATCACTGGATGTAGAGGGGAACATACGGTTCATAGCCATTTGAGGTGGTTTAATTCATTTAATGAGAACCAGGGCTAAAAAAAATGTATTAAAAATACAGGAGATGTTCCAACAGTTGAGATAAGAGTGCCCCAGCCTGTAGGCACTCTCTGTGAAGAAAAGCCCAGGGCTGACAAAAGCACCAGGGAGCCTTAGAGATGATCTAGTCAAACTTTTATTTTATAGTTGAGGAAACTGAATGAGGCCAGAGGAGGTGGAGTGATTTGCCCCAGGTCACGTACATAGTTGCGTCAGCATGGATGTGATATTGAAGCCCTTAGGTTACCTTTCCTAGTCTCATATTCCTCCCAAAAATACGAGATCATTTTTATCTGTGCCACAAATTCATCTAACAACTATAAAGATAAAAACTTGATAAGCAGAGACAATATATATCCAGAGATGACATTTATCGGGCCTACGAAATAATGAAATCAGTCAGAGATAAGGCATGTGATTTGACAGACCATTATCTATCATATACACATTAACCAGTTCACTTGCACAACTTGTGCTCCAAAATGGACATTTTTAAAGTTGTCCCAATAAGGGCCTTAACCATAGTAAAGCTGACCAACATATGTAGAACCTTCAACTTTGTTAAGATACAGACTTATGATCGGAAGGAAATTCCCAACACAGGATATCTTACCATGGTAATTTCCTCTGAGATTTATCCATAATAAGGACAAAAAAACAAGTTCAACAGAAATTCCCATTTCTCTTGACATGAAAATGAATTTTGGCTTCTCATGGTTCTCAAAGTACAGATCCCCAATACTTAATAAAACAGTATAAACAGAACCCAAGGACACAGACTTTTTAAATTTTATTCCTCTTAAGTGCTATTAAAATCATACTACAACTAAGCAGGACGTATTTTTTATGATCTTCTGGAACTTTCAAAAACTAGAGTTTATTTTCCTCTATGAGGGTACAATTTGGCCAGATGAAGATGGTGACTTCTCACTTTGGAGCTTACCAAGGACTCATTATGATTTAATAGAAGGAAATCATTCCAGGAGGACAATGAGAAGCATATAAGGAAGGTAGAGTGGGTCATCCCATTGAACTGCGTGCAACCATAGCACCACTACTAGAAAAACAAACAGACTGCAAAGTATTCAGACTGACTAATAGGCATGAGGAATAAGAATAAAGGTTATTAGGATTCTGCGAGTTTATAAGAACGAATATCCAAAATATAGAGAACTATTCCATACAGAAAATAGCAGTAGGAATGTGGTGAGAAATACAAAGAAAACATGGGGCACCTGGGTGGCTCAGTTGGTTAAGCCTCCAACTCTTGGTTTTGGCTCCAGTCATGATCTCATGGGTCATGAGATCCAGCCTTGCACCTGGCTCTGTGCTCAGTGGCAGGGGTTGGGGGGGAGGGGGGTTGGGAGGGTGGAGTTCTGCTTGAGTTTCTCTCCCTCCACCCCTCCCCCCACTTGCACATACTCCCACACTCACTCTCAAACAAATAAATCTTAAAAAAAAAAGGAATAAAACAAATGACTATTTCAGTACACTCTACCCTTGGCTCTTGGAATGATTATTTACATGGAGAAGTAAATGGCATATGAATGTAATTACGGATACAATAGTAAAGGTAAAATAAATGGGATCACATACTCATTTGCAGGGCAAACAGTTACAAAGCTTTTGTTTTCTTGCTCCTCTCACCATCTCTCCTGAACCTCTTACCTGACTACCAAGGTTATCAGGGCAGAGAGCTCTAAAGAGGAAGAGGGAGCATCTTGGTCTCCATGTAAGCACTAATGATCTATGGTAATGCTGAGTGGCAAAGGTAGATTATCAGGAAGTGACCTCAACCTCCCACTCATTTACCTGTTTTCTGCTGTTTCACTGAAAAGCTTTTCTGGGGATCACTGGTAACCATCAAGTTATTAAATAGGATCCCCCAAACCTTCTTTGATATCATGTGGCATTGACCTCCTACCTACTCTTGAAACTCTTGACTTGGGAGACACTAAGGAGATCCCCCACTTTGGACGAATCCTCTCAGTCCTTTCGCCAGTGGCTCTTCCTCAGGCCTCCCCTGCACAGGCATTCACAAAGTCCATCCAGTCTCCTTGCTTTCAGTCCCCTGGCGATCTCATGAGCTCTTGTACCCTCATTCACCTCAGCTCTCTCCCCAAAATGACACCTTATGTTTGTCTCTAAGTTGACAACGTACATAGCCTTTCCTTTAATGCTCCCAGGAACCTACTGATCTTTATTTTACAGAGGAGAAAATGGAGAAACTCAGACAGGTGTACTCACGGGCCCAGGGTCTCAAAGATAGAAAGTGGCAAAGTCTGGGAGCACCTTGGTGGTTCAGCCAGGTAAGTGTCTGACTCTTGGTTTGGGTCAGGTCATCACCTCAGGGTTGTGAGATTGAGCCCCGCATCGGGCTCCACCCTCATTATAGTCTACTTGGGATTCTCTCTCTCTGCCTCTTCTGCTCCCCCCACTTGCACTCCTCTCTCTCTCTCTCTCTCTCTCTCTCTCTCTCAAAACAAATAAATAAAATCTTTAAAAAAAAAAAGGTGACAAAGTCTGTAAACAACCCTCTCACTTAAATCCAGGGCTCTTTTCACCCCATAAATGTCTCCAAATGACTCCTCAATGTATCCTCTAATGTCCTCTCTTCTTTCCCATATCCCAGATAAATAACACATTTCCCACTTACTATGAAATTTATATCAATACCCATGACTTGCCATATTTCCCAAATGCTTCCTCCTTTGACCTCTTTTTTTACATTGAAATATAATTGACACAGAACACTGTATTAGTTTTAAGTATATAATGATCAACACACTAAATCTTGTCAACATCTACAACCATTTAGAAAGTTTAGTTAGAGGGCGCCTGGGTGGCTCAGTTGATTAAGCAACTGCCTTCAGCTCAGGTCATGATCCGGGAGTCCCGGGATCGAGTCCCACATCGGGCTCCCTGCTCTGCGGGGAGCCTGCTTCTCCCTCTGACCTCTTCCCTCTCAGGCTCTCTGTCTCAAATAAATAAAAAATAAAATAAAAATCTTAAAAAAAAAGTTTAGTTAGAAAGTTTCCTTGTGATAAGAACTTTTAAGCTTTACTCTTTCAGCAACTTTTACATATATGATAGAGTATTATTAACTATAGTCTCCATGCTGTACATTACATCCCTAGGACCTACTTATTTTATAATTAGTTTTATCTCCCACCTAAACCTTTCAATTCACAAAACTTCTGTCCTTCTGGTTCTTGGATTTGCTTCCCTACAGGCCTACACTACTCTACTATTACCTTAAAATGTGTTAATACACTGTTAATATCTCCACTTCCTATCTCTACCATGCTCTGATTCTGAATTAATCTTCCTGTTATGTCCTTTTTATTGCTTTCAGGGGCTCTGCATTACCTTCAGAATAAAGTCCAAATGTCAAAATCCTGTATCATTAGGCCCTATTCTATACAGAATTTTACCCACTCTTCTTCCCACATGTAGTGTACATTCTACACAGAGCCACCCTGGACCCTTTAGTGCTCCAATGAAGCATTTTCTGGTAGGTGCATGAAAATATTTGTACCTGTTGAGAATGCATTGGTGTTACCCAATTATTTGAAAGTAAAGAGACTAAGGCCCCTTCCTTTTACCCTGCATTCCTGTTCATTAGCACTCCTTTGGATAAGCATCCTAAAGCCTTTGTCTCTCTCTGCTCTTAAACATTGGCAAGTGCATATTGGTTTTCACTACACAAATAAGTAACTCAAAACTCTGAGGACATATGTTCCTGTACTTCACTCAAGATACTATATTATAGGGACATCTGGGTGGCTCAGTTGGTTAGGCAGCTGCCTTCAGCTCAGGTCACGGTCCCGGGGTCCTGGGATCGAGTCCCACATCGGGCTCCTTGCTCGGCGGGGAGCCTGCTTCTCCCTCTGCCTGCCACTCTACCGGTTTGTGCTCTCTCTCTCTGACAAAAAAATAAAATCTTTAAAAAAAAAAAAACTATATTATATGCTGACCGACCAAAATATTACTAAAATAATACAAAATTGGTAACGTATTCATCTTCCATGAAAAAGACTTACCGTAAATACTGAAAACGCATTGTAATGGTGTTACTATTGCCAGTACATAAAATAAATTACTCCTTTTTTGCATAATAGCTAACATGCAGTTTCATAAAACTTTTGATTTCAGACATTTCTAAGTAAAGCAAATGTAATTTGTTAAATTTGCTCATATCCTATGCATACTAATACTTCTAAAGTTAAAGAACTACAGAGGCATTAACAGTCACGTTATCTTAGAGATGCTAAGTCTTCACATGGTCTCTGGGACCGTTAACTAGAAAGAGGAGTAAGAAATAAATACCTGGAGAGAGATTAAAGAATTAACCTGTCAACTTAAAATTTCCATTTATATTGTGTTATAACCCCAAACGTTGGTCTCAAAAGATAGCCTAATTATATCATATTATATCTTGTTAGCTGTGGCTTACTTCACCCAACAGACAAGTAGGTAAAGAAAAGTGAAGGCAAAAACCTCATGTTGGATGTCCTTTCCTTTAACAACACGCCGCAGTGGACGTTTTATCCTACCTAATGACTCTAAAAAAATTCACCTTACATAATCACAATATGAAGAGCATTTGTCAAAGCAAAGAATTCACCTAATGATACAAAATAACATTTGTTTAAATGCGACACTCCCCAGGACATCTCCTCTGTCTCGTTTAGGGAGGACTTGCTGGGTGGGGGTCACCCTGGCTGTTTCTCCAAGTGACTTTCTTTGGGCCAAAGCTGACACCCACAGCCCCAGCTCTCCAAGGTCTTCCCGGCCATGTGAAGCAAGCTAGTCGACAACCTGGCTCTATCCTCACTCTACTTTCCCCGTTTGCTCTGATCTCTTCTGTTTCCTTGTCCAGAGGCTTTTCCAGCAAAGAACATCCCACAGAAAAGTGAACTGGGAAGTTGGAATCATGGTCCTGACCTTGATCCTAATTAGCCGAGTGACCTTAGCCAATTCACTCTACCAATACTTGTCCCACTGACCACCTGTGTAATAGTTGGAATCCTATTTCCCACATTTGCTGTGAAAATCTAAGGAGGTCAGGGTCAGTAAAGCATTTTGAAAAGAGCAATGTGGTAAGCACAATACCCATGTCCTTTTCCCACTTTCATCCTTCAAATAACTATATTGATATTCTGAACTTTAACCAAGAGAACACGAATCAAAGTACAGACAGTGACATTCCAACATAGTACAAGAAAGAAAAATCCATCACTGTAATCCCAATTTTCACATACCATACTTAGTATTTTCTTTAAAAACCATGAAGGAAAAATAAAATAAAAGCAGAGAAGGTGGCAAACCATAAGAGACTCTACAGTTAAGAGAACAAACTGAGGGTTGCTGCAGGAGAGGTGGGTGGGGGATGGGTAAACGGGTGATGGATATTAAAGAGGGCACTTGTTGGGATGAGCACTGGGTGTTCTATGTAAGTGATGAAACACTGAATTCTACTCCTGAAGCCAATACTACATTATACATTAACTAACTTGAATTTTAAATCTATTTAACAGACCATAATGGGCCTCCTGATCCCAATGCCACTGAATCTTTTCATAAAGGCAAAGATTTGGGGGTTGCAAGTGGTCAGAGTCTGTGACAAGTTTGAGGGGGGAATGACTCAGAGGGCAAAGGCTATGTTCTGGCTCTCAATTATCCAAAGAGAGGAACGCAGATTCCTGACATTTTTGTAGAGGTACAAAATTAGACTTTTAGGGAGCATGAAGAAAAGAAAGGCAGTATAAACATAAGCGTATAATGTATGAAGGAAGATGAAAATTAGTAAAGGTTAAAGAGCTACCTCAAATGTTTTTTAAAGTATAGTTAATATATAATATGCTATTAGTTTTAAGTGCACGTCATAGTGATTTAAGATAATCCCCAATAGAACTGTTACCACCTGTCACCGAAGTTCTTACAATACTATTGGCTATATTCTTGATGTGGTACATTACACCTGCAGGACTTGTTTACTTTGTAACTGAAAGTTTGTAGCTTTTAATTCCCTTGATCTATTTCTGCGGCCCAAACCCCACTTCCCTCTGATAAACAACAGTTTGTTGCCTGGGTCTATTTCTGTTCTGTTTGCTCATTTTGTTTTTTAGATTCCGCAGATAAGGGAAATCATACAGCACTTATTTTTTTCTAACTTACTTCACTTAGCCGAACACCCTCTAGGTCCATCCATGTTGCTCCCGATTTTATCATCGATCCTCTGGGGAAACAATGAAACATCCGAGAAAAGGTCACAAGACGGCGCTTTCTGAACATCAACTCTCCGCACCTCACCTCCTATGCCACCCCCACCCCACCCCTCACACCCCGGACAACCAACCGTCCCAACAGCCTGGGGCTTGCGGGGCCCACCCACTTTCTTTCTGCCTTTAATGCGTTAGCAAGAACCCAAGCATTTACCTGGAATTCCTTTCTTCGGTTTGATTCCTGACCTGATTGGTGGAAAACTCCTAAAGCCTTTGGGTCATGGTAGGTTTGTATATTTGGACAAAAAGTGGCTGCCCCAAATTTGCCGCCCTTGAACAGGGCAACTAAGGATGAACAGTAACACGTACCCTCCTTCTCTAACAAGAGGTGCTAGACAGCCCAGAGGACTTGCCTATCAGAGAAAGGGAAACCAGTTAATGCCTTCTTGGTCCAAACATGCACATTTGAGGACGCTACAGGAACCTTGTGGAGAACACTCAGGGCAGATTTATTTGAAGTGATTTAGTTACACACCAAGAAGGGTGAGTGTAATGATTTCCCATCCCTTGTTCCCTTCTGCCTCCAGGCAAGTGGAAGTGGCATCAAAAGCAACATTGTGTGTGTGGAGGATGGGATGGGGGATAGGAGAGTCCTTGCCAGAAGGCATTCTGCTTTCCCGCCAACCAGCTACAGGCTAGATGAGCAGAACGCCTTGCACTCCCTGGCCTCTCAGGGCTAAGTGAAAATAAGCTCTTTGAAGCAAGTCACCCTTCCCAAGTTCAGCAAGACGTGGATGCAAGTATTTCCTGAGACCCAAGTGACACAGAAAGTCACAGAGCTTAAGTCACCTTGAAAGCGTACTTCCCAAAAGGACTCCCACCCAAGAAGATAAGCCCGTGAAAAAGGATGATTCTAGGTTTTGTGGGGAATAAAATACATGTAATTTGGCAGATCTTCTTTGACACGTATATTTAGGCACCAAAGTCAAGGTACATTTAGAGAAAATAACATTAAAACACAAATTTTTAAAAGCTGACAAATATCAAAAATACCAAAAATCAAGAAAATAATATTTTTATTATCTGATGTTCCTCTATAGTAATACTTTCCCTATTTTTGGCTGCATATTTTTGGTTCCATATGACAATAATAGAAGAGAAAATTTAACAGTCATTTAGTTTTTCCTTAAGTATGGTTGAATTATTTTTCTTTAATTTTTCCTACTTAAGGAAATCTCTCTCTTCTATAAATCTTATTTTGATCATGCCATGTCAATTTCAAGATTGTCATGAAATTTGGGAGACAGTGACCACTCTCCTTCCCATCCTTAATATTTGAAAGAATTTCACACATGCTCGCTCTGAGCCTCGCAGGTTTTAAATCTTGTTCTTTTTTTCTATTATCTCCATGCTTCTAGACCAGGTGCCATAGGACACTTCAAGTAAAAAAAAAAAATCCTCAGTCCCTGTACTTTCCTGTCACCATGATGAGTGATTAGAATATTTCTGGAAGCCATTTCACACTGGATGGCTAGCAAAATCTTGTAGCTTTTGAACCACCCAGATATATCCCACTAAATCCTTGCTAAACAAATCCCCAAATCAGACTTTCCCTTAGGCTTTGCCAAATTTCGCCAAAAACCAACACTCCCAGTTTACTAGATATAAGGTGAGTATTTCAGAGGGAAAATCCGAATGGAAGGTTTTAGTCGTAACTGTGTGTGTTAAAAGAGCTTACTCTTACAAGTTTTACAAAAGCAGATGGCCATGTGAACACATTGCTAGGGGCTTTCCCCGGGCCTTGGGAGGAACCTGTGCACAGGAGGGGCCCTAAGGCTTAAGCACCATTAGCTTCAGGGTAAATCTTGCATTTGTGGGTTGTGTCATTGGTGTAGGAACCGAGGAGGAGTCAAAGATGCCAGTTACAGAATAGTGAACACACATCTGAAAACTGTCCATTTCTATGATCCAGAGGTCTTTGAGGAATCCACCAAGTTACACCATGAGAGAACACTTGGATGTCAATTCTGACAAAGGGCATTAACAGTCAAGAGAGATGAACTGTACTAACAAAGCGAAAGGCATGTGTGGTCCTCTCCGTCACCCCCCTCCCCTTTCCCAGCATTGAAGCAGCCAGAAACAGCACAGTAAACAGGAGAAGAGGGCAGAGCAAGAGATGGGAGAAAGATTAAAACAAGTGCAACTGAGATATGGTGAGGTAGACAAGGCAACCAGAGAGCAAGATTTAAGGAGGCGCTCATGCCAGTCTTGGGCTCTGAGACCATGACCATCCCACCTAAGGAGGGATGGTCATGCACCTGGGTCTGGTTTTAAAACTGTGGCGAAGGAAGATGTCCTTAGTTGAATGAGATGTGGAAACTTTGACTCATGGCACATTAGGCTAATGAGATTCTGATTATTTATAACTCAAAGTGACAAAAAGTATGAAATCTCCTCAAGTTAGGCAGAGAAACAGAGTAGATTTAGAGGACGGTGGTGGAATTAAGATATTTCCTGACTGTACCTCAATGAGCATTTCCTGTCCAATCAACTGGCTCTATTTAAAGAAGGAAGCAGGAGCACCTGGCTGGCTCAGTGGGTTAAAGCCTCTGCCTTCAGCTCAGGTCCTGATCTCAGGGTCCTGGGATCGAGCCCCACACTGGGCTCTCTGCTCAGCGGGGAGCCTGCTTCCCCCCTCTCTCTGCCCAACTCTCGGCCTACTTGTGATTCTTTCTCTATCAAATAATAAATAAAATCTAAAAAAATAAAAATAAAAATCAAAGAAATAAAAAAATAAAGGAAGCAATTGCTCTTGTTGCATACAGAATTGAGGCCAACCCCCCCAGCTTGGCTACCAGGAGCTCCCACTTTATCCTCCACCATCATGTCTAGACCAAGATACCACTGTCACCATGGTAACGAAAAGCATCAGGCCCTTTCTGTGCTCTGTGCCTGGCCCGTCATCCTCCTCCTGCCTTGAATATCCCTCCCTTGCTCTTTCTTCTATATCCCTTTTGGCCCTGGGCAGGAGGGGGTGGGCAGTCAAACACCACCTCCTCAGGGGAAAATTGCTTTCCTACTACCCAAACTGAATGAGTACTTGCATCCTCCAAGCTCCACTACTCCATTCCTGGCCCCTTGTTAGGGCATTTAACACAAGGCAGTATTGTTTGTTTCTAGTTCCAACTTCCTCCCACTCCTCTAGGCTGTAATATCCTTCTAGGTAGGGAGTGTCCCTTATTGAACCTTGTACTACAGTGTTTTTAACACAGATCTTGGCATGTAGGGCTTGTTTCAGTGAATGTTAGTTAATCCTGTGTGAGAAGAATCCCTTTGCTTAGTGAATGCAGTAATTCCTTCATCATTACTGCTTAAGAATGCTTTGAGCCATCCATCCCCAAAGATGTCATAATCGAAGGTGAAATCAGAAGTAAACTCTTCTGTTTGAGATTATTACATTAAGTCAATCACTTCAGTTTAGAAATTTTCCCAATTAGGCACAGCTAACAAGCAATCCTCTCAGGCACAATGCTGAGTAGTTAACCACCTCTAAAAGGGGGCTCTGGTGATTTCTTATGGGAAAAATGCTCTTAGATTCAAAGATTTCAGACTCCGGGCAAGTAATGACTCAGTTATTGACTAAACACAACTTTCCCCAGGTAAATCTATCTGAACATGTTCTTCCTCTTCTTTCCTCTGGAATGACGTCAACTCCTCTGAGGTCTTGAGTCTTCATTTTAAGTAACTAATAACCCAATTTACTTTTAATCAAAGTGTCACAATTGAGCACATTGAGAAAGCATACTCTAAGATTTGCTTGAGGTGGAAAGTATGTTGTTAAAGATACTCCTATTGCTACACTATTCCAGTGATTTCAATCCCTTGATGTTTGCTATCCCCATGAAATCCTAAAAACTTGAACTCATCCTAAGCATTTGAAAACCTCTGCCTTAATAGAGCTTCTGGATGAATTTAGCTATAAGCCAGATAGACTTTTTATTCCTTGTATGTATTTGTCTTAAGAACAGGGCAATATTCATGGTAAACATGTTTTAACAGCATACCAGGCCAAATCAGCATAATAGAATCTCCTTTTCAGGGTTTGAGAGTCTTCACTGGAAGGTCCTGACAACATTCTATAACCTTGATTTTGACACGAGTCAGTTGTCTGAAGGATAAAACATGAGCTATGGGGCAATGAAATGGGTAAGGCTTTCATGAGTATAATGGTAGAAAATGTTTTATTGGGCTATGTTCTTATATACATTTACACCTGCCTTAAAAAATGAAATTATATTTGAGTGACTTTATTACATTTAAGTCAGGCTATGTGGGACCCAGGAGAGACCAGCCTCTCCCTCCCTCTCTGCTAGAGCACTGGAGAATACTGGGTAAGAAGGAGCGAAGGGGACAAGGGAGCAAGGCTTTAAGTGGTGACTGCTGGAGCTGAAACAGGGACAACCTGTCAGTGCTCCTAACTCCCAGCAGGTTGCCATGACCCGTGCCAAGAGTTGGTAGAAGGTGGGGTACACTAGCAGGTGCTGAATATGATTGATTTGGGGCATGGAAGGCAACTCCTCCTCCCTTCTTGAAATCTGGATTTAAATAATCAATTATAATATTGATGCAGAGGCATTGCAGACTTTTGCTCCACTGACAGGGCACGGCGAAAAGGACAGCAGTCCCGGGGACACACAATCCAACTGACAGTGGTGATACCATGGGTGTCCCTCCTTTCCCCAAACCCAGCCCCCTCCCCCCCTTATCAGCACAACCGCCACCTCGCTGACTGGTGGAGATGTGCCAGCACCTCCTTGAAGGTGAAAGCGGATGCTATTCATAATTAAACCAGGACAACAGTGATCAACTACACCTCTCCAAGGCAAACCTGGAATCGTTCAGTCAGTCCGGAACTCCAACACCAATAAATGTAAAAGGCTAACAGAATGAACCGAAGGTGCAATCAAGGGGAAAACAGGATATCAAATTTAAAGAGAAAATCTTTTCCTATCTCCCTACGATCTGCTACTTCCTAACGTCATCAGTCTCTCCTAAGAAACCACTTCCCCATCGGGGCCCATATGTAGGTCACTTTTATAAACTAGCTATAGCAGTAGTTCTCATGGTAACTTCTTCTCCCCTTAGGGACACTCCTGAAAGCAGGTCCGGCCCAGGTGACCTCCCTCGCTGACAGAGCTTTGGGGAAGAGGGCCACGTGCTGGGATCTACCCAGTCATCTCTGGCCCCGTCCTCACGAAACTTTTCAGCCAATGACTCAGGAAATTCTCCTCTAAGACTTTTCTCAGATGAAAAGACCAAACTTCATCTGTGCTCACATCTGCAGATAGCAGCACTTAAAGTAAAACCCAGGATTATGTAAACCAAATTATGACGGACCTGTTTGCCGTTAAATATAAGCCCACTATTCAAAAACCAGTCCGAGCCAGCCATAAAAGTAGAATTAAAGCCAAACCAGAGAAGGGCTTTTTATATCTATTTTGAATCTCTAGGTCTTACTTTTTTAGTCTGAGGGATTTACCCTTTTAAGGATATGCTTTCTTCAGTCCCACTTTCAAAAAGTGTTTGAGGCAGCTCATGCTAAAATATGAGCATATATTCACAAGATAAAGTTAAGAGAAATCAGAAAAGGCAAGAATCAAAGGGACTCCCAGTTTAAAAAAAAAAACAATTAAAAAATATAAAAAGTAGAAATTCAGGAACTGTTAAAAAAAAAAAAAGTGTCATATATGTCAGCCAGAAGAATTTACTCTTTAGTTTCTAGTTAGTTAGGAGACTTGAAAAAGGTGATTTGTTGGAATTAAACTGGTCTATCAGAAAATACATTTTTACTCAGAAACTACAGGAAATGATGTCCATGATCAGTAGTGATTAAAACCCTATTTTAAGAAAACACGAAACACCTCCTTCCCTCATATCACTCCCCAAGTACAAAACTGCCCTCTCTCCTCACCTCCCACTCCTTTTAGTTTGGGTGCTCATACTGCAAAGGAAATATATGATTTTCCAGGACACTCACAAAGGCAATAGAAGATCATATTTTAGAAAATGAAAGGCCAGTCTCATAGTCACTGTCTCAGGAGTAGGGCAATTATGAGGAACACTGAAATGGATCCTTCGAGAGGTAGTGTCTTGAGAGACAGGAAATGAGAGGGCACAGGAAACATGAAAAATGTGCCTTTGAGCCCATGCATTAGCAAATCTCTGACCACAAAGGTTTAGCTGCTGCCAAGCTGGAGAGAGCAACGTGAGAAGGAAGGGGAGCCCCGATTACTGATTGACAGAAGTTTCCAGGGCAAAGCAGAATTATTTAAAGTGGGATCTGATTGCACACCCTCATCGAGTGCCAGTATAAATGATTCACATTTCCTGGCGGCCGGAGTAGTTGCAGAGCTGACCAGTAATCGGTTGTCTCAGAGGTTTTAACATTTCTGAATTCCAATCAGCACTACCTGGTGTGTCTAAAGTCCTCCATCTGATGAGTCCTGTAATTAAAGACCCACATCACCTTTGAGCAGCCACTTCAAGGCCTGCCCTCATCTTGTGCTCAATTTGCTTTTTCACTTGAGGTGAAAAATCTAATTATATGAACAACAAATAATGTTATTCTTCTCCCCTCTTGGCAAAAGCCCTATGTTAAGTGTCACCAATTATTTAACTAATCATAACTCTATGCATGGCACTGCTAATCCCTTAACAGCATCATTTTTCTGGGTCAAGAAGTTCACTCTCCCTTAGTTGCTAATGAATTTCTTTTCTTGGATTCATTGGCTATGACCTCGGCAGCACGTCCAGGAGCTACTTTAGCATGAAAATTGTCACCTCGATAGACTATATTCTGTGTCACGTAGAAGCTAGAAAGCTTCAAATTAGAAAGAACTGATTTTAAATCAAGTAGATATTCACTCACCTAAAAATCAAAAAACTCCCTGTTTGAGAGCTGCTATTCAATGGGTATAAGTTTCAGTCATGCAGGACAATTAAATTCTAGAGATCTACTGTCCAAAATTGTACCTATAGTTAACAAGGCTGTGCTGTACACTTAAAATTGTTAGGAGGGAAGATCTCATGCTAAATATCCTCACCACAAAAAAAAAAAAATTAGCTAATATTTATGGAGAGCATGCTATGTACCCAGTGCCACGATTTACTAATTAATTTACTAATTAATGAAAAAAATAAGTTAATTTCACAAGCACTGTTTTTCTCTAAATGTGAAACAGAAAATAGTACTGCAGGCACATGATTGTTTTGTTAAGATCAAGGAGAGGCTATAGGATAATATAATAACTGCTCTCTTTGATGCATTTTTCTGGCTCTGTGCTAAACACTATACCAAGCATTCGACACATATTACAACAATATTTGGTTCATGGTAGCTATTCAAAAAGGTTCATTTATTTCTTCCTCTTCCTACAAGCTCCCTGACTGAATCATTCACAAGTGCCAGTGCCCTGTTTGTCTCAATTTCTCAGAAAAAGCTCTCGCTGCTTGGCTGCTTTGAAACAAAAATCTAATTCACTATTAGCATGGGAGGGAAAAAGCCCATCAGGAAGATACAAATATGTTATAGTGTTTGTATACCAGAGGACTTGGATGACTTCAAAATAGTATTTCTAACTCCTTCTTTTGCACCCTATTTATGAGATAAGCAGGTGATAGCAGTTTCCATTGTGAAGGTGGAAATCTATCAAATAAAAAAATAATAAAAGGAGAAATGAGAAATATATCGAACTCATCTTGCAGTTCATTTCCTTCCCATTTCATGGTGTTTTTTTTTTTTTTATTTCTTTTGTTTTGTTTTGCTTTGTTTTTTTGTTTTGTTTTGTTTTGGCCAAAAATGTCTTCAGGGTTAACCATTTCCCAGCCAGCAATCCTTCTTTTCACATAATCAGCTCCCATTTTAGAAATTTTTCCCTGTATTTCTCTTAAGTTCCTTTTGTTTCCCTCTATTTCTTTACTCTTCACACCTTGTCAAAGAACAACTCAGAAATACTCAGCTGAAGCATGGCTTACCAGACGTCAGCCCAGCGGCCTTTTCCTGCTTTTGTATGGTCCATGAACTCGAACTTTATTTTACATGTTTAAACGGTTAAAAATAAAAGAACAGTGTTTCATAACACACTACGCCATAGGAAAACCAAATTTCAGTATCCGTAAATAACAAAGGTGATGTCATCAAGATGGCAACATAGTCCTTCCCTGACTTTGGTCCCCTTCACCAAAAGAATAAACTACAGTTCATGGACAAGACTCCACTGAGAAAATCCTAGAACACAGAGCTGAAGCAATACCTGCACCTCAGAAACAAGTCAGGCTACATTAGAAGGGTAAGAGGAGCAGCTACACATTGACCACACTGCCCTTTCCCTGGGCTGGGTCGGCACCACACCAAGAGGTCTCCCCTGACCCTACAGTTCCTCCATTTAAAAAAAGAAGAAGAAGAAAAAGAAAAACACAGAGGCCAGGGTGAATGTTCAGCTCCCCCAGCATGGATTAAGGAGCCCTCACTCTCATCTCACCGGGAATCCGATTGTGATGGAGAAGGAGGAAAGGCTTTCAACAACCAGGACATGGATCTTAGCAGAACACATTCCTACCTGCAACACCCAAGTAAGCAGTCCCAATGAGCAATTTTGCTCATCTGCAGAGCCAAGGTAGTGACACAGTCTGACCAAGGAACTAGGTGCAGTGTAGGTCTGCTTGATTTGGATCCTCAAAGAACCTTGTCAGCCCTAGAACAGAGTTTGCCACACGCCCCCACTCCCACCCTGACCCAGCCCCCTGCAAAGAGGAGAGCTCATAGCTCACTGATAAGCGTAGCTCCTGGCTGTCCCCTACCAGAAAGGCTAACCAGAACATCTAAAAGCTCCTTAATCCAGCTCAAATAGAGACTATGGCAGGCAGAAACGATTGTCTGAAGAACAAGGCCAGTGGCATGGCTCAGCCAGGGAACTTGAGGAACAGGTTAGCTTGAGTCAAGGCCACAAAAAGAACCTTTTAAGGCTATAACCCATTAATGAGTATACCTCCCACACCCCCAACTAGAAATCCTGACCAGAAACACCTAGAACGATCTTTGGAGCTGGTCCAAGGGGGCAGGGGAGCTAATTCCTAGCTTCATCCAGAGCAGAGTATAGCTCTTACCCCCAACTCAACCAAAAGGCCTGAGTAGGAACACCTGGGAGGCTGCTTTAAATGGCCCTCCCATTCTGACCAGGCAGGAGAGAAAATTCACTTTAGCCTTACAGACACGCATCGATTGAGAGTGAAGGGATAGGAGACGATACTTCAAGCAAAAGGTAACAACAACAACAAAAGCAGGGGTAGGTAAAAACAGGTACACATATATACCTGACGAACTAAATATGGTATCAAACTAAATATCAAACTTCATATGATAAAAAGAGACTGAGAAAGTGATTAATAGAAGGGCAGATCCATCAATAAGATATAGCAATTGTCAGTATTTATGCACCCAGTATCAGAACACCTAAATGTATAAAGCAACAACTATCAGAGCGAAAAGAAGAAATAACCAGAAATACAGTAACAGTTGTACAAAGATCCAGATCATCCAGAAAATCAATAGGGAAGCAGTGGATCTGAACACACCATAAACCAAATAGACCTGACATATATACAAAATGTTCTATCCAACAACAGAATAAAACGTTCTTCTCAAGCACACATGAAACACTCTCTAGAGTAAAAAATATGTTAGTCCAAAAACAAGCCTTGGAAAATTGAAAAGGAACAAAATCATACCAAGTATCTTTTCTGAACATGAAGTATAAAACTAGAAATCAAAAACAAGAGAAAAAGTGGAAAATCCACAAATTATATCGAAGTTGAACACTCTCTTGAACAACCAATGGATCAAAGAAGAAATTAAAGGGGGAATAACTAAGTATCCTCAAACAAATGAAAATGGAAACACAACATACCAGAACTTATGGGAGGCAGCATAAGCAGTTCAATAGGAAAGTTCATAGCAATAAATGCCTACATTAAGAAAAAAGATCTCCATCTAACTCTGCACCATAAGGAACTCAAAAAAGAACAATAAACTGAGCCTAAAGGTAGCAGAAGGAAGGTAATAATCAAGACTAGACCAGAAATAAGTGAAATAGAGAACAGAAGAATAGAGAAGATTTGTAACAAGAGTTTTTTTTTTTTTGAAGATTTGCAATAATGTTTATAAAGAGTTGGACACACACATACACTACTCAACAGGTGATTATTATAATGAAGGGAAATGCAGATTCTCATCAGCAAGTTAATTCCTTTGTCCCAGAAATGGGAAGGCCCTCCTTCAAAGTTTCAATCTTTGAAAAGGTAAACAAAATTGATAAACCTTTAGCTAAACTATCCAAAGGGGAAAAAAAATCAAAATTATAAGTGAAAAAAGACATTACAACTGATGACACATAAGTATAAAGAATCATGAGGCTATCCTAACACAACTATATGCCAACAAGTTAGACAACCTAAAAGAAATGGAAAATTCTTAGAAACATACAACCTACGAAGACTGAATCAGGAAAAAGTGGACAATATGAATAGACCAATTACAAGTAAGGAGACTGAATCAGTAATCAAATAGCTCCCAATGAAGGAAAGCCCAACATTTACCAAACATTTAGAGACAACAGTTAATGTCAACTTTTTCCAAACTCTTTTAAAAATTGGAAAGGAGGGAACACGCCCAAATTAATTTTATAAGGCCAGCATTATATTGACACCAAAGCCAGAAAAGGGTACCACCAAAAAAATAAAACAAGGCAATATCCGTGAAAAATATAAATGCAAAATTCAGCAGCATATTAAAAGGATCATTGACCATGATCAAGTGGGATGTATCCCTGTGATACAAGAGTAGTTCAAAATACACTAATCAATGAATCTCAGTCATCACATTAATACAATAAAGAAATCTTATGATCATCTCAGTAGACAGAGAAAAATCATTTGGCAAAATTTAACATCTGTTTGTGATTAAAACCTAACAAATTAGGAATAAAAGAAAACATACTTCATAAGAATAAAGGCCATTTATGTCAAGCCCACAGCTAATATCATACTCAATGATTAAAGACCGAAAGTTTTCCTGTAAAATCAGGAACAAGAAAAGGGTTCCCACTCTCATCATTCCTGTTCAATACAGAACTGGAAGTCCTAGCCAGAGCAATCAGCAAGAAAAAGAAAGGAAAGGCTTCAGAATTGGAAATAAAGAACTAAAAGCTCCTCTGTTTGCAGATGACATGATTTCATATAAAGAAAATCCTAAAGACTTCATCAAAAAAATGTTTAATCAATATGAATTCAGGAAAGTTGCAGGATACAAAATTAATATACAATACTCAGTAGCTTTTCTATGCACTAACAACAAATCATCTGAATAAGAAATAAAACTGTCTATAGTAGCATCAAAATCTTAGCATCAAAGTACTTAGGAATAGTCTTAAGAAGAGACCTCCACTGAAAACTATAAGACACTGAGCAAAAAAATCAAAGATGTAAATAAATGGTAAGGTATCCTGTATTCATGAATCAGCATTATTTAAATGTCCATACTACCCAAAGCCATCTATATAGATTCAATGCAATCCTTATCAAGACTTCAAGGGCATTTTTTGTGTCAAAAGAAAAAACAATTCTAAAATTCATGAATTCATTCAAACGACCTCAGACAGAACAAACCTGAGCAGGAAGAACAAAGAAGGAAGCATCACAATTCCTCATTTCAAGCTAAATTATAAAGCTATCATAATCAGAACGATATGGTAGTGGCATAAAAACAGAGGCATAGATTAATGGCACAGGATCAAGAGCCCAGAAAGAAATCATGCATACACAGTCAATGAGAATTTGACAAGGAAGCGGAGAATATACAACAGAGAAAAGATAGAGACAGTCTCTTCAATCAATAGTACTGGGAAAACTGAATAATCACATGTAAAAGAACCTAGACCCCTATTTTATATCACTTATAAAAATTAACTCAAAATGGATTAAAGATTTAGACATAAGACTAGAAACCCTAAAACTTTTAGAAGAAAACATAGGAAAAAACTTCTAGATATGGATTTTGGCAAGCATTTTCTGCACATGACACATAAAGTACAAGCACCAAAATAAAAAATAAACAAGTAGAACTACATCAAACTAAACTCCTGCACAGCAAAGAAACCATCAACAACATGAAAAGGCAATCTGCAGAATGGGAAAAAATTATTTGCAAACCATTTATCTGATAAGGGGTTAATATCCTATATGTATGTATAAGTATATAAAAATATATAAAACATTTTATATTTGAAATAAAATACATGTATTTTTAGAACTCATACAACTCATTAACAAAAAAAAATTATCAAAAAAATGCACAAAGTGGGCGCCTGGGTGGCTCAGTGGGTTAAAGCCCCTGCCTTCGGCTCAGGTCATGATCTCAGGGTCCTGGCATCGAGTCCCGCATCCGGCTCTCTGCTCAGTGGGGAGTCTGCTTCCCCCTCTCTCTCTGCCTACTTGTAATCTATCAAATAATTGGATAAAATCTTTTAAAAAATGCACAAAGGACCTGAACATTTTTCTAAACATATGAATGGCCAACCAGTACATGAAAAGATGCTCAACATCACTCATCATCAGGGAAATGCAAGTCAAAATGAGAATGGGATATCCCCCCATGCCTGTTAGAATAGCTATCATCACAAAGACATTTAACAAATGTTAGGAAGGATGTGGAGGTAAGGGAACCCTTGTGTGCACTGTTGGTGGGATGGTAAATTGGTACAGTCACTGTGGAAAACAATATGGAAATTCTGCAAAAAATTAAAAATATAACTACCATATGACCCAGTAATTCCACTTCTGTAAATATATCCAAAGGAAATGAACACGTTATGTCAAAGAGATATCTGCACCCCTATGTTCACTGTAGCATTATTTACAATAGCCAAGACATGGAAACAATGTAACTGTTCACAGATAGATATGTGCATGAAGTTGTTGAAGTACACACACACACACACACACACACACACTAGACTGTAACTCAGCCATAAAAAAGGAACTCTACCAAGGAAGACAGTGAGCCCTCGAACAATAGAGACAGAGTTGCTGAGGGAGGCAATTTCCATTATTAGAGGCGTTTCTAAGAAACACTGCTTTTTTAGAGGTATGATGTACCTGTCAGAGTTATGGCTGCTGGTAACCTATCCTTGGAATTTTGATTACGTATCCAGTATTTTTCCTTGAGTTCTCAGTTCCCCTTTATTTCTAACTCAGATCCCACATTAGTGAGGCTGAACATGAGGACTTTAATCTTTGATTCTGTATAACTAACTGAGAATCCACTTGGGCTGTTGGTTGCATAGTAATATATAAGCAACTCTATATCAGATACAGGAGGAGGAAGTCCAAGAGTAGAAGGACAATTGAAAATTCTTTAGAAAACTTGGAACCCAATTTGTATGTAGTTTTCTCTTCAGCCTAGACCTAACCAAGGGAAAAAGGCCCATGGAAAATGGCAGCTAACTTTAAATAACCAAGTGACCTTTATTCCAAGTTAATGATGGTTTCATTTTTTCCTAAAGTTCTACCCAAACACAGAAGGTGTTTCAGTCATTTGCAAACTTTATTGTTATTAGCCAATAAATAGTCAAGAAAAAAACTATTATCCAGAACTATTTCTTTTTTTTAAGCTTCTATTTATTTGCTTGAGATAGAGAGAGAGAGAGAGAGAGAGAGAGCACACATGTGCACAGAGGGAGAGCAAGGAACCCCATGTGGGGCTCAATCCCAGTACCCTGGGATTATGATCTGAGCCTAAAGCAGATGCTTAACCTACCAGGCCACCCAGTGCCCCTAACCAGAACTATTCGTGCTGGTCAGTTGGGCCTCTAAAGCTTGAGCTACTTCATTGCTATCTGAGCCTTCCTCAGCCTTAAGCTGTGGATCCAACATTCTAGCATGGGAACTTGAAACAGGGTAGAAACCCCATTTCCTAATGACATCCAAGGTGTCACATGCATCTTGGTAAATGTCAGGCACTAAACAAATGAGTACTCATTGGAGACAGGGTGATTACCTTCAAATACATGGGAAGGGAAGATGACCCTATCAAAAGTCGATGTCATGCTCTGATGTGGTAAGTACAGGAAGGCCGTCTGAACACACATACACACCCCCCTGCAATGTGCATTTTGAAAACAATCACACGTGCTAGCTATGATAACCAGTTGTTATCCACTACTCTCTGGTCTTAATGGGCTTGACTACGGTAAAGAACATAGAAACTGGTGAAATTGAACAGATCTTGGAATGATTTTTGCATAGTTTCATGAGGAATAATTGGACCATAACTTGCATCATTAATTCCATGTTCATTTTTATGCCTTTCCTCGGAGTTTCTTTGAGGCTCTATAGAATATTAACAACAAGAGTTAGTTATTGCTATTATACTTCTGTGTTGACTGCAAAAAAAGCAATATAGCTATACATTTGGCTCTAAGAACCTTACCAAAGTAGTCTGGGGCCATATGTCAAACCCAAGGGTTGAAAAGACAGCCGACAACCACTGCAACTCTTGGAAATGGTTCAGTTAGGGAGTCTGAAGAATTTAAAGAAAGGAATTTGGTTAAAAAAAAAAAGGTGGGGAGAAAAGTATTATAAATGGCCCCAAGTCTTATGGACAAGAATATTCATTTTTCACTCTAAAATATAATCAAGAAAAAGACAATTCTTCAATTAAGTCTTAATACTAAAACTCTTAGTGTTTTGTTTTTACAAGATGATATCAGTTACAATAACCTAACAATGTCTATTAATTTAACTCACAGCTAAGTTTTTCTCTCCCTGAATTATAGTTTCAATAAGGGTCAGCAGCTTTCTTAGATGCTGGGGCATTTAAAGCATTGGAGTTAAGTTTCTTAGGTCTAGAAACTCGTCAACTCTCTTACCTTAGGCAAATAGAAGCACTAAATGTACCCTATAAATCAATTTGAATAAGAACTTTTTTAAATTTAAAAGGTTTTATAATGTACTTATTAGCCTCTAAAATAGGTTAATGTATTTCAACCTATTTGCTTAGAAAACCATGTATACTCACACAGGGAAGAAAAGGGCTCAGTATCTTGGTCAAGGAAGGGACATTTGGAAGCAGGTATTCTCTATAGAATGGAGTCATTTTTTTTCTGGTGCTAATTCTTGGGTAGCTATCTTAGCATAGGAACGTGATTTCCTAACTCCAGTATAAGGAGTTCATTGTTAGAGGGTCAATGTTTCTCCCTACTTCAGAGAAGAAGCTGTTTACTCTAACATTTGTCCAGCGGGGTTGAAAGTTAAGATAAGGGCTTACCTCTAAGGTCTGCTTACACTTTGTTCTACCCACTCAAAGGTTTTCCTCACATCTTGATTTAGTTCTTTTGTGAATTTTTAGAAAGTCGTTCTATTTCTTTCAAGAGAGATGAGAAAATGAACCATGCATTCAGAATACCAGTTTTCAGGTCTTAATGAGAGGACAGAAAACTCAAGATAAGCCAAAAGTAGTAATTCCCATCCAATCTGAATTTTCTTTTCAATACATATTCATACTTTTTAATATAAGCATTGCTAAAAAAAAAAAAAAAAAAAAAAAAAAAAAAAAAAAAAAAAAAAAAAAAAAAAAAAAAAAAAAAAACAAAAAAAAACAAGCAAAACTCACTTAGAATACATAAAAAAAATTCCCTTCACTTTAAATGGTAGGTCTGGGGGCAGCTGGGTGGCTCAGTCAGTAGAGCATGTGACTTTTGATCTTGGGGTCATACGTTCAAGTCCCACACTGGGCCTAGAGCATACTTTAAAAAAAAAACAACAAATGAATGAATGGTAGTTATGTCTGAATAAGATACCCTTGAAGTGCACACAAAATCACATGCTAACTAGTTTTCAAAAAGGTCCTGGGGGAGAGCAACACGGAGACAGAGACACACAGAAGTCTGGCCATAGATACAGAAAGTACTATAAATATGAAGAGATTACTGAACTAGACTCTTTCAAGGATCAAAAAAAGCTAGTTTTGCTTTCTTCATTTATAGACATGGAGACAGAGAGACTGATAGCTTCAGTTCCACAATTGTGTCAAAAGCAAATACAGACACTTTGCGTCCGTTACTTGATTTTGCCTTCTGAATATCTCATAGAATTGCATACACAAACAGTGCGATCACAGCTAAGATCCCATATCTAGGCTTCCAGAGTGCATACAGACATGACAGATAACACAAAGAATTCTGTCAGTGATGGAAAAGCAAATGGTTAGTGGTGTAGGAAGTGACACAAGTGACTTCTCAGCCCTATGACTAAAACCACCAGCCAATGATCTGAACAATTATAGTCAGTTTAGTAGCAAAGAGATGGAGGACTCGGAAGTCAGGTAATTCTAGAATTATCAGTACAGACATACGAGAATCCCAGCATTAAGAGACATTCAGATTTTTTGTCCCTTAAAACCAGATTTCCTGTTGCTGGACCACTTAACTACAGAGGCTAGATGGTCAGAGCAAACAACAACACTTTCCCTTGTTACTGCCACCAGTAGAAAGGACTAACCATACAAAAATCATAACCAGGACAGAACTAGACTGAGTCAGGAACCAGATTCAGTTCATGCACATTAAAAGTTATCTGCTGAATGGAGGGATTCTATAAAGATTGGGGAGGATGAAATATAAAGGGATCAGCAGTAAGCCACAAATTGAGCAGTATATAGAGTTAGATCCAATGGATCATGACAACTTAGTAACATAATTGTACTATACTTGTTAAATATATTAATTTCAATTTCATTCAATTTTATCTTAGAGGCTCTAGAAAATGCTGTACAATTAGAAAATGAATTAAGTTGTTTAAATTCTGAAAGTAAGGGTTTTTTTGCAGATTTTACTCTATGCCAGGAAAACTCAAGAAGATTCAGTTAAAAAACAAACAAAAAAACCTAGAAGCACTACTTGCACTACTTGGTATTTACCCCAAAGAAGCAGATGCAGTACAAAGAAGGGCCACATGGACCCCAATGCTCATAGCAGCAATGGCCACAATTGCCAAACTGTGGAAAGAACCAAGATGCCCTTCAACAGATGAATGGATAAAGAAGCTATGGTCCATATATACAATGGAATATTGTGCCTCCATCAGAAAGGATGAATATCCAACTTTTGTATCAACATGGACAGGACTAGAAGAGATTATGCGGAGTGAAATAAGTCAAGCAGAGAGAGTCAATTATCTTATGGTCTCACTTACATGTGGAGTATAAAGAAAATCATGGAGGGCTTTGTGAGAAGGAAGGGAAGGGTGAGTGGGGGGAAATCGGAGGGGGTGATGAACCAGGAGAGACTGTGGACTCTGAGCAACAAACTGAGGGTTTTGGAGGGGAGGGGGTGGGGGGTGGGCAAGCCTGGTGGTGGCTATTGAGAAGGGCACGTATTGCATGGAGCACTGGGTGTGGTGCATGAACAATCAATCTTGTAACACTGAAAAAATAAAATAAACATATTTGGGGAAAAAAAAAAAACCTAGAACAAGAAAGCTTAGTAAGATGCTAAATAAAATGTAAATTTAATAAATATAAGTAGAGAATTAAAAGTAGATTCTCTTTATACTAATTCAATAGAAATGAAAAAAAAATCCAGTTAAAAATATTGAGATTTAAAAAATTTAAAGATCACATACATACACAAATACCCACACACCCCAACTAACCACTATGAACACAAAAATTTCATCTATGTTAATTATGTTTATTTTGAGGTGGTGGATTATGGGTTATGTTTAATTTCTTCCTTACACATATATGTGCATGTTTTTCTGCAATCAGCACCTATTATTTAAATATGCTCTCCAAAATGAGCTGCCGTCACCTGGGAGATAGGAGTATGATGGCAAGGATGCAGTGAAGAGCATGGTGGCGTAAGACCGAATGAATTGATACATCAGGGTAGGGAGAGAAAATATTACAATCTCTCTGTATAATTTCTTATCCTTATGTTAGAGAAATAATGTATCACTTACAGCAATCCAACTATCCTGAGAATTCCACCAGAGGATATGGGGTGACGGTGAGTGGATTCCTCATTTGTTCACTTTAAAAAAAAAGTTGTTTTTTTTTTTTTATTTGACAGAGAAAGAGAAAGAGAACAAGCATCAGCAGGTGGAGAAGGAGAAGCAGGCTCCCCACCAAGCAGGAAGCCTGACCTGAAGCTCGATCCCAGAAGCCTGGGGCCATGACCCGAGCCAAAGGCATATGCTCAACGGACTGAGCCATCCAGGCGCCCCTCATTTGTTCACTTTTGGCTTACTAAGTAGTTCTAAACCTTGAGTCTGTCTCATTGAAGAGATTTGTAGATTACATTACCTCAAGTGATACAGTATTTGGCAACAGAAACAATGCAATACTTTGTAATGAGATACTAAGTAATCACAACTTATTCTACCACACAGATATTCACTGTTAATTACCTGGCTAATTTTTTTTTTAAGATTTCACTTATTTACTTGACAGAGAGATCACAAGTGGGCAGAGAGGCAGGCAGAGAGAGAGGGGGAAGCAGGCTCCCCACTGAGCAGAGAGCTCGATACGGGACTCGATTCCAGGACCCTGAGACCATGACCTAAGCCGAAGGCAGAGGCTTTAACCCACTGAGCCACCAAGGCGCCCCTACCTGGCAAAACTTTTTAAGCAACAGGCCTCAAAGGTGAATTACACATTCTTCATTTTAAAAAAAAATGTAAAGTAAATATTTCAAACTGATTGCTATTTTTTGTGATAAAAAGTGGTAGTCAGTGGCTTATTACCTAGCAGTTATTGAAAATAAACGCAGTAATAATCTTTGCTTTCAAGTTAAATGTGACATTTCAACAGTGAATGGGAAAACAACTGCTTTTAGAAGGAAATATGGAAAACAGAGAACATCTGTTTGTAGGAATAGGAGTTTTGTAGGACTAGTATCAGAGAAAATGGGAATTTAGAGACAAATTTCAATAAAAAATCTTGCCTAATTAGTTGATGAAGGAGAACGTCCTAGAATCTTGTGGAATATTTCCTAGTATCTGCCTGGCAAAGAATATTTTTTAAAATACCTGTGGGGTGCTTGGGTGGTTCAATCAGTTAAGCATCTGCCTTCCGCTCATGTCATGATCTCAAGGTCCTGGGATCCAGCCCTACATTGGGCTCCCTGCTCAATGGAGAGTCTGCTTCTCCCTCTCCCTCTTTCCCCATGCTCCTGCTCTCTCTCTTTCTCAAATAAATAAATAAATAAATAATCTAAAATAAAATAAAGTATCTGTTAAATAAGTGAATCTGCAGGCACAAAGTGTCTCAGATTTTCTGTATCCTGTCAGGTACCAGTCCTAGCACTTTATCCCTTTTAGGTACTCAAATTATAGGAGTCAGGTAGTCAGAGATTGTCAGAATTGAACAGATTATTGGGTTTCCGCTCCCCCAGAGAAATTAGATGACTTCCCAAGAATATAATCTTCATCTGATTCTTACAACAGACCCGAACGTGAGGTGTTAATTTCAAAATGCTTAAATGCTTTTCTATTCTCTGCTCCTCCTTGGAGAGACAATTTGATCTTCTGAATAACGCAGAGATTGACAGCAAGATCTTGTACTAGGTTACATTCCTCCATATCAGCTATCAGCTCGGCAACACTTGGGCAAGTCACATACCCTCTGAGCCTCAGTTTCCCCAACTAAGGAATCGTCAAACTGTTACTGATAATTCGCATAGGCATGCAGTATGTACCCTGCAACTAACAACATCAATTTTGGTTTGGGTTGTTACTCCCCCATCGCCTGCTTCCTTCAGATGCTCCCCAGATTGTGCTTTGAGAAACTGCCAGCCCAAGTCAGGAAAGTACTAATTGGGTTCCCTGTAGGGGAGCCTAGACTTGCCAGAAGCACTTTGGCTTCTTTCTCTTTGTTCCATTTATCTTTCAGCTGTGAGTGGATTTTCTTCTCTTAATATTAGCTTGGCTATTTTACTGTGGACAAATCCCCCTGGCTCTTTGTGTATAACCTAGTCTCTCTCAACAGAGAGACAGTGCCTTTCCCCAACTAGACAAGCTATGCTTTGAGAGCAGCTCTAAACCTCCACTGTTATTACCTCCTGTCTTGTTTGTTCTGTGGCAAATTCTGAGGTGTCTCATTTTTATTTTTGTTCAATTCTTCATCTCCCACCCGGAAAGAGCTCACCAACACCTCCTGTTTCATAAAAATTGCTTTCTGATTCTGAAAAAGCATTTACTCTCTGGTACATTCTTCAGCCCTTCACATCTTTTCTGAACAGATAGTTCTCTTTGTTCCTTTTCAAGTCTGGAGAAAAACTTCAATTAATCCCAGCCAGCTGTAAATCCTGTCATTTGCAAATGCTTCTGTTTCAGGCGAACATAGAAGACATTCAGTGAGCACCTGTAATATACTGAGTAATATCCGTGCAGTCTAGAGGTGAACAGAACTCAGTCCCTCACCTACAAGAATAGACCAACATAAAAATAATCACATGGCGAGCCAAGAACGCCCCAGCAGAGAGATTGGTCTAACTTTTAGCCAGCGGCTTTTTTATTCAATTATTCCTATCTTGCCTGGTTTCAGAAAAGACTTACACTTTTTCATGATGATTTAACTTACGTATGCCTCTTCGGAATTTTTGTCTTGGTTTATTTACTGCATTTTTTAAATCTCTAGAACACTTTAGTCCATGCCCTACCTGTGCATAGAGTGACCACTGGCCAGAGCTAGAGGAAATGAAGATTAAATGCAATCATTCTACGGCATAGTAAAGGTATCATTGAGGAGGCAAGAAAAATCCAGAAGCAAACAGCCATGGTTCATGAGGGAACCCGGCAATATGGTGACCAAACTGAAGCTGTTTAGACTGAAGATAATACTATGAAGACACATGGCAGCTGCTGTTCCCTACAGCTGCATAACAAATTCCCACAGACTTAGCAGCCTCAATCAATAAGCATTTATTGTCACAAAGTTCTGTAAGTCAGAAGTCCATTCTGGCTAAGGTGGGTTGTTTAGTCAGGGTCTCAAACTCGAGATGTCAGCCTAGTCAAATCCTCTTTCGAGCCTCCAGGGAAGAACTTCCAAGCTCAGACTGTTGATAGAATTCATTTCTTTGATGCTGTATACCTTTGCTCACGTTTTCTGGCTGGCTGTTGGCCAGAGGTCACACCCAGCTCATGAACACTAGTCTCAGGCCCTTGAAAATTGGCTTCTACCATATCCAAAGCCAGCAACATTCAATCTCCATTACATGGACTCCATCTCGTGCTTCAAATCTCAGACCTCATGAAAAGTGCAGCCCTTCTAAGCATTCACCTGATTAGGCCAGGTCCACCAAGGATAATCGTCCTTTCCTAAAGTCAACTGTGTCATGTAATATAACCTAATCATGGGGATGCTATCCCATCATAACCAGAGTCACACCCATACTCAGAGAGGATTATACAGGACAAATACACCGAGCGAAGAAAACTTGAGGGCCATTTAGCATGTCACCAACCACAGCTGGGTTCCTCTTCTGGTGGAAAGAATGGCTTGAGTCTTAAGGACTTTAAGAAAGGTAGGCCATTCATGAACAGAGGGCCAAGAGGGTTATAGGCTCTAAGAAACAGAAAGGTCAAAAAAGTATAGTATAGGAAATTTCTAGGCATGCCTCAGTCTCTCCTCAGACCTGAGATTATGCGCTTATTAATACAGGTTATATTAGAACAGGCATTTTCTAATAGATTAGAGCTCTCTTTGCGAGAGAAGAGGGAGAGACCCAAGGATGGGGATCCCAACAATCCACAAAGAATCCTAATAGGACATTGTATTTAATTTGAAGTTGGAAATAAATGTGTTCCTAGGTCTCATGACTAATCAGAACTTTGTGCATTTTAGTCAGATGAAACAATATGGAAAAAAACAAAAGCTATTTTTAAGATGCACTGTTTCTTAACCTCCTTGGCGAGGAGAGGAGTATAAGCCAAGACTGCCCTGGTGCAATAAAGACTTCGCTAACGGTAATGACAGTGAACAGTACCCCAAGTCTAACCATGCCCAAGGCTCTGAGCTAAGCATGTTGCAGACATCATTCTGTTTGATTCCTGAAACAATTTAGTAAGACAAACAATGTATCTTCAAAGAGGACATATACACAGACAAGCACACATACACCTTTCTAGGATCAGAGACCCAGCAAGAGACCTTGCCACGGTCTTGCCTATCACGCACAGCTTGGATTTCTGCTACAAGTGTCTGAAAGGCTAATTGAAGAGATGAGGAAGCAGACTTACTCTGCTGAGTGCCAGAGGTTGTGGTGTGCTGCCAACACTCAACAACCAGCTTTCCAAGGATTCCTTGAGGAGGAGCAGTCTTTGCAGGTTTCTTTGGTTAAACGTTCTCACCATGGATGATTTTAACGTCTAGCCTATGACACTGAATGCAGTGTTATGAAAAGGGGCAACTTTAGGAAAAAAATCAAAACAATGGAGAAGATTTTTATTAATATACTATATAGTATTGTCTGAGGCACCTGGGTAGCTCAGTCGGTGAAATCAACTCTTGATTTCAGCTTAGGTCATGATCTCAGGGTAGTGAGATGGAGCCCTGCATTGGGCTCCAGGCTGAGCGTGGAGCCTGCTTAAGATTCTCTCTCCCTGGGCGCCTGGGTGGCTCAGTTGGTTGGGCAGCTGCCTTCGGCTCAGGTCATGATCCTTGGGTTCCGGGATCGAGTCCCACATCGGGCTCCCGGCTCTGCGAGGAGTCTGCTTCTTCCTCTGGCCTTCTCTCCTCTCATGCTCTCTCTCACTTTCTGTCTCTCAAATAGATAAATAAAATCTTTAAAAAAAAAAAAAAAAAGATTCTCTCCCTCTCTCCCTTGCCCCGATTCTCTCTCCCTCTCCCCCTTGCCCCTCTCTACTCCTTCCCCCTATGCTCACACATGTGTGTGCTCTAAATTAATTAATTAATAAAATATTTTACAATATGCAAAGCTCTGCAATGGAATGGACTCTCTCAAAAACTAAAGGTTCCCCGTACTCTAGGTAATTGAAGCAGATCTTGATGCTGTCAGAGATAACTTAAAAATGAAACCTTGCATTGGAAGGTTACAAAGATAGGGTGTGCAAATGGATGAGTTAAAGACATCCAGTAGTTTCCTACTCCTTTTGCAGTATCTATGGCAAGTTCTAATTTACAGGGAAGACATTTTTTCCACCAGCTGCTGAGGGACGGAGTCTGTAGGACTTCCTTAGTTAATGACCTCAAAAGTGATGCCAAGGGGCTATCTCTTATCTTTTCCGCACCTGAAATCCCCAGTTCTCTTGATCTTTCTCTGTTTCGACATTTTTAGGCTGCGAACTTTCAAAGCATGCTTAGTAAAAAATCACATTCTTGGCAATTCTCTTCACCACTGTCTCACAAAGACTAGAACTATAAATAATAGAAAAACGTAATTACAAATTTCTTTTTTTTAAAGCACTGTTTAGAGATGTAGTGTTTAAATCTCCATAAAATTACACCTTTGAAATTGCTTAATTGTGTTTTTCCTGCCAATTTAAATTGCTCATAAAAGAAAAACTTTAAAAATATATAGTTTCTAATCCTTTTCCTGAATCATCGCAGTAGCACTGCTTTTGCTCCCGAAGATAGCAGTGCTTGTACAAATACTGCAAACATCAGCAAATTAGGGTTAGGCCCACAGTCGTGTGGGAGGAAGAGGGAGGAGACACTTCAATCTACTGGTTTGGTTTAATTTATGTCTAATGGATTAAAAAAAAAAAAACACCCACTTAAAAGTTTGCTTCTTACTCAAAACCTTGCACTTAAGGCATGTAATAATATCTATAAAAGGCTTTGTTAAATTTCCTTACAACGATACTGCTCTCCAGGGCATAGGGACCTAGCTTTCTTTTTAATTGCAATTATTACTGTATTAGGCTCATTTATTTGCATAATAAAATAATCATTTGCATTTATACAATTCCTTTCTTCCTAAGAGCTCACATTCTCATGGAGCATTTCTCACCCACAGAAAAATATCCTATCGCCTGTACAGCTGTCTAGTAGATTTGTAACTTGACAGACATGTTCACTGAAAACTCTTTCCCTTTTTGCCCAACAGGCCCTTCTGCAAACAGTCCAGCTTCTAAGTTAGATCCAATGCTATTTGTTTTGGTACAAAGGCCACCTTCCTGGTTCCATGAGCCACCATAACCAGTCAAATGTGGTACCACATACAACTTTACACACTTCCAGGGCAAGAAAGCAATGCAAGGAATAACTAAGTGTCAGGGGCTTTAAAAATGGCAATCTATGAGTGTATAAATGCTAAAAAGCATTCAAAATTTAGCCTTCTGCTCGTCTGTGCAGAATATAAACCAGTCATTAGTTTCTTGCTAGATTTTAGTCTGTTATGGAGAGGGAGACAGCGTTTTCCGGTATTTCTCAGACCTGGCTACACTGGAGATGAACTTTAGAAACACAAACAAAAACCATCTTAGTGAGCTTCTACCAACTGTAAATGCCTAAGCCCATAACCCATTCAGAGATTCTGAATGAACTGATCCTGATTTTTAAACGTGCACTAGCATTTTTTAAGCTTCCCAGGTGTCTAACGCATGACTCAATACTAGTTATCATTGGTCTAGTGGAAACTACACTAGATTGTTCTTGGTCAACTGTAAGCTACCTGTGTGATCCTGAGGAAAGCGTTCATCTCTGGGCCACAAAATACTAGGCTGAAAATCAGACAATCGGGTTCGAAAGAATTTTTCACCTCTAAATTCCTATGGTTTGAAACAATAAAAATGGCCAGTTCTAATTCTCAACAGACTTACACTTCATCTTTACAACATGGAAATACTACAGAGGAGAAGAAATTACTGGTATTATACACTCAGAAAACAAACTATGTGGGAGACCAAAGCAACTGCAAAAAAAGGAAAAACAAACAAGTCAAAGTATGGATGCGCTAGGGATGTATGAAGGATCGTTTTAATGCTGGTCATTTCTTTACAACTGGGTTACTAGCATAAAACAACAATTTCACCGTATCAGTTAAATAGACAAAAAAGACTGTATGTAAGACCATTGTAATAAGGGAAGGAGATCAAACTCAACAAACTGAAACAAAAAGTGGGGAATTTTTAAGTGAGGGTAAGCTAGTGAAAAAGTGCTGAAGGGCTTTGTAAGGGAGGTTTGATCATTATGATCAGGCCATCTGTGTTAGCTAAGTGGTACCCATGGAAGTAAGGTTCTCTCTTTCCAGAGACTGGGAGGGAGAGGGACTATCTCCTGGGATGATTACTTTTTAAAGGGATGGTCCTTGACAAGGCAAATTGCAGTTGTAGGAGATTTACATTTCAGGAGGAGAGAAAGAATTTATAATTTGAAGTTTTCTAAAGTAAACACATTAAGAAAAGAGATGTCTGGGGCCCACAGTCATGAAGAAACATGTTTGAAGTTTCGTCAACCCGAAGGGAACATTAAAATTCTGTTCACTAGCTTACCGAGATAGTTCTTTCTGGTCACTGGACCTGAAATTCCTATAGCTGGATGATGTTCTTCTCTCTTGACAATTTAGGCTGATGAACTATCATAGTTCATCAGTCCTCAACCATGCTTTTTTCACATTTTAACTTTTCCAAATTCCGAATGTGTCTTATGATCAACGGCATCTTGCTATTACTGTTGGCCAGGAGCACTGGGGACCTATCAATGGCATTACTGGTCAATCTTCAAGTGCCTACACTGTTATTCATTGTTGAAACTGAGTCATTCTGTTAAAATGAACCACCACAAGCAAACTTATTATTATTCATGAAGTGCTTATTGTCAAAATAATGATTGAAACTCCCTATTTTCTTAAGGGCAAACAAGTTCCTTAGATGAAGCTACAACCAAGACGTAGATAAAGCTATGCTACTTTTGTTATTGAAACATGTGCCAACAATATGTATGTACCTCTCAAGTGCCAAGCAATAGCATAAAGGCAAGAGATACAACCAATACCAACAGAAAACATGAGATATAAGTCAAAGCCAGGAGAGACTGGCAGGACCAGCTGCTAGTATGTTTCCTTTTGCTCAGTGATACATCAACATAATACGGTATATCTTAGAATCAATGAGATTGTAGATTTAAGAAAGCATGATAGATACACCCAAGCCATGTATGTAGCCCATTTTTGTTTGCCCCAGAAAAGCAAAAATCACTGAATCTGTATAGACTTTGGACAATAGGTACCTCAAGCAACTGAAGGAAGGTACAATGCAGAGGAACATTCAGAGAAAAGCCACTTTCTGTGATTTCTAAATATTATTAATCCCTCCTACATCTAGACCCTCTTGTTATTTCACTTTAAACAGAATAGGTCCCTCTGTCTCTCCATGTGTTGGATGTGGAAAAGCCCCTCCACTGTTCATGAACACTGCCTTGATGTCAGCTCTAATTATCATTGTGAGAGAACCTTCCGTATATTCTTCAAAACTCAAGGCTCAAAACTGCCTATGCCATCTTTTCCTGAAAAAGAATTACTTGATGTGGGTTTATAGTGAGTAAAGTTCATAGATTCAGCAAAGCCACAAGCAGATAATGGCTTTAGTTTCCTTAACTTAATCCCAAAGGAAGGTGGTAAAAAGCAAGCTGGATTTTCTTTTAAAAAAAAAAAAAAAAAAAACAAAAACGCCCTGATTCAAGTTGAAGTGAAACAATCCTTAAAGTGCCTGAAGTGAGGGACCCTAGGGGAATCATTAGCAACTTGTCAGTGGCTGCCTTAAATGAAAAATGGTTGGATATTGTCTTTTTCAGTAGGGCTGGAATCTTCCAAAGGCCTCAGGAGGACATCTGCCCAATGGCCTCTGAGGAATTCTCCTATGTGGACAGTGTAGCAGAAATCGGTGGCCAAATCTAAGTCAACACCACCAAGAGTCCTCTCCCAGTGGGTCAGTTGGTCACAGCACTGGCTGCTTCAAGTCTATCTCTCCTACTCAGTAGTGATATCCTCTTGCCTGGCCTCTGAAGCCCTAATACTTCCTTGGAATAGATTCTACATGGAGTGGTATCCTCAGTGACATACCAGTGAAAGTCTTCTGTTTCATTGATCTTACAGCTCTAAAATGCTTGCTTTTGTCTTCATGCACAAGCTTTGAAAACAAGGCCAAAAAAAAAAAAAAAAATCAAATTTTAGTGGCAAGTGCCCTCTATTTGGAGACAAACATTTGGGTCAAGTCTTGGTTCTCCCATTCACCAGCTACATAAACCTGGCGAACTTGTTAAACATATCAGATTCTCAATTTCATTAACTAAAAGCTGGGAAAGGCTGCTATGAGATTCACATGTCAGAATGCCTAGGTGATTCAGTTGGTTAAGCCTCTGCCTTCGGCTCAGGCCATGATCTTGGGGTCCTGGGGTGGAGCCCCGCATCGGGCTCCCTGCCCAGCAGGGAGTCTGCTTCTGCCTTTCCCTCTCACCCCACCCCAGCTTGTGTGCACTCTCTCTCAAATAAATAAATAAAATCGCTTAAAAAAAAAAAGAATCAGATGTGATAAAATACTTTACCAACTGTTAAAACTCTCCCAAAGTTAAATGCTCTAGAGTTGTGACAATAAATGCCACCATCTCTACCCTCAGAGGAGTCACAATACCAGATAAAAGGAGGTTAAGTGTGTGCAAGGCAAATGATGCTCTTTTACAATAGAAATGGCATCCTTTATTTTACAGTTAGTATAATAGTCACACCACCTTACATTGAATTTCTTTAGAGGATCTTTTAAGAATTGTAAAAAGATGCTAAGTGACTTGGTCAAAGACTTATAGCTGTAAAGGAAGAAATGGACAACAATGAACAGCTACTTCACAGAACAGGGAGGTGGAGATGACTATTTACAACATTGTGCTCCTGCTGAGATTATTTCAGAGTAACACTTCAATTGTTTGCTCACCCAACTCACATCATTATTGAACAGTTCGAGGACATGATTCCTGAGGGGCACTTAAATCATAAATGTCATGTTGTCAAAATCTTTAACGTAACCTGGTCCTTTAAATGTGTGTTTCCTTTCTTCTTGAGCTACGACTAGCATTTTAAGTATTAAACAAACTTCCAGGCTAGGTAAGAGGATTCTTGAATATTCTTTGGGACCCTAAGACCCAGGCTATGTCTGTGTTTTTCCCTCTGGGATACTCATGGCTCCTGACAAAACTAAAGAGGGGTTCACAGTGTCCACTTTTCTCCCAAGAGAATCACAGTACCAGTAGGAGAGAGTAGTACCAGTATGCCCTGAGGACTGAGTACTATAGGGAAGCAGTGGTGATCAAAGGATATAGGGTGCCTATAGAAGTGCTTTGTAATCTGCAAAATGCTAGAATAATGACAGCTCTTCATTGTTGTTTACTATGTGCTGGGCATGTGGTAAGGCAATTTATGTGTACTACTTCACATGGGATTTTCATAATATGTTAACAGTATAATATGCTAATAGATTATCCTCATTTTACAGAAAAATGCTGGTGAGGAACAGAGAATCTCAAGGTCTTGTTCATAGAAACAGACTTGTTAAAACAGAATTTCGCTGAGGCAGTCAGTATCACAAACCAAGGATTCAAATCCTACATTCCCACGACTATTCAATGTTTTTCATGATACTGTCATTAATGGGTTGTCTCCCTCAGTTGGACAATGCCATTATCCTTCAGGTCTTAGCTTATATTTGCCTTTCTCTTGAAGACATTCTCTAGTCTACCTGACAAGGTCACACCCCTCTTTTTTTATATGCATATTCATAGTACTCAACTTCTTCATAGTGTTTAACAGTAATAATGTCAGTAATTCTTGATTAACTCTATTTAATTTCTATCTCCTCCCACATCTTGATTTCAGACTTCAAGGTAGGTACTCCATCAGAATAAGACAAAGAACAGACATTCAAAAGTTTTACAACGCCTTAAAAACACCCTTGGCTACCACTGAAGTATGAACACTGAAGAAATCCAAAAAGACCCCAACAAAACCATTGTCCTCCGCATATAAAATAGGGCAACTTCTTTCAGGTTTGGGAAGCCTCCACCTGTCTGAGCTTAAGTTTCTTTTTCTCTGAAACACAAAAAAGCCTGATCATACAGTCTCTAAGGATCCTATCAGATTTAACTCCTTTCTATAAATCCATAGGCCTAAAATGTTCTTTGCCATGTTGAAGGAGAAAAATGTGAAAATTTCTCTCAGCTCTTGCAAAACAATCTCAAATCGGTTCAAATTAATGAAAAAAAACTCACAGTTTTGGAGAATCTATCCACTTTCTGCTGTATATCCACAAGTATAACCATCTTCTGCCCCATGCCTATGAAACCAAGCAATCATGGAAAGCAATCAGTTGACTAACAAATAAAATCAAAGAAAAACCTAAAACAGAAAAGTATAATACATAGCATGCTGTAGTGAAATGCTGTACTTTAGCTAAATTTGTAAAATTTCAATGTTTTTCCAATAAATTTTCTAGTCTAATCACCATGGAAAACTAAAACCACAGTAAAATTGGAAATGTTTAGCCAAAAAGAAATCAGAAAGAAAAAAAAAGAACATTTTTAAACTCAGTATTTTAAACAAACCTGTGAATTACTTCTATCTTTAGTGAATGCAACTAAGAAACATTAAATTATTCAAGGTTGCTTTGGCTACCCAGGGTCTTCAGTGGTTCCATACAAATTTGAGGACTGTTTGTTCTAGTTCTTTGAAAAATACTGGTGGTATTTTGATAGGGATTGCATTAGATGTGCAGATTGCTTTGGGTAGTATAGACGTTTTAATAATATTTCTTCTTCCAATCTATGAACATGTGATGTCTTTACATTTTTTGTGTGTCATCTTCAATTTCTTTCATCAATATTTTATAGTGTTCAGAGTATTGGTCTTTTACCTTTGGTTAGGTTTTATCTTTGGTTATCTTTATCTTTGGCTATCTTTATCTTTAGGTTACCTTTTATCTTTAGTTAGGTTTACTCCTAGTTACCTTACTATTTTTAGTACAATTGCAAATGTTATCGATTCCTGAATTTCTCTTTTTGCTTCTTCATTAGTAGTGTGTAGAAACACAACAGAGGGGTGCCTGGGTGGCTTAGTCATTTAAGCATCCAATCTTGGTTATAGCTCAGGTCATGATCTTGGGGTTGTGAGATTGAGCTCTGTATTTGGATCCACGCTTGGTGAGGAATCTGCTTGAGATTCTCCCTCTCCTCTTCCTCTGACCCTTCCCCCACTGGCACTCTCATTCATTTAGATAAATAAATCTTCTTTAAAAAGAAACACAACAGAATTCTGTACATCGATTTTGTATTCTGAAAGTTTACTGAATTTATCACTTCTAGCAGTTTTTTGATGGAGTCTTTCCATTTTCCACGTAGAGTATCATGTCTTTGCTGATCTGGATGGTTTTATTTCTTTTTGTTGTTTGTTTGCTGTGGCTAGGACAAGTGAGAGTGGACAAGCTTTTGTTCTTCCTGACCATGGAGAAAAAGCACTGTTTTTCCCCAATGAGGAGGATGTTAGCTGTGGGTTTTTCATATATGGCCTTTATTATGTTGAGGGATGCTTCCTCTAAACCTACTCTGTTGAGAGTCTTTATCATGAATGGATGTTGTATAAATTCTTTTTCTGCACCTATTGAAATGATATTATGGTTCTTATCTTTTCTCTCATTGATGTGGTATATCATGTTGATTGATTTGTGAATATTGAAGCATCCCTGCAACATAGGAGCAAATGGCACTTGATTGTGGTGAAGGATTTCTTTTAATGTATTGTTGGATTCAGTTTGCTAGTAATTTTTTTTTTTTTTTCAAAAAATTACTAGCAAA
Organism: Nasua narica; assembly: GCA_028533885.1. Taxonomy (NCBI): domain Eukaryota; kingdom Metazoa; phylum Chordata; class Mammalia; order Carnivora; family Procyonidae; genus Nasua; species Nasua narica. Next base: position 43,527,725 of record CM052813.1, on the reverse strand, counting down.
CTCAATCCAACATGAGGGCTACTGGCCTGTAGTTCTCTTTTATAGTGGAACCTTTATCTGGTTTTGGTATCAGGGTAATGCTGGCCTCATAGAATGAATTTTGAAGTTTTCCTTCCTTTTCTCTTTTTTGAAATACTTTGGGAAGAACAGGTCCTAAACTCTAGAATTCACTCTAGAATTTGTCTATGAAGCCATCTAGTTGTGAAATTTTGTTTGTTGGGAGTTCGTTTTTCTTTTTTTTCTTTTCTTTTTTTTCTTTTCTTTTTTTTGATTACTAATTTCTTTGCTGGTTATCATCTGTTCAAGTTTTCTATTTCCTCCTTTTTCAGTTTTGGTATTTTACATGTTTCTAGGAATTTATTTCTTCCAGATGGTCCAATTTGTTGGCATATAGTTTTTCATAATATTCTCTTATATTTGTTTGTATTTCTCTGGTGTTGTTATTTCTCCTTTCTCACTTGTAATTTCCTTTGAAATCTCTCTCTTTTTTTCTTGATAGGTCTGACTAGAGGCTTATCAATTTTATTAATTTTTTTTCAAAAAACCAGCTCCTGGTTTCACTTTTTTTTTTTTTTACTTTATCATTTATTTCTGCTCTAACCTTTATTATTTGCTTCCTTCTGCTGGCTTTAGGCTTTGTTGTTCTTTTTCTAGCTCCTTTAGGTGTATGGTTAGGTTGTTTATTTGAGGTTTTTCTTGCTTCTTGAGGTAGGCCTGTATTATTATATACATAGCTCTTAGAACCTCTTTTGCTGAATCCCAAAGGCTTGGAATCATTGTATTTTAGCTGGAGTCAACAGTTCTGGACTTCGAGTTATATTAAAAGCTGTAATGGTCAGCTGGCACAACAATAGACTCATAGATCAATAGAACAGAATAGAAAATGCAGAAATGAACCCACAACTACATGGTCAATTAACCTTCAGGAAAGCAGGAAAGCATACCCAATGGGAAAAAATACAGTCTCTTCAACAAATGGTGGTGGGAAAACTGTACAGCAACATGCAAAATAATGAAACTAGACCACTTTCTTACACCAAACACAAAAATAAATTCAAAACGGATTAAAGACCTAAATGTGAGACAGGAAACCATCAAAATCCTAGAACAGAATGCAGGCAACAACCTCTCTCTAGATATGTTTCCTAAGCCAAGGGAAACAAAAGCAAAAATAAATTGTTGGGACTACATCAAAATAGCTTCTACACAGCAAAGGAAATTATCAACGAAGATAAAAGGCAATCTACTGAATGGGAGAAGATATTTGCATATGACTTATCCAATAAAATGGTTAGTAGCCAAACCATATCAAGAACTTATATAACTCAACATTCAGAAAACAATTTACCTAAAAAATAGGCAGAACACATGAACAGACGTTTCTCCAAAGAAGACATCCAGATGGCCAACAGACACATGAAAAGATGCTCATCGCTGATCATCAGGGAAATGCAAATCAAAACTATAATGAGTTATCACTTCACACCTGTCAGAATGGCTAAAATCAACCACACAAGAAACAAAAAGTATTGCTGAGGATGTGGGGAAAAAAGGAACCCTTTTGCACTATTGGTAGGAACACAAACTAGTGCAGCTACTGTGAAAAACAGTATGGAGGTTCCTTAAAAAACTAAAAATAGAACTATCCTATGAGCCAATTGCACTGCTAGGTATTTACCCAAAGAATATATAAATACTAACTCAAAGAGATAAATCCACCCTGATGTTTATGGTAGCATTATCTATAATAGCCAAATTATGGAAGCAGAACAAGTGTCCATCTACTGATGGACATAAAGTTGGATAAAGAATGAGGAGATATCCATAAAGTTGGATAAAGAATGGACATAAAGAATGGATAAAGATGAGGTTATATGTATATATACAGTGGAATAATAATCAGCCATAAAAAATAATGAAATCTTGCCATTTGCAACAACATGGATGGTGTTAGAGAGTATTATGCTAAGTGAAATAAGTTAGAGAAAGACAAATCATATGATTTCACTCATATGTGGAATTTCAGGAAACAAATGAGTAAAGGGAGAAAGAAAGAGGTAAACCAAGAAACAGACTCTTAACTATAGAGAACAAACTCTGGGTTACCAGAGGGGAGGTTGGTGGGGGGATAGGTGAAATAGGTGATAGCAATTAAAGAGTGCACTTGTGATGAGCACCAGGTGTTATATCCAAGTGTTGAATCATTGTGTTGTACACCCAAAACTAATATTACACTGTATGTTAACTGGAATTTAAATTAAAAATGTAGATCAAAGGTCAAAAATAAGTTGTAAAGAAATAAAATATGAACTGTTATAAAAAAGAGAAAAAAAGAAGCATTAAATTATGGTCACTCAGATTTTTAAGTACGCTTCATGCCTAACAGAGGGCTTAGAACTCATGACCCTGAGATCACGAGTCGAACGCTCTACCAATTAAGCCAGGCAAGCACCCCAAGAAATACTACGTTATGAATAATGAAAAGCAATGGAATACAGTTATAATAAGTTTAAAAATATTATTTCACCTAATACATATAACAAATTTATTCTGAATCTAAAGAGAGGAATACAGTATTTGTTAACAGAAAATTAGATGCACCCCTATACTACAAAATACATGCACAACAGTTACTTAAAGAATATTGTGTTACGGAGTTGTCACATCACTAGGCTGCTCATAACGCCCTTGTATCTAAATTTAATCCTGCATGTGTACATCTGAATATAGACCCACAAGTCTATGTTACGAAATTTTTCAAAGTATTTTCTGTCTGTACCATTTTGAATTTCTGAAGGACAGCACCAACATGACAGGTAAGTGACTATTCCTTAGAGATATTCTGGCTTGGCTGGAACAGGAAGTGTCAAACCTTGGAAGTTAATCAGGTTATTCTACTGAAGCATAGTTTAGGATCAGATAAGCATCTCAATGTTCAAAGTTTCAAGGCCTGCCTATTTATCAGATACCCTCATTTTTCATTCACAGTGGAGTGCTTTCTGAAGGCTTTAGAAATTCTTTCAGGTGGAGAACAAGCAGTACTTCTGAGTTGTTTTTAGAAAACAAAACTTCCTTCCTAATAAAGTTAGGAATAATCCTCAACAGGAGATGCATACACTATTCAAGTAAGTTAACACATATGCCAACTACTGAACTCAGCTATGGGAATGTTCATGCATGGAGAACCATTTTTGTTGGAGGCAAAGATGCTTAGAATTTCTGGGAATTTCAACTACTTTCCTGCTCCTGGAATCATGTATTGAATAACAAAGACAATGACAGATGGATAGAAAGGAAGGGACAAAGGAAGGTGGGGGCGGGGGGGGGGGGAGAAAGTAGAGAAGGCCCAAAATAAAGAAGGAGAGAGAGAAAGGGAAGGAAGGAGGAAGACACTTGGATAGAAAATCAGGTTAAAAATCCATTCGCTAAAAATATGCTGAGAGAAAACAAAGGGAAAACATACTTACAATATAATCAAACAGTTCCTTGAAAGATCACGTAGAATTATTATTTATGAACTAGACTCATTTTAGTAATTATGGAAAACTGGTATTTGAATTTGAACTGATTTGGATCCTTCAAATCGAGAGCCAAATTTTTAGAGTATTAGCATAAGCCCCCATATTTCTAAAATATAATGGCATCAAATATGTTTTTCTACCTGATTTTTCCATCTCATATGTTCATCACTATGGATGCAGTACCGTCCCTCCCTTCAAGGAACTTGTGCAGTTGGGGATCCATGGTGCCCTGGTTAGAAGCACAGGATTTGGAATCAACTAGAACTAGACCCAAATACTGATCCTCTTGATTGACCTTTCTGAGCTTTAGTTTCCATTCTGATGATAAAAGAATAATCACTGAGTTGAGTTTCATTGTGAAAATCAAATGAGACCATGTATTGAAAACTCTCAAACCATGCCCGGCACTATCCAAAGCTCAGTCAATGGTAACTTCTACCAAAAATTAGCCAACAGGCAGATATTTATTTATTTGCATGTGATTTATTTATATGCAGAGGAAACCAATAATAAGTGAGTAATTAATTGACTTCATTCACCAAAAGCAAAATCAGGATTTATAAGAGAGAAAGTAGAGGTGGAGAAGGGAAAACTAGAGACATAGCAAGTGAAATTTGGATTGATCAATAATCCGCTGAGAAAGGTATTCTGTGCCTAGGTAGATGGAAGAGCACCAAAGAAAAATAAGTCCATTTTATATCAACTCTCCAGGAGAGCCAGACTGGTTAGCCCTAAGTTGGGGGCTAGAACGTGTGAAAGTAGGACTATTGGTGTCTCTGGCTAGCAGTGGGTCTGCACCCCTTCCCTGACCAAAATTCCTTCTGTCTTTCAAAATCTAAGTGCACCCCCCTCCACTCCAGCAACCCTCAGTTTGTTTCCTGAGATTAAGAGTCTTATATGGAGGCTGATGAGAGGGATAGGGTCGCTGGGGGATGGACATTGGGGAGGGTATGTGCTATAGTGAGCGCTGTGAATTGTGTAAGACTGATGAATCACAGACTTCTACCCCTGAAACAAATACATTATATGTTAATAAAAATATTTTTTTTATTTGACAGAAAGAAATCACAAGTAGGCAGAGAGGCAGACAGAGAGAGAGGGGGAAGCAGGCTTCCTGCTGAGCAGAGAGCCCGATGCGGGGCTCCATCCCAGGACCCTGAGATCATGACCTGAGCTGAAGGCAGAGGCTTTAACCCAATGAGCCACTCAGGCGCCCCAATAAAAATAAATTTTTAAAAAATAAAATAAAATGCTTGGTTTACAGTAAGACAAAAACAAAATCTAACTGCAGTCTTCTGCTGTACTAGCTTATGGTGTTCTGCAGTTTCCTTGGTGGTACTCAATTCATTTTGTGATTACGAATGTATTTTCTGATTGATCAGTGGCTCGCTTTCCCTCAACCTGTCATATTCAAAAGAACAAGGATCTTTGCTGATTTATTCCTTGCTGCATGCTCAGCATGGTGCACAGAATGAGGGAGGGAGGGAGGGAGGGAGGGAGGAAAGGAGGAAGGACAGAGGGACAGAGTGGGGAAGGAAAACAAACAGGTGGGCATAGTCTGGTACAAAACAGGTAAAATAAAGTGTTTTGAGAATTTAGAGACAGGAATTATCACCCTAGATTTAAGCATGGCAATTACACAAAGCTTCAAAGAGGAATCGCCATTTTAAGTGTGCCTTCAAACATGGGTAGAATTTAAAGATTCCCACTGGGAAAGCATGGGACATGGCATAAAATGTGTCTAGTTTCTCTAGGACAGAAGGTCTCCGAGGGGCACTGTAAGTGCTGAGGCTAGAAAGGGGCGCCGGGCATGTCAGACCAAGCCTTTTGACAATGGGGAGCCCCTGGAGGATGTGGGTCGGAGAGGAGACATGCTCACATCTGTGCTCTGCAAGTATGAATTTCCTAAGTCAGAAAAGCTGACTGTGAGAGAGGAAAAATCTGAAGCAGAGAGGCAACTTAATATGGGCTAAATTATTCTTTCTGTTATTTCCGTAACAGTTGTTTTATTTATACTAACCAATAGCCTACCAAACATTCAGAGCTTACTTAATTTTGACATGTGGTGATGATACTCAATTCTTTGAGGGATTTTTCCTGAAACAAAATCACCAAGATGAATAATTAGAATATCTGGAGAACTATTCAAGCTTTTTCTATACATGCATTTATCTATGTCTGGCTAGCATGCAAATTAGAACTTAAATCCCAGGGAGTAATGTCATGGAATTCACACAGAGTAGATAAACCCCAGGAGAGCCAAGGAGGTCATGGATATGTAGACTGCTTTATTCAAATTAGAAAGGCAGGTAAGTCCTTTTTCAATACAAGTCTTTAATTTCCAACTTTATGCAGCTAATAATAACCGTATTCACTGTGTGGCTCCAATGTTCTAGGGATGGTACCAGGGCAGTCTATACATTACTTCATTTAATGAAAATAATTAAAATATAATAATTATTTCTTTACTTTGCTTATTAAATAGCTCCTTGCTAATTTAAAGTATTTTCCCCAACCAATCAGGGCGCCAGGAATTCTACTAAATATAAACGCACACACCCCATTGTCCCCACTCCTACCTCCACCCCCGCCACCTTCCTCAGCTCCACTTCCTCCTTCTGAAGGGCATTCTCTGCCTCCACAAAGTCCCAGATGTCCTCAGCTCACTTAGTGACGTCATCCTGCCCCTCTCTGACATGATCCCGCCCCTGGCCACTGCTGCCCTGTTCTTGCCCCATCACCTCTTCCCTCTCTACCTCCACCACCAGTTGACTCCTCCCAGCTGGCAGCTTCGCTGTGGCCCCGGGCAGATAAGACAGTACAGGCTTGTCACATGCTCCCCCCAACCAACCCTCCACCAATAAGGCCGTAGCAGGGGTAGGTGGCAGCAACAGAAGGCAGAGACCCTGGAGGTAACGGCGGGAATGGCAGAGGGGCCCGCGGAGGGCCCGGGCATGGCTGCCAGCCACCAAGTAGGATGACGGCTTTCCAGGAAAGGGTGGCCGAGAGGAGGTCCTGCGCTAAGTGCTGGGAGCGCTTCTGCTCTGGGGCTGGCATTCCAAGGACAAGAAATAAGACACGTCCCTAATATATGGAGCAGCCTGCCTGGAGGCAATTTTTGCCCCTGCTGCAGGGACGGGACCTCTTCCTCTTGCAAAAGGTAAGGTGCTTGGTGGGGCCACGCTGAGCAATAATGAAGTCGAAATACAGACTTTTTCATGCTAACAAAAACACCGAGAAAATTCAGCGTCAGATCTACAGTGTAAGAAATGTTAAGTTCTTCAGGCAGCTCAAAATTTACACCTGCACAAAAACTAGGAGTTACAAATGCAATTTGTTTTCTTGGCAAAAATTCACTTGGGTATAGAATTTGGGTTGAAAGTTGTTTTAATTTTTCCTTTCAGTACTTTAGAGATGTCGTTCTATGGACTGCGGTTTGTATTTGCCTTCTTGCTCCCACGCTCCCACTCTGTCCTGCTCCCTCTGTTCCAGTCCCTGTCCCCGTCTGTGTCTGCCTGTCTCTATCAGACACAGACAGACACACACACACACACACACACACACACACACACACACACACACACACACAGTTTTACAACCCACTAATCATCATCCAAGCAGGAGTCTCCCCGGGAAAATTTTCATTTGTTTTATGGCTGGTAGTCTAACTGTACTTGCAGCAAAATAGTTTCAGTTAAACAAAGAAGCGAAAATGTTCCAAATTGCTTTCAGTGCAGTTATTTACAAAAAGTGCTTGTGAACAGAAGAGCTGACTTTATTGGGTGCATTTCAAGCATCTGTGTATGATGTGTGGAATTCGCGGCAACAAGGGGGTGCTTTTCTTAGTGCTGCTTTCCGTCGAGGGAAGGGTATGAGGTCAGTTTTTTAGTGGGTACAGGACTGACCTGATGGTTAAGCTGGAGCCAAAACCCAGATCCCTTTGGCATCACAGAAGGCAGAGGGGACCACCATTCCAATGCCCATGTGATGTGTTAACATTTCCGAGCCCTGGCTTATGTTTGCTCAGATCAAGACTTCACTGCACCGTGGTAGACGCCCCCAGGGGGAATGAAAAGTAAAGACAGAGGAGTTCATAGTTTCTGTGACTGCACCAGATGTAGGCCACATTAAGAAAACTTGATTAGATAAAACTCCTCATGGAGAGAAAATGTCTTCTGTCAAACTTATCTCAAAAATTGGTATGGCTAATATTTGTAGGTCACACTCATTTCACTTAATAAAGTCAACTCTTGAAAAATGCAGTCTTGGAAGAACTGTACTTTAAAAAGTTATTTCTAATAGATGGATTTGAACCAGAGATTTTCAGACCCTACTGTGCTGGGTAATTAGATTTTCACCTGTCACAAGGGGAAAAATAAAGGAAAAATACAACACGTCATATGTTTGAAGTTCCCCAGTATGTTCCTATGTTCACATAAAAGAAAGAAAAATGACTAAGTGAGCCAAGACTTAGGATAGGCCAACTACTGTTTCAAGAGCATAGAATAGGGGGAGCTGGGTGGCTCAGTCAGTTAAGCATGTGCCTTCGGCTCAGGGCTCTGCCATCAAGCCCCCCATCAGGCTCTCTGCTTGGCGGTTAGCCTGCTTCTCCCTCTGCCTCCTGCTTTCCCAGCTCTCTCTCTGTCAAACAAATCAAGTATTTTAAGAAAACAAAATAAAAAAAACAAAATAAAACTGTACAATTAATCCAACAAAGTAGAAGTTTATTTCTTGCTCAAGTAAGCTTTCCTGGGCATGAGACCCATCGAGAGGGCAGGCCCACTCTGTGTAGACATTCCGGGATGTCAGGGAGGCTGAGAGACACGCGGCTATTTTCTTCACATTGCATCTAGTCCCCTTGGCAAACACCACCATTCCAGCCCGCCAGCCGGGACAAAAGCAGGGGTGCATCTTGGAGGCACTGAGGGCCAGTTCTTAAAGGAGCACGCATCACCAATTTTCCATATTCCTGTGGCTCAACCGAGGCACGTGGCCACCTCTAACTTCAAGAGGGTTTTGGACACGTAGTCTAGGATGGGCGTGGGCAGCACTTCTCAGTGAGAACTATGCGCTGCAGCAGGGCAGCGCGGCTCGCTAGCCGGTAGTCAGCGCCCCTGCCGGAGCCCCCCAACCAAGCTGTCATCCGGAGGGTGGGAAGGTGGAATGAAAGGTCACAGAGTAAATCTGACAGCTGTGATTTACTGGCCACTTAGCTGCCAACCACTGTCCAGCTCTTTACTTATACTCCCCCAAATTAGGATTTTTTTTTCTTTTTAATTAGACAATGGTGTGTGGGGAGGGAGGAAGTAGGAAGTAGCGAGGGTTCTTGAGTTAGTCAAGGAAGCCTGCTCTGTGTCTACACCAGGGATCTTCTCCATCTGGAAAACTATCAGGTTTTCTAAGAACTTTCCCATTGGTTATCTAATTTGAGTCTCACAATGACACCATGAAGTAATTAAGACACATCTCACTGCCATTTTGAGGAAAGGGAAACTCAGGTACAAAGAAGCTGGGATTTACCTCAAGCCCTCCAGCCAATGAGGCCTGGACTAGACTTGGGACCTGTGAGCTCCAATTTGGTAATGCTTCCCATGCAGCTCACTGCTCCCCTGGTACTCCAGTTGGGTGGCAATGGTCCAAAGGACAATTAAATGGAGGTCTTTCAAAAAAAAAAAAAAAAAAAAAAGTATTTCCTGACTCTTGGTCAATAACGGTACATGTTCGTTTGAATGATCCTAAAGGTTTTTTTAGCATTGGAATTGCAAAAATACCTTCCTGTCACCCTTTATTTTGACAACGGAGAGGAAAGACCTTTGAATTGGAAGTAACAGAGAAGCCAGATACTTTATACCAGGCTATGCTCACTGCTTGAAATCCCAGAAAACCTACAGCCCAAGGAGATTCCTGGACAGAGTTTTATATTCTATTGGCTGGTCATCTACATCATGTTGCTCAACTGTCCAGTCCCTCCTAAGACATGAAGGCCGCACCCGAGAATACTAGGAGGGGGGTCAGACTCCCAAAAGCCCTGAGGCTGGAAGTCTGTTCACCAGAGCTATCGATCATGCAGTCACCTCCTGAGGTCTTTACAGCCTTCTGGAATTAGAACCAGGGATTCATCTTATTCTACTCAATCTTGTTATGCAAGGGTCATGTTCTACAGTGAATGGTTATTAGGCTACCCCACGCCTGAGCTTCCAGTCACCTGCAAAGTCTTACCAGTAATGTCCTCCATGAAATATTAATCAGAATGTTCCTTTACAGGATCTTACACAGACTTTTAAAAACCTTACAATGAACATGAGCACTTATGAGTAGCCTAACAGCATCTCAAGTCCAAATCAAAGAACATTTTGCTGATGCTAATTTAGGCTATTTTTATATTGAATCATCTTTTTTAGCCAATTGGAGCAACTGGATATCCCTAAGGGGGGAGAAAAAAAATCTCAACCTAAACCTGACACCTTATATAAACAAATAACTCACAATGAATCATAGACTTCTTACAATCTAAAACTATGAAACCAAAAAAAATTTAAAAAGGAGGGATGTCTTTGGGATCGAGAGCTATACAAAGAATTCCTAGATTTGACACTAAAATTATGATCTGTAAAAGGAAAGATAATTGAACCTCATCAAAATTGAGAACTTTTTTTTTCCTCCTCTGTCAAAGCCCATATGAAGAGCATGAAATGACAAGTCACAGACTGGGAGAAGCTATCTGCAAACCACATATGTGACAAAGTGCTTCTATCTGAGTATATAAAGAACTCTAACTGCAAAAAAATCTGATTATAAAACTTGCAGAAGACATGAAGAGACTGTGCACTGAAGGAAATATGCAGATGGCAAGTAAGCATGCAAGAGGATGGTCAACATTATTAGTCATTATTTAAAATGCAAACTAAACCCCAATGAGTTATCACTACACACCTATCTGTCGGAAGGGCTACAACAACAACAAAATACTGACAATCCCAAATGCCAACAAGGTTGCAGTGGGAATATAAAATGATACAGTCATTCTGAAGAAAAAAAAAAAAAGTCTGGCAGTTTGCTGAAAACTAAACGCCCAACCACTATACACTCAACAAAGGCACTCGTGAGCATCAATCACCGAGAAACAAAGACTTATTTTCATATAAAAAGTCTCCACATAAATGTCCCTAACCATTTTATTTGTAATAGTCAAAAAGCAGAAACCAGCCCAGATATCCTTCAAGTGATGAATGGTTAAATAAACTGTGGTTCATACATACTGTGGAGTACTACTCAGAAGTGTGAATCAAGTACCAATACACACAAAAACTTGGCTGGACCTCCAGGGAATTAGAAACAAAAAAAGTTTATCCGAAAGATTATATCCTGTGTGATTCCATTTGTATGACATTTTGGGAGTGACCTATTTTTAGAAATGAAAGACAGAAGTAGTTGCAAAAGGTCTGGGACTGGGGAAGGTAGAGAATACAGACAGGAGGGGGTTGGGATGGCTAATGACAACGTAAGACCTACTTACAGTGTTGGAATTGTTTGGTATTTTGACTACGGTGGATACACAAACCTGTACCAGTGATTAAATTGTATGGATTATAACACAGGCAGACACAGACACACAAGTGGATCCAAGTGAAAGTAGGAAATCTAAAGATCAGTGGCTTCTATCAATGTCAGTATCTTGGTCGTGATGCTATACTCGAATTCTCCAACACGTTACCATCAGGAGATACTAGGAAAAGCTTGTAAGAGAGGTCTATACTATTTCTTTGCAGTTGCAGATAAACCTATGATGATCTCAAGCAAAAAACTGGATTTAAAAAAAAAATGTCTTTTGTAATCCTCTCCTAATTAAGCTTTCAAGTCTCCCATTACCTTTTAACTTAAAAAACCTATCAGGAAAGTCAGACGAGTATCTGATCTTTCCAAGTGACGGTCCTGTGTTATATTCAAATCTCTCCTGAGTTCCTTATCACGATATACAGTATCTGCCGTTAGCAATTTAAACCCTTCCAGATGGACCCATGTGCTTTAGCTCTCTTAGCACCAAGGCCATCACTTCAGTGTGTCCTCCCCGCTGCCAAGCATCCATCCAACGAAAGATGAGCTCCAGATTTGCATACCACCCCCACATGGCAAACAGGTGATTCCTTATAACCTAGTCACAAAGGGGCCTGTAAAAATCCTTCAAGCCAAAAAGAACACAGAATGACAGCAGATGCCCCCATTCTTAGATGAAAAATTAGAGACAAAATAAACGAGGGCACAAAAGTTCTCAAAAAGAAAGCCAACCTTCTCTTTCATTTAGTTAGGTAAGTGCATTGCTCACCTCAATTCTGTCCGAGCCCAGCAACCATGTTAATCATAACATAGGCTAGAACCTGGTACAACTCCGCAGGGAGAAGCTCTCAGGCTACCAGAGGGCAATTATGCATTGCTCAACCCTCCATCCCCAACAAACAGAGGACAAAGACGACCTGTCGTGTTCACAAGACTCAAAACCCTGAGTCCACACATGGCGCTCATCTTGTAGCTTGGACGCCTGGTCGTCCGTTCGAATCCTACGTGAATTTCTTTAGCAGCAAAGTCAACAACAGTATGGGGGCGGGCAAGGTAGGCGTTTAATCCCAGAGTGTTTGCAGAGCCTCAGTGGCTCCGACTTTATTTCTACTAGCTGAACCAGGAGTGCTACTCGTGGGGCACGAGCTGCAACCAGAGGGTCTCACCCACTGTCCCTAGGCTAATAATAAGCAAACGACTCAGGGCTTTTGGTTCCAAACTTTCAAAACTCCCTTCTCTCCAAGTTAAGAGACCCAGCCCAGCTAGTAGCTTTTCACATACATCAGGACTAACACGAACATCACTCATCTAAAATTTCAAGGGGTATGGAAGTCAAAGAGAACAGCCAGACAAGAGCTTAGGACAGAAAACAGTTTATAAGCCAGAGAGAAGTTCAAACGGTCAAAACCCGTCATGGAACCCCCCAAAAAATAGGAAGCACCAAATAACAGAGTCAGAGATTCAAGTACCAAGAAGAAAAACAAGAATTGGTATAATCTGAAAGAAGCCTTGAACTCTTACCAGGAATAAATGTGTCCAACCGAGCCCCCTTCGTGCCTCCAGATGCATTGTGGGTGGGGAGACCAGCTGTTAATATAGGACCGAGGATAAGCAGGCAGACAGAGAAAACATGGAAGTGATTAAAAACTACTCAGAACACCTGTGTGCCCTGTGTACTGCGCACACCTGTGCACTCAGCTCAGCTAGTCACTGGGGAGAACCAGACTCAAAAGTTTGTAATATAATCGTTTAGAAATTCCAACCACGGTCTCCATCTAAGTTCCATAGGGAGTTGCGAGAAACAGCTAAGGCACGAGGGGAGGAAAAGATTAAGAAGGTTTCAACATTTACTCTCCAAATTAGATGGCCTCTTATAAAGAATCAGTTTGTTTTTTTTTTTAACAAAACTGTTCTCAGGCTTGAGCGGGAGAGTGAATTCCAAGGAAGTCCCATAAAAAGGTGAGTACACCATGACTCTCCTCTATTGCAACATTAGGTAAATACAGAAAAAACTGGAGAAGCTTTAGGAATTTGAATAGGAAGGTTGACAGTGAGCGGACTACAGATGAAATGTCTGGCAATCATAAACAGCCAGGCTGGCTGAGGAGGCAGGCGGCATTCACGACAGCAAGCCTCTCTTCAAAGCAAAGATGGGTGAACCGAGGCAATGCAAGATGCAGCATTAAAACATTCCCACCTGAATGCAAGTTGGTGCAGCCACTTTGGAAAACAGTGTGGAGATTCCTCAAGAAATTAAAAATAGAGCTACCCTATGACCCTGCAATTGCACTACTGGGTATTTACCCCAAAGATGCAGAGGCAGGGGGCGCCTGGGTGGCTCAGTGGGTTAAAGCCTCTGCCTTCGGCTCAGGCCATGATCTCAGGGTCCTGGGATCGAGCCCCACATTGGGCTCTCTGCTCAGCAGGGAGCCTGCTTCCCCCCCCCCCCGGCCTGCTTCCCCCTCTCTCTGCCTACTTCCCCCCGTCTCTGTCTGCCTCTCTTCCTACTCGTGATTTCTCTCTCTGTCAAATAAATAAATAAAATCTTTAAAAAAAAAAAGATGCAGAGGCAGTACAAAGAAGGGCCACATGTACCCCAATGTTCATAGCAGCAATGGCCACAATTGCCAAACTGTGGAAAGAACCAAGATGCCCTTCAACAGATGAATGGATAAAGAAGCTATGGTCCATATATACAATGGAATATTGTGCCTCCATCAGAAAGGATGAATATCCACTTTTGTATCAACATGGACAGGGCTGGAAGAGATTATGCAGAGTGAAATAAGTCAAGTGGAGAGAGTCAATTATCTCATGGTCTCACGTGTGCAGCATAAGGAAAAACACGGAGGGCATTGTGAGAAGGAAGGGAAGGGTGAATTGGGGGAAATCAGAGGGGTGATGGACCATGAGAGACTGTGGACTCTGAGCAACAGACTGAGGGTATTGGAGGGGCGGGGTAGGGGGGCTGGGCGAGCCTGGTGGTGGGTATTGAGAAGGGCACGTATTGCATGGAGCACTGGGTGTGGAGCATGAACAATCAATCTTGTAACAGTGAAAAAATAAAATAAACATATTTGGGGGAAAAAATAAAAAAATAAAACATTCCCACCTTTTTCTCACTGGCTCTGGGGACAGGTACACTTATTCAGAGCACTGATGGTTGGTGAAGTATTTCTATTCCCTGCAGATACAAATTTAATCAATTGTGGAGCAGATATTCCCCAGATAAGAAGTCTCATGGAGAGAAATTCAAAGCAATGATATAATTCCACTGGGCACTCATGGAAAAAAAAAATACTAGTAACCTTCTTGTTCCTTTTGGGCAGGTTTGATTCTCCAAGGATATCACCCTGTTCAATGAGGAAATTCATGGCTATTGCCATGGGAGCTGAAATTGAGTACCAAGTTGCTCAGCTGCAGTGAATCTGGCACTGGAGCTCCATGGGAGAAAGAGGCAAAGAAGTCAGGGATTACCAACGTGAGAGTGAACGGCGGCAGCAGGTTTACGGAAGTCCCGTGGGTCACACTGGGTGTTGTTCAAACTAAAAGCCACGTCACCCTCTAAGGGAAAGAAACAAATGCATGATAAATGAGCTATTTCAATAAAGTCACGACTTCTTTCTCTTGAAGAAGCTACTCAAGAACAAAAGAAAGAGGGCAGCTGTTCCATTTCCCATTTCTTGCCATCTTCACATTTAAATTCCTCTCCCTGACTGCGCAGGTCCTCTATTACCCTATTTCCTTCTACCCCGCCTTCTTTATCTTCACGCACATAAGCCCATTCTGTGCTATCCATTCTCGTCAGGTAGATAGGAGGAAAGAAAACAGAAGTATGAGCCTGGTAGTTTTTCCATGTAAAAATTGATTCTTTTTTTTTTTTAGAAAGTGAGAGAGAGCATGAGAGGAGAGGTTAGAGGAAGAAGCAGACTCCTCGTGGAGCTGGGAGCCCGATGTGGGACTGGATCCCGGAACTCAAGGATCATGATCTGAGCCGAAGGCAGTCGCTCAACCAACTGAGCCACCCAGGCGCCCAAAATTCTTATATTAAAAAGATCCTTCTCTTATGCAGAGTAAGACACACAAGGGAGGAGTATAAGGAATCCTAAAAGACAGAACTGGCCACTGAAGCCCAAAGAGCTGGGTCAGGCACTGATCTCACAGTCTGTCCATTTTTCTCCATCAGCCATTCAAATGGGAGCCATCACTCGGATGCAGGAAAGTAGAGAGTAATCCAACATGAAAGGAGCACTGGGTGTGGTGCATGAACAATCAATCTTGTAACACTGAAAATAAAATAAACATATTTGAGGTGAAAAAAAAAGAAATGTAAATTTTGAAATGCCGTAAGTCCGATGCTGTTGTACACTGTTGGTTTGGCGTTTCCCAAAGCATAGTCTGTGGATTGAAATAGGGGTCAGTGATGAAAGAGTCCATGCTTGAATAAACTTTGAAAAAGCTAGTTCAGGGCACCTGGGTGGCTCAGTTGGTTAGGCAACTGCCTTTGGCTCAGGTCATGACCCCGGAGTCTGGGATCGAGTCCCACATTAGGCTCCCAGCTCCATGGGGAGTCTGCTTTTCCCTCTGACCTTCTCCCCTCTCATCCTCTCTCTCAATGTCTCTATCTCAAATAAATAAAAAAAAATCTTTAAAAAAAAAAAGAAAAAGCTAGTTCAGACCAAAGTCTGTATACATCGGTCTGCAAGTCTGTTTACAGACATTAACCTGTGAACATGGACTGTGATTTTCCAAAGGTGTGGGGGACAGTGATAGTACAGTAGTACCCCACATTTCCTATTCCTCTTCAACCATGAAACCCTTTGCTTCACTGAACATCTTTAAGGACTATTATTTTTTAGAATCTACTTCAGAAAATACCAGATTATGGAGAGTTAATAAAAATTAACAGATAGAGTCTATGCTTGTCAAAGACACCACACGACCACAGCGAAACGAGATTTAATGAAACTTTAAAATCATAGTTAAGTGGATTGACCTTCAGCAAAGGGGAGATCTGGTAAGCTGCTACCCTGAAGATAAATTAGACGGTACCACAAGAACCAGGCTAAGAAGGAAGGCGAAGTCCAAGGAAATTTTCTGGAGAGCCAAACTGGCAGCCATAAGGTCAGAACAAGGGGATGTGGAGGCAACCAGAAACCCCACAGGGATTCAGACATGGATGGTTTTACATTTATGTGGCTCCAGAGTTCATAAACAAAACGCTAGCCCCTGATTCCCAAAATAATGTGCTACCAGGGCTTCTTAACATGCCATCTTCATTTGCAGAGTAATGAAAGGAACATTAAGTTCGGACTCTTGAAAACTAGATTTTCAGTTAGCCCAGTGGTCTGCTAGACGCAGCCTGCACTACCTCAGCAGGCGCCAGTTACCTGCATCTTGTCCCAGTTCCAAACTGAATAAAGTCACGGTGGTAGCCCTGGTAAAAACATTTACATTACAGAAATGTGATAAACTTTACAAATCAGGGCTTTCTCTCTACTCCCCACCCCCCGCTGTCCACCACCCTCTACAGAGAGCTGCTTATGAATAGCATTTGCCAGCACACACCACTGGCCATGACCTAGGTCTGTGACATTTGGCTTATCTGGCCTTATCTGTAAAGTTAAATGAATTGTAATAAGTCTCCACTGTATCAGAGTACAAGGATCCAACTATAAACTGAAACAAGGTATCAGATTTTTACGTGATAGTTGTAGTCTTGGTAGTTATTTGTCGGGGGAGAAAAAGACAAATAGCTATTATGAATTGAACAAGGTTTTTTTTGTTGTTGTTGTTGTTTGGAACAAGTTTATGTGTTCATTTCATGCATTTGAAGTATTCTTGAATGACATCCTTCGCCTCAGACTCTTTGCCATAGTCCTTAACCACCACACAACTGCAACCAACCACTTTATGGGGTTTTCCCTCTCTGTCAGTTTTGCAGAGGCCTACCCATTCCCCTCGTTTCTTGTTGTCATCAACCTTGCTTAGGTTGATGTGCTGTTTAGCACAAAGGGCCTCCACCAACTTGACATACATAGGCTCATCACAGTTGGATGCAAGCACACAAAGGCTTTGGCAGCTTCTCGAATTCCACGTGCTACGCCGTCGTGGATGAGGGCGGCCTTCAGCACCTCTTGTAAAGCAGTATCAACATCCATTACGCCTCCAGCAGCAATGCCCTCCTTGGCCACGGAGGTAGATTATGAGTCTAGCGGAATCTTGACCAAACCTGAGCCTCCGCCTCCACGCGACTCGGTGGCGGCAGGGAAAGAGCTGACTTGGACAAGTTTTAAACACTGTGTTTGTATTAGTCACAAGAGCACCTATAGGTTTGATAAATATTAAATATGAGGGAGACGAGTGATATTTATTTGATAAGAGAAATTTAGCATTTAGAATAACTAAGATGATTGCATATCCCACTCTTGAAAGTCTTGGCCCATGATTTGAGAACCAGTGGGCTCCCTGGGGATTCCCCAAAAATGGCTCAGCCAAGAATCACCAGAGATTGCTAAAATTCACCTTCCCATTTCAGGTGCCAGCTCAGAGCACCTTTTTTTTTTTTTTTTTTTTTTTTAAGATTCTATTTATTTATTTTGACAGTGAGAGAGAAAGCGCAAGTAGGAAAAGCAGCAGGCAGAGGGAGAGGGAGAAGCAGGTTCCCCACTGAGTAGGAAGCCCTTTGCGGGGCTCAATCCCAGGACCCTGAGATAACGACCTGAGCCAAAGGCAGAGGCTTTAACCCACTGAGCCACCCAGTTGCCCTTTGATGATCTTTTATTTCCTTTTTATACACATATTCTACAATCCTGAGAGCCTCTTTAATCCACTCTGAATAGATGACATTTGAAAGATCATTTTCACTTCCGGAGACCCCAAGGGGGGAAAAAAAATTGAAACACGTCAAGAGCAGTGATCTATAAGGTGAGGAATCTGCAAATGATAGCTTAGGGAAAAAATGGTTAAAAAAAGAAAGAAACCCAGGAAAAATTTGGCTTTAAAAAAAAAAAGTTGGAAAAAAAACTGATCAAGAAAGCTCTCTAATTGATCCACTTCATTTCTTTCACTCCTTGCTTCAGCTTTGGGAATTAGTCCTTTGCAATCTTAGATAAAAGTTGTTAGAAAAGTACTCTTTGTAACTAGGATGACCTTACAACTTGGGGTCCAAACCAAGACCTTGAAAGAATGAAAGGAAGGGCCGTTAGTAAGTAATTCCCCTGGAATTTCAGGCCGAAAGGTATAAACTTGGATTGCCTCAAGCAACCTGCAGTCTAATTTCATTTGCTTCCAAAAGCCAGAAAATAGCTATTCTGCTCTCCCTCCTGGAGTTTTTCTACTTTAAAAAATGTATATTAAACATATACAAAATTATTATATTGCAGAGTATAAAAAAATAACTAACACAACCCACCTGCAAGCAACCACTAACAATTTAGGGAATGTTAGCATTGTACTTTATAGTCCCTCTGTTACTTTCGCTTCCCATCTCCATTCTCTCTCTCATCCTCCACCCCCAAAAGTAACCGCTATCTGGAATTTCTGTGTGTGTCATCCCTCCACAGACTGGTGGGCTGTCTATAGCTGAGGGCCAGGAAAACACGGCAAGCAGGGGATGAAGACTCCACTAACTCAGGGAAAGACAAGTCTGCCCCGTAGAGCGCACAATTGGCTGACGAGCCCTTGAGACTATTTTCCAACAACTGTTTGAAATTACTGGGTAAAGACCCTGGATTTGGCCATTTTCCAAGCTGACTGGATGTGGTTAATATAGAAATGCCAATTCCGTACAGCTGTGCAGAATGCTGAGGGTTTAGACAGGAAACAGGGGATTCTGGCCCCCAAAACCTTCACAAACCAATGATTGTCACAGTGCTGTACGCCCAGAAATTGACCACAGCAGCCTTTTAAAAAGAAAAATGGGCTCATTTAAATCAGAAAGCAACTGAACTCAGGAGTTAACTAGAGAAAAAACCAGTGGGAGAGAGAGAAAGCTAGGCTGTGGCCTGGCCCCTTTAGCCCTCGTAAAGTCTGAAAGCATTTTCGGGGCGTCTGGGTGGCTCAGTTGGTTAAGCTGCTGCCTTCCACTCAGGTCATGATCTCAGAGTCCTGGGATAGAACCCCGCATCGGGCTCTCTGCTCAGCGGGGAGCCTGCTTCCTCCTCTCTCTCTGCCTGTCTCTCTGTCTACTTGTGATCTCTTTCTCTGTATCAAATAAATAAATAAAATTTAAAAAAAAAAAGTGTTTTCTAAGATTCTGTGTTTGACCTTACATAGTCCTGTTGCTTAGCCTCACATGCTGCTTAAATCTCATTTAAAAGGAAGACAAAGGCAGGAAATAATTATATCATGAACAGGGCAGTATGCTATTAAATAGCTTTATATCCAAGTGCTAAACTGTGTGCCCCAGGCCATTGGAAAACCAAGAGACCTTGCCTATGCCCTGTAACAAGGGAGTCCTTGTGAGGTAAAGTGGAGTACACACTAACGACTTGAAAAGGGAAAGACCAGGTGGGCTGGCAGCAGAGAAATCTCCATAGAGGAAGCAACATTTGAGCTGGGCCTTGAACAGAGATTAGGGAATGAGGAAATGCAGACTGAAAGCATTCTTATACTAATAATGAAAATGACTGGCATTCATCACGTGGCAGGCACTGTGGTAAGCACTCTGTGTGCCTAATTTCATAGACCAATAAATCTCTTAAGCGTAAGCATGCCCATTTTACAGACAAGGAAACTGAGACACAGAGAGATTAAGAAACTGAGATTAAGAGATTAAGAAATTTGGCCAAGGTCACACAATCAGGCAGCAGTGGTAGTAGTAGTCAGGATTCACACTCGGGATATTTGACCCAATATCCAGGATGCCTAGGGAAAGCAACAACAGGAGAGGGAAGCCCATACATGGAGGAAACATGGTGATTATCAAGGACTTAGCAAAGACTGGTCATACTGAAGGGCCAACAGGTTTGGTCAAGTCATTTCTCTGCAAAAATTCCTTAACTATCTGCCCCTTATAAACAGAGATGTTCAAGACTGCTTGTTAAATTTAATTGGCAATATAAGGAAAGGCCCCTGCACAAGAAGCTATGAAATAATTGGTATTCTCTGCCTATTATGTCTTCTAGTTTGACTAATATTTTGAAGTTTAACAGAGCATGAGAAGGTTCATATGGGGGGGGGAAATATCTTCAATACATCAATACAAATTGGGAAAATAGGGATAACACAAAAACGAACATGTGAGGAGTCTTTCAAGAGCTGTGAAGTCATCTTTTATTCATCTCTTCATTCAACAAATATTTCCTGATTGGTCATTTTGTATTAGTCCCCGTGCTGGGGCACTGGGGATGTGGGCCCCTCTGAAGGGGCAAAGGCAAAGGAAAGAGCTTCTACTATGCTTCATAACAAAATAGAATTCAATGAGCACCTGCATCGTTCATTGAACAACAGACATTTATCAACCCCTAATATGTATTGGATACCCTAAGCAATGACAGATATACATTCCTGTCCTCAAGGGCCTCCAAGGGGAGATTAAACCAGTGAACAAATAATGGCAACACAGCAGAAAGAGTATCACCTACAAGGGGTTTATAAACTAAAACAAATGTCTGTACTAAAGGCGGATATATATATGATCCTGATCTGGTCTGCATCTGGTGAGTTCATTCAGAATGAGTTTGGTAGTTTCCTGTCTTGGTTGACTAAGAAGTTCATCTCCCTGGACGCCAAAGACCAGATCAGGTAACCTGAAAAATCTTGCATCTCTAGGATTCTAATTGTGCACTCCCACAGTAGCTCAGAAGTCAGGGCACACAGGCAAGAAGAGGAAAATAAGAGTAACAGAACACCAAGTACACTTATGTACCCAGATTTGCTAATTCATAAGCTGGTTAAAGTTCCAATTTCACAATATTAAAACATGGCTTTTGCCTAATTGCTGAATTCTAGAACGTCAGTGATGGTCCACAAAAAATCACATTAGTCAGAAAATGTGAATTCAAATAGTTATGTCTCATCAGTTTGTTAGAAAATACAAAACTCAAAAAAAAAACAAAAACACAACAAAACCCTCCGTAACTCAATTGCAATATTTAAAAGAACAATTCCAAATCAAACTCAATGATCACACAGAGGAAGGATTACAATAGCAAAGCCAATTTTCCATTAAAATTACTAAAAGAAAAATCTGATCTCAGGCTTTAACTTAGTACCTTGTGTGATGTTATACCAGTCACTCTTTCTGGGTCTGTTTTCTCATCTGCAAAACAAGGGGGTTGGCAAAAAGTTCCATCTGCGTCTTGTGATATTATGAAAATCTAGCACTTTAGAATCCTAGTCAAGAGATGGCAAATAATTTGGCCTCCAAGGATACCTGCAGTGGATTGGTGTTTATGAGCTGCCTAGAGAAGGGAGAAAGATTCTGATGCCCCGTCCAAGCTCAGAGGGAAAGGGCCAGGAATTTTAATACTACCTGGATTGGGCATGTGGAATGAAGGGCACACAGAGTCATTTTTCTAGTTGAAAGCCACATTTTTTTTAAAACTAGAAAAATTGAACCCAGAGTGGTTCAGTGACAATGAATAATCACAGAACAAATTAGTGGATAACACAAATTCTAAGTTGAATTTTTATTACCTATCACCCGTACTCTTTTTTTTTTTAATTGACAATTATTGTATCATCTGTCATCTTGTTTCCAAGGAAGCTAAAGTGGCTTACAAAGGTGCACATAATGCAGCGAGATCAATGGATACAAAAATAAGACAAAAGGAAATCTATACTTCATTTTATCATACTCAGTGCAGTCAAATTAATTTATCCAGAGAATTCATTTTATATTACTACTTTTCTCAGTGATTCCCCAAAGTCCTTCATTATTTTTCCTCAACAGCCCTTCTAAACCTGTACTTCAATTGCACTGTTCTACAATTCCCCACACATCCTATAGTACATCCCCATTAGGGAATACCTGACCAGCATGCAAGTTACCTCCCCTTAGTGAGGAACTTCCAGATCTTCCCCTGGAAGCTATGTTTATCTGTGACTTCACTCTCCTTGCTGTGGTACATGAGACTGACATAAATATAAATGCAGGGCAAGAAAATTCTCTTTGTTTTTATTTATTTATTTATTTAGTTAGTTGAGAGAGAGCAGGCAGAGGGACAGAGACAATCTTAAGCAAGTTCCATGCCCAGAGCAGAGCCCGATGCAGGACTCGATCTCACAACCCTGAGATCACGACCTGAACCAAAATCAGGAGTTGGATGCTTAACTGACTGAGCCACCCAGGCCCCCCCTCTGATGTCTGTGAATTAAAGAGTTAGGAGTGGCTATAGTCCACTGTGTGAATGGAGAAGCAAAGAAAGCAAGTCTATAGAGAAAAAAAATGAAGCCAAAGTAAAAGAACTTTGAGTTCCTGATTGCTTCCCAGCCTTGACACCAATCTCTCCCTGAGGCCTGGCTCCATGTCTGCCGTTGAGTTCCCCAAAACGCCCCTGAAACCTTACATTAATTTCCCGCTCTCTTAGGTTTACTCTAGTTAATTAGTCTGCATCCCTGTGTCTTTGTCTTACCTATATCCTGCTGTAAGTCCCTGTTCAAGGTCACTTCCTCCAGAAAACTCTTTCTAATCCCCTCAAGCAGAAATAATGCCTTAATCCCACAAATTCCTATAGTACTGCATTTATATATTTCTGATGACATATCTGCCTTATACCTTCATGATTATGCATCCTATTTTTTTATCATAATTTCTAAGCTTCTTATGGAGAAGGATCCATGCCTCACCCATTACCGTAATCTCCATATACCAAGCAGAGTAGAAGTGAGCAGTCACCAACCTTTGTTAAAAGAATGGATGACACCTTTTATTCATTCTCTACTGTTGTGCAAATCCCTAAACCTCTCTCCTCCAGGCTGGTATTACAGAAGTGGAGATTTGATCAGCCACTTTATCCAGTTAATGTGAGCAATGTAGACAGACAAATAGGATAATTGTGACCCAAAAATCTACTCCAGGGCCAGAATGATGCCGTTTGCTTGTCAATATTGATCACGTTTAATTAGAAAATTGCCAGATCTCCACTGTTCTTAGTGCTGTGTGGGCATCACCTAAAAGCCAAGGGATGACAAGCCGTTCTGAGCATCTGCAGCCTTTATATAATAAACATGTTTTCACTTAAGAAAATTTCTGCCTGTTTCTGAGTAGGATCAGAGCCTTTAGAATTGCATTATCTTTTCCCATACAAACTGTCTTCAGTGGTTATGAAGAGGGAACTTTTACTGTATAATTCCTAGAGTTATTAAAATAATGTTAATTTATTTTAACTCATTCCATATAAATGAATACTTGCAGAGAAGATGCAGAATACGGTTAAAGATCAAGATTAGAGTTTAAGAAATAATCGCTGCAGGAACACAGTGGGGTCACCAGAGGTGCATTGTGACTTTGTGAAGTAGGTTATTAACCCGTTAGTTAACTGTGTCCCTTCCAAACACCTCTCTGGTCTTTCATGACCCTGTCAGAGCCCTTTCCAGATGAAAGCATAGCTATAATCACTCTATCTTACGCCATATACTCAGTTTCTCAAATAGCAGCTTACTCTCATGGTGTGACTTGCTATTGGATCTGTCCATATCTATATTAATCTGCCATCAGTAATAGTTACCAGACAGAGCAGCAAAAATGCAAGTGTTCACTTTGCCAGTATCCATAATTTGAAATGGTCATTCAGCAGTAACCAATTTGTTCATCTTGACGTTCAGGCTTATGTTGCATATGCAAGTAAGTTGTTATGCAAGTATGTTGCATTTGCATGCAGTTAACTGGTAAATAAACCTTAGGTGTTTATTTACTGAGTTTAAACTCACTCCATTGCTATTATCAAAAATAAGTCAAGAATTAAGGCTCTTACTGTATATGGCATTTTCTTATCCGTGCTTATCAACCTTAGTTGGGGATACTTAAATCCACGCTTTGAAAAAGCATTTTGGAAAAGCATCATTCACCATCTCTAACATAAACAACTGATTGTCGTATCTTCTATAATTTCAAACTCTCTTCAACCTGAAAAGAAAAAGTCGTATAAGATTGGTGAGAGAGATTTGAAAGGAGAATCCTTCCTTACTTGGTAAATTCCTTTTAGCTAGCCAGGATAGAAAGTGGAAGACAGACCCACAAAGAAAATTTTTAGAAATCACCATTACAACTACTTTCCTGAAAGAACCAAGGTTAAAATTTTGTTTTATATTCTTTTTATCATCTTACTTTGCATAGATATACATGTAAATGTGATTAAAACTGAGATTTAAATTTAAAATGGTACCATATGATTTATACTGTCTTATAATATGCTCTTTTCACTTGACAGTATAGCATAAACATTTATCTGGTCCAGAGGTTGGCAAATTTTTCTGGGAAGGGTCAGAGATTAAATATTTAGGCGTCTGGGCCAGTCATTGTCACAACTATTTGACTCCACTGTTATAGCAAGAAAGCAATATGTAAATATGTACAATATGTAAATTATGGTATGTAAATGAATAGGCGTGACAGCGTTCCCATAAAACTTTATTTAAAAACAGGTAGTAGACATATTGCGTTCATGGACGGAAAGACTCAACATAGTAAAGATCTCAAGGCTCCCTAAGTTGATATACAGGTTTAACATAACTACCATCATAGTCCCAGCATAATTCTTTTTGGAGATATAGATAGAATTATTCTAAAATTTATATGAAGAGGCAAAGAACCAAAAAAGCTAAAACAATTTTCAGAGAAGGCTATAGTGGGAGGAATCATTCTGTCCAATTTTAAGACATGTTTTATAGCTGCAGAAATCAAAACCATGGGTAGTGCAAGCTATATATCTGACAAAAATCTCACCTGATTAGATATTACTACAGACCTATCACAACAGCTAAAATAAAAAATAATAATAATACCAAATGCTGGCAAGGATGCAGAGCAACTGGATCTCTTATACATTGTTCAGGGGATTATATAATGGTATAGGCACTTAGCAGTTATTTAAACAGCTAAACATACACTTACCATCTGACCTAGCAATCACATTTCTAGGCATTTATCCCAGAGAAATAAAAACTTACGTCCACACAAAAACCTACACACAAATGGTCCTGGCAGTTTTATTTGTAACAGTCAAAAACAGAATACGAACATAATGTCATTCAATAGGTGAATGGTTAAACAAAATGTCATATTCCATATCATAGAATATTATTGAGCACTAAAAAAGAACTGAACTGCTAATACATGTAAAATTTAGATGCATCCAAGGACATGATGCTGAATGAAAAAAAAAGCCAACTTCAAAAGTTATGATTTCACTTATGTAACATTCTCCAAAATGACAAAATTACAGAGATGAAGAGTAAGGTTTGGAAATGGTAAGGGAGAAGGGGTGGGTATGACTATAAAATAATAGGACAAGGGATTTCTTTGGATAATGGTATAGTTCTATATCTTGATCGTGGTCATGATTATAGGAATCTACACACACACTGTACTAATAATGTCAATTCCCAGTTTTGACCTTGTAAAATAGTTATATGTAAGCTGTAACCAGCAAAGGATATCAGGTGAAGGATACACAGGACTTTGCTGTACTACCTTTGCAACTTCTTATGAATCCATAGTTATTGCAAAATAAAAAATTAAAAAAAAAACAAAGCAGGTGGCAGGTCACTGCCATAATCTGGCTGTAGTTTGCTAACTCCTGACTTAGACATTAGATATTCTGATAATAACATTTGTATTAGCTGCGCAGTCTGTCTTTCATTATATAAATATATATATAATGATTTGTTTAACCATTTCTCTGTTATTTCCAATTTTTTCTTTATAAAACCAAAACTGAGGATGTTTTATATCTTTTTACACACCTATGATTAAAATTACAGTGTCAAATATAGATATAGCTTTAAACTTCTGGCATACTAATGCCAAATTACCTCTACAAAACCTTCAAGTCCTGAGTAAGATATCACTTCCTACAGGAAGACTCCCCCAGTCTCAAATGTCCTTCTTACTGGTTTCTGCAGTACCCTGAATTTCCTCTACTATATCATTATTTATACTCTGTGGTCACAAGTTGTTTGTTGTAGAACTTCAATCTCAATTAAGATCTAGACCTTAAAAAAAAAAAAAAAGATCTAGACCTTAATCTCTATATGGCAGGAGAGTTTAATCTCCATAGGGCTATGTTTGTCTTGCTCCCCTTTTTTATGCCCAGCACGAGCACAATGCCTGACAAGTTGTAGGTATTCATTAAGTACTTTTTGAATCAATGAATGGAATGGAGAAGGGAATATATATGTATATCGATCATAAAGGAAATGCTCTACTTTTGAGAGTTTACGACACTAATATTGAGAGCGTGTTTCTAGCACCCTCCAGGAAGAATGGTCTCTTAACTATGAATATAGATATCAGGTCAAAATTGAGACTAACATTATAGGAGAGAGATGGATTCATCAGATTGTCATAGCTTGATGAAACTGCCATTAAGATCACCGAAATAACTTTCATAATGACTGTATGCTCTCGCAGTCACTTTCTAGTTATTATTTGGTTTTTAGGCATAAAGTATAGACTACCCACGCTGAGAATATGCATATGTCATACAAGCTTAAGTTTTCTTGCCCCTGTGACAATTATATTTTTTAACCAAAAAATTTGTAAAGTGACATTCAACTCGTGCATTAGTTGCTTATGAGTTTTATTATAGAATACATTCCCCAGAGCCTCCCCTAGAAGGTAGTAATCACATCAATGTGGTACCAACCCCCGTCCCTCCGCATTATTATTTGCTCCTTCAAACTATAACAGGCATGATTTTTAAGTCTCTGTGGTTTTTATACCCAAGTATTTTTATTTCATATCACTTTTTAAAAAAAATTTCAAGTCTCTTCTAAAACTCTTCATGTAGCCTCTGTGCTTTTTCTGCCTTAGCCAGAATACATTCATCGACTATAAATGAAGTATATCTAAATTTGGGGAGGTATTTTAATGTTCCTGCTCCTGACCAGACTGCTATGGCCCCTCTTTGGCAAGGGGTCTGAAACGTGATATTATTCCTTATCAAAACTCCTCTTTCTATCTATATGTATTTGCTCCTCATGTGTAAGGGTTTATTGCATTTAACACACCACTAAATTTATCTAAGGAAGTCAAGTTATTATAGGTAAAGTGGCTTTTAGAAAAGATCAGAAAATATGTTTAGTGGTTGAGATTTAAATATATGTAAAACAGAATTTCTTATTTGAGAATTATATTCTGGACCATGAACACTATAGCAAGTTGCTAAGGGAGACTATGGAATTGTATGCTGTCTGACCTGGAAATAGGAAAATCAGGAGAAGCAGGCAATATATTGCAGAGGAAACCCATCAGGCTGTAACCCTGTCACTAACTCACAGAGGGACTCTGTGCTCACCACTTAACCTCGAAGCCTGTTTCCTCCTCTGTAATCCAAGGCAGGTAGACTAGAAGAAAGATAGACTCGCTACCAGCTCAGAAGTCCTATGAT
This sequence comes from Nasua narica, assembly GCA_028533885.1. Lineage (NCBI taxonomy): Eukaryota > Metazoa > Chordata > Mammalia > Carnivora > Procyonidae > Nasua > Nasua narica. The sequence goes on along the minus strand of CM052813.1, from coordinate 43,500,094 downwards.
TCTGTGATAAAGATGGTCTATCCCTTTGCTATTCAAAGTGAAGTAGTGACATTATTCTTGGAAATCTATGATTTACAATCTAATCAGGACCGCTTGCCTTGGACATCAATCTTTTGTTCCTTTTTTAGTCTAGATACTTTTCACTGTCCTCCATACCTCATAATATAAGAAGACTCTCCCTCTCAGGACTTAAGCTCAATTGGTTCCCATTGGCTATCTCTCCCTGTCACTCAGCTGGCCTCTTCCCATTTCTCACCCGTGACCAGCTCTCACTCTTACCTTCTCTAGGCCAGCTCTCTAATCCTATCTAAACCAGTCATCATCAGTGGAAGAAGGTCCAAGGCAGTGCTCAAAATCTCATTCCCAAATACCACCCCTATGTTTTAACAAAGGTTCATCCTTTAACTCTAACCTAAGGAAAGACTTTAATTCAAGGAAGAGAGAAAGACAGCTAACATCTGTTAGATAACTACTCTGTGCCACATCAATACATATCACATTCACTTCTTATAACTATCTGTTGAAATATATACAGTATTTCCTCCTATTTTGTTGAAGTTGAGAAAACTGATGCTCAGGTAAATTAAATAAATTGCTGAGATCAAGAGGTAGTATAGGCAGAACTGGAATTAAAACTCCCAGTCCCATCTAAATTGAAAGTTGTTCTCTTTCCACCAGACCATATAGTCATCTCATGGTCTACAAAGCTCCAGGGTCCCGGGGTATTATTTCAGGGACCTCCAAGAAGAGAGGACAGGAATCAGGCTCTAGCCCTGTCTTTACTCTAAAGATGTCCAGAACACACATGCCCAGTGGTATTATTTTGTAATTATTACTATTTAATTTGAGGAAAAAAAGACTCCATCCCTTTAGAAATGTTTGTATAGCACTTGTTAAAAAAAACAAATGGCATTCTAACCCAGGGTATCGCCTTTTACAACATGTAGACATTTATTCTCATAGACATTTCAGGTAATAATCTAAGATTGAATAACCACTCTCACCAGTTACACATTCTTAAGGACAGTCTAGGAAATAATGGAGCTATAGAAGATGTTCAACAAATGTTAATCTGTGCCACTCCTCCTACCTCTATCTAACTAACCTCAGCCACATCACAGATGACTGTAGGGTGGTAGACCAGAATCCTGGTTTGGAAAAATTCTACAGCTCCTGTAGACGTACACTTTTAATTTAATGGTGACATGCTCAGGGCTACATCAAATCATGTCTCTACCTTTTTTTTTTTTTCCGCCTGCACCTGCATCTACCCCCTTCTATTCTTTGAGCCAGTAGATCATAATGTGTGAAAATAAGGTCTATACAGAGAGAATGGAGGTATTACAAGCTGCATGTGTGACCAAATGATACATAACCAGATGTATTCCTGGCCAGTGTTTTTTGAAACAGAACATTTGGTAACTTCGTAGTCAGAGAAGAGGAAATAACATCTGAAATTAGCTACAGGGCTGTGTCCAGCATCAGAAAGGTCAATGTGTGATCAACAGGTAAGGAAGAAGCCAAAAGAAACAGCAGCAGGAGGAACAGATAAGGAGCAAAAAGCAGCGAACAAATAGCCTCAGACTTGAGAGATGGCCTCTGGGTGTTTGTTGGGCTCAGAATTTGCAGCACTGAGTTTGAGTATTTCTGGCCCTTTTTATAATTGTATCATTCATCAAAGAAGCCACACTGAAAATGGAGAGCTAGATTGAGTTATTTTCCTGCTGACTGCAAGGTACTTACAATTTGTCCGGGGATGGCGGAGGGACAAAGATGAAGACCTCCCATTTCCTACATGGGACTGCTTCACAAAGGTGGAAGATGGCCAACAGTCACCATTGTGATCCATGAATCCTCTGCAGAGGAAGTGGACCACAGATGGAACATTCCAAGATGCTTAACTGATACTTTTCTCACCACCTCCATATTTACTGCCGAGACCAGTGCTGCTACAGGGGCATGACATGGTATCTCAGATATGGAACTAGACCAGGTATGCAGGCATCCTCAGCATAATAGGTGATGCATAAAAGGTCTTCTCTGAAGGCTGATACTATCTCTGAATTGAATTCATTTTTGTATACAGTAAACTTGAGATGCCTAAGGGACTGTCACATGGAAATACCAGTACTCAGTGGGACACTATTGGAGATATGGCCTCAGACTCAAACAGGAGAGGCAGGTTTCTGCACGTGGGAAGGGCATGCAGGTTTCTGCACGTGGACATGGAGATGAGCCATTAGTCACCTGTGCATTTAGGGGACAGAATCCCCTATTTGAAGGCTGAGAATCACATTGCATGTCTTTAACCTTATCGTTTATAATATTTTGATCACTGGTTGGTCACTGACCCAACTTACGGACTCCATTTATTCTGTATATTTCAAAATAAAAACTTAAGTCACTGGGCACAGTGTTAGGAAAAGGAAACTTCTTGAATGACTTATTTCCCTGGTTAAGTGTCTCTAGGCCTTCCCCCACATCCTAGACTTGAAATTTTGCTCTAGTAATTGCTTCTGTGTCTACCATTCTCCATCAACAGAAGGGCTAGTGGTTTAGGTCATGGCTTCTTCTCTTCTTTTTGGCTTGCAATGAAGAAAACATACATTTTAGATTTCAATTATGAGCTCTCCTGGTTGACCCTGCTGGCTTTGAAACCATAAAATGATCCCTCTCTGTGTTTCATGTTTCTCTTTTTAAAAAGAATAAGCAAAACTCAACTAGTAGGAACATGTGATGAAGAAAATTGAGGTGGAAACTGAAATTGCCTTAAATACCAGATGCCAAAAGAACGAACCTGGATAATTATCTAACTTTTAAATATATTGTGTGCTTTCTAGCAAAGAAAACAGGCAACATAAATGTCTCATAATGTCCACCCACTTAAAAACATTAAATTCTACTGGGGCAGAGGTAAGGGGATTAAGAAAAAGAAAAATACAGCTAATATCATTTGAATTCCTACTGTGTGCTGGGTACCTTGATATATATGTTAAATATTATGATTTCACTGTCTCTAGCCAGTTCAGGAAAACATTGACAGTCTGGGTAGAATTTAAGTTCTGTCTCAATATGAGCTGTTGGACTTTTCAGATGCCCACAATAAAAGCCTTTTTATCATTCTTTTATTTTTTATTTTTTTAAAGATTTCTTTTTTATTCACTTACTTGACAGAGAGAGAGAGACCACAAGCCAGGGGAAGCGGGGGGAGAAGCAGACTCCCCCCACAGCAGGGAGCCTAATGAGGGGCACGATCCCAGGACCCTGGGATCATGACTTGAGCCAAAGACAGAGGCTTAACCCACTGAGCCACCCAGGCACCCCTCATTCTAAGAGCTTCTTTCAAAATGTGTTGACAGATCAGTTGATTTGGAGACACTGTGTGTATGTGCATCTTTGTCTTTGGGAAGTGTCAGCAGCACCATTTATAAATATACATACCTAGTTATCAGAAAGAGATTCTAGTACTACTTTCGATCATCCTAACTTACTTCACCTGTCATCTCTTCAAGTTTGTAACTTAACTCATTGGAACTCTATAAGCAAACCTCATTCATTTAAGTGGAAAGGCCAAGTAAAACCTCTTGAACATCCATTTGCTTGAAGTCTCACTGAATATGTTAATTTTTCTTAAAAAAATAAATCAAAAAGAAGAAGAGTAGTAGTGATGAATGGTAATGTCCAGCAGAATCTAGATGGTATATGAATAGTGGGTCAAGTTATAGTTTATTACCCAGCAGGATGGAATATTTTCTATTTTTATGTAAGAATCCATATTGTTGTGAAACTACAGATTCATCGGGATACCAAATGAATTCTAAAAATAAACTAGTACTAATATGCTGACACATGAGGCTAGGTTATGATGAATAAACTTCAGGGGGTGACATTCACTTGCTCATTAACTTCGTAAGATGTTCTGCAAGTCTCCAGTGCACAAGGCACTGTGCTAAGTACATGGATGGTATAAAGACAACTCCCTGACCTCCAGTAATTCTGATTAAGACCTGGTACTGGGAGTGGATAAATCTGTAAAGAGAAGTGTCAACACAGCATATTACTGACTGAATTTTCCAATCATTTCACTTTTACATGCTGTTTTGCTTATGACTACATTCAAAGAGGTTACGATCAGAGCATTTTCAGTGACATATGGCCACAGTGTTCATCCTTCTACCCTAAAAATAGATGCAACTAAATGTAATATAGTATCCTGGATTGGATTCTGAAACACAAGAAAATATTTGTGGAAAAACTGACAAAGTCTGATTACACTCTGAAGTTCAGCTAATAGGAATTAATTTCTTCACTTTGACAAATATATCACAGTAATGTTAACATTAGGGGAAACTGAAGAATGCAGAGGAATCCTCTGTACTGTCGCCTTAGTCTGTTTCTGATGCTAGAACAAAAATACCATAGATTGGGTGGTTTAAGCAACGATGTGTGATTCTCACAGTTCTGGAGGTGGACAAGGTCAAAATCAAGGTGCCAGCAGGTTTGGTACCTGGTGAGGAACCACTTCCACATTCATAGGTAGCCATTCATTCACTACATCCTCCCATGGTGGAAAAGTGAGGGAACTCTTAGGGACTCTTTTATAAGGGTGTATACCTAGTCACTTCCCAAAGGCCCCATCTCTAAATACTATCACATTGGGGATTAAGGTTTCGACTGATGAATTCTGGGGTGTCGTGTTTATTCAGTTTTTAGCCACTAACTTTGCAACTCTCCTGTAAATCCAGAATTATCCAAAAATTATATGTGTATTGAAAATACATATGGAAGAATAAGCAGGAATGTCTAAAGCCCCTTAGAGCTCTCTCTGAGTTACATGGCAATCGGCTAGCTGGGACTAGGGGCTGCCTTTCCCCTAGAAGGAGAAGCTGGACATGACCTCAACTACCCGCAAAGTCTCCAATAAATGCTATCAGCCACTGGCACTAAAGACCAGACTATTGGGCAGTCTATCTCAGTCTATGTCTCCAGTGACAAGGCAACTGTCACACTTGCTCCATAAAAATGTACAGCAAGGGAGGGTGGGGCCCTTCCTAAATTTTATCCCCAGGATATGGCCACCTATGCCCAGACATACCCTTTTGAGAAGACAGGAGATCAGTGCATCTTCTCACCCTTCTTTCTGTGGATTCTCATCTATACAGTGTTCATACAAGCCCAGTTCATGAATTACACTATAAAAATGCCATCATTGGGGTGCCTGGGTGGCTCCGTTAGTTAAGAATCTGACTTGGTTTCCACTGAGGTCATGATCTCACAGTTTGTGAGACTGGGTCCCACATCTGGCTCTGTACTCAGCAGGGAGTCAGCTTGAAGATTCTCTCACTCTGCCCCTCCCCCTACTCCCACATTCTCTCTCTCTGTATCGCCCTCTCTCTTTCTAAAATAAATAAATAAATCTTTAAAAAAAAGAAAATGCCAGCATATTTTATTTTTGATTTTCCTTTTTGGACATTTCAATTTATTTCACTAACAGAAAAAGAAAGGTTTAAATAGTCCACCCATACTGAAAGTGGACAAAGGAATGGAGGACTGAAGGGAGGGGGCAAGTAACTGACTAGAACATAGACTTGAATGTGGCAAAGCTAAATCTGAAAGTATAGATCAACCAGCTAGTATTTCAATTAAAGACCCACAGCTTGGGGTGCCTGGGTGGCTCAGTTGGTTAAGCTGCTGCCTTCGGCTCAGGTCATGATCCCAGGGTCCTGGGATTGAGTCCTGCATCAGGCTCCTTGCTCAGCGGGTAGCCTGCTTCTCTCTCTGCCTCTGCCTGCCACTCTGCCTACTTGTGATCTCTCTCTCTCTCTCTCTCTCTCTCTGACAAATAAATAAAATATTAAAAAAAAAGGACCTACAGCTCGTATCATCCTCAATGGGGAAAAAGGGAGTTTTTCCTTTACAGTCAGGAACAAGACAGGATGTCCACTCTCATCACCGTTATTTAAGGTAGTACTAGAAATCCCAGCCTCAGCACTCAAACAACAAAAAAGAAATAAAAGGCATCCAAACCATCAAGGAAGAAGTCAAACTTTCACTCTTCACAGACAACATGGTACTCTATGCAGAGAACCTGAAAGACTCCACCAAAAAAGCATTAGAACTGATAGAGAAATTCAAAACCAGTCTTTAAATGGTAATCTAACTTTAACGTATGCAGGATTTGTACAAACAAGTATTTGAGTATAAATATTTAGATTTGCTTTATTCAAAAACCACTAATTTATATAAATCAAAAACTTCAACAAGGTAAACTCATTAATTTGAAAGACCTAGATGTATTTTTTGTAAGCAAATATTATAATTATAGATAGAAAACCCCCACTAATTTGCATGCATAAACTCAGAGGGTAGGGCGAAGTCGCTTTAAATAAAGAAAAATTCAAAATTTTGGAAAATGTTTGTAGAAAGTCCCTGCTTTCCTCAGACATTAATCTGTACCCTTAATGAGGAACTTAGCTGTCTTCACAATTTCAAAGGCAGCTGGAAGTTTTTACACATTGGTATAGGCAAGCCTATGCAAGACCTTTTCACATTGTGAACAGGATTTTAAATAATGTGTGAAAATTCTGAGGTTGTAATAGACTTAGTAGTCTCACATGACAAAATAAGAGAAGAAAAATCAATTCCCACCCTAAGAATGAAAGAGCTCTCCTGCAGGGGCAATATACCAATTGAGTGAACAATTTCAAATTTGGGCAACAGATTTTGTAGAAGTATAGATTTATATCCTTTGTGAAAATACTGGGTTCAGAGTTTCTTCAAATAGTTTTACAGGCAAGAATCAGTAAACTTCCTTAGAGCAGGGGGTGTGGGGGCAGAAAATAGGAAAAAGCAGTTAAAGGCAAAGCGCTGCTTATATCTTTTTTTCTTGCCCATATGGCTTTCCATAGCTCCTGGTTTTTCTCAATCCTCTTCAACTTTGGAAGGCTTTTCCATTTTCTTGATGATCTATACTAACAAAGCATTTTCAGCCTGCTTTGGAGGAAGTAAAGGTTCTCCTCCAACATGATAAGGAGACTCCACTATATTGTCCTCCGATTAAAAGTAAACCCACTTACCAAAACATAGAAAGCAGCTACCTGAGGACTCTGAAAAGTACACAAAAGGCGTTGGATTGGAGAGAAAGTCAGAAGTTGGAAAAGAAAACCAACTTTTCTGTGGTTGCTCAACTATGGTTGAACAGTAATTCGGGTGGCTAAAACTTCAATAGAAGCACCATATTTCTGGCCAGAGGAATGGGATAAAGAGCCTGGCAGGCTGGAGAACGTGGGGGGAATTTGAGAAAGGTGACACCTAAAGGAGGGGATACCCTTATTCTGAAGATCACTCTCAAACTCACCCCTGAGCCTGCAGGTGTTGAGAGAAACCCAAATAGCAAAAGTATAGGCTCTAAGACTAGAGCTAAAATTCCAACCACATCTCAAATCACAGGACATCTGAGAGGCCCGTGTGCAGAACAGGCCCAAGGCATCAGACCAATGAACTGGATGGGAAGCACCTCCCACAGAAAGTGTAAGAAAACTAAGATAAACAGATTGATAACTTGCTGAAACAATGACAAAAGCAAAAACAATCAACATTCTCTAGAACAAGGAACATTACTAGGGATCAAGAGGTGCAACGCAAATGATAAAAGAAAATGTAATGACCTTAGATATCTATACACCTATTGGTAGAACTTCAAAAACCACGGAGTAAAACCTGACACAAGAGAAATAGAAAAAAATCCACAATTTCATTTGGAGGCCTCAGCATTCTTTTCTCAGCAATCAATAGAACAAGTTGACAGAAAAATCAATGAACACATACAAGACCTGAACAAGATTATCAACTAATTTGATATAATTGACATTTATAGAATACTCCCAACAACAGCAGAATATACATTATCGTCAAGTCCACACAAAACATTCACCAAAAGAGACTATATTCTGATCCATCAAACAAACCTCAACATACTTAAAAGGAGTGAAATCTCACAGATAGGTCCTCTAACTACAACGGAATTAAACTAGAAGTCAATAGCAGAATGATAGCCAGAAATCACCAAATACTGAAAAATTAAATCCATTTCTAAATAATCCATGGGTCAAAAGCAAAGTTACAAAGTTACAAGGGAAATTAGGAAAGATTTTGAATTCAATAAAAAGCAATGTCAAAATGTGTGGGATGCAGTTAAAGCCGTATTTCAAGGAAGATTTATAATATTAAATACTTCCATAAAAAAGAAGACCTCAAACCCATTATCTATGATTTCTCCTTAAGAACTAGAAAATAGCAATAAATTAAACCCAGAGCAAGAAGGCAGAAGGAAATAATAATAGAGTAGAAATCAGTGAAATTGAAAAGAGAAGAATTTAGTAATAAATAAAAGCAAAAGCTGGCTTTTGAAAAAAAATCAATAAAATTGATAAACCTCTAGCCAGAAACAAAGACACAAGTGACTAACATGAAGAATAAAAGAGGGGACCTCACAAAGACTCCCACAGATATTAAAAGGATAAGAAAATACTACAAATAGCTTTTATATGTGCATGAATTTACCACTTTAGATGAAACGGGCAAATTCCTTGAAAGACACAAACTACTAAAGCTCATACACACACACAAAAAGACAACCTGAAAAAGACAGTCCTATATTAAGGAAATTAAATTCGTACTTGAAAACTCTGCAACACAAAAAGCTCCAAGTCAAACGGCTTTCACTTCAGCATAAATACTTAATAGAATATGTCAAATATTTAAAGAAGAAATAATACTGATTCCATATAAACTCTTCTAGAAAATAAGAGAAGACTTGCCAATTAGTTTATGGGACCAGCATTATGCCGGTAACACATTTACAAGAAAACCATAGACCGATATCCTTCATGAAAGTGGGCGAAAAATATTCAATAAAATATTAGCAAATCAAATCCAGCAATATGTAGAATATCATGACCAAGTGGAATTTACCCCAGAAATGCTAGGTTGGTTTAACATTCAAAAATTAATATAATTCACCATTTCAGTAGACTAAAGGACAAAACAAATCATAACCAAGCTAGTTGCCTTTTAAAAAAGTAATGGTAAAAAAAAAAAAAAGTTATGGTAACAACTCTAGTACTAACTTACTATATAGGTCTCCACCATCTAACTTATAGTAAGTGTCAAACACATTGTCAAACATACACTGAATTTATTTAAAATCTCATTGGCTTTGGGGGATAAATAAATGATCAAAGAATGCATCTTAGAACTGTAGGTGTCATAGACAAATGCTCCTCTTACTTAGCAGTTTTATCTTATTTCTGGTCTCCCTTCCTCCCTGCATTGCCCTTTCTCATTCCCAGCCCTGAAAGAGAAAATGACGGCCCATCGGTCTTATTATGATGGCTTCCTGAAGGGGCTTGTTCAACACCTTCTGGGGCACCATTCTGCAGGTTTGTTTGACCTTCAGCTAAACACCCGGGTCTCCCCAACTCTAAGTAAAGGCATTTCACTATTCAAGCTTTCCCTCTTAGAAAAGATAAGAAAATGCTTGAGGTGATCTCCTTCTGTGGGTTAAGCTGTCATGCGGTTATACCGGGTCCTGGTCCCGTGAAGGCCGGCTGCACGGAACTCTGCCACCGCTCACTGCCTCGGGGAGCCGCCCCCCACCCCCACCCCCACCCCCACCCGCGCCTGGCCTCCGGGCAGCACTCACAACCTGGGGTCTGGGACAGGCCCCACAACCGCCCGGCCTGCGCCCTGCGCTGAATGCAGGACGGGGAGCCCCGCCCTTTATTCATACATGTTCTACTTTTCTCACTTGCATTTTCCTCATGGACTACAATATGGCACATGTTAAAATAAGGAGATATTTAGAAATTCGATTCTCAAAACAGGCTGTCTTAACTCAGACTTTTAAATAAATTTTTCATTTAGGACGTCATGTTCTTATGACTTTTGATCAATAAATGCTCCAAAATTCCTTGGAGAAAAAAGAACATGTTTATCTGAATGACATTTATATCCTTATTATGTATAAATCATTTGCCAGTTTATATAGTCGGTAAAGTTTCTATGAGGGAACAATGTATGTACACTGGCATCTTACATTTCTAGAAAAATTGTTTCATTTTGAGATTTTACTGGAGGAGGCTTTGAGGTTATAGGAAATAGCTTTTGCTGAATCTAATCATCTCTCCCAGCCTACACATACTCATCCCCTGTCCCTATTCCATGAAAACTTAAACTCTGAGTCTTCTTTAGGGAATGCCTTCCCAATATCACCCCTCCTTACCCTGGATCTTGCATCACTGAAGCACAGCCCAAGGTATGTTGTTACCATTTGACAGAAATTTCACAAGGGCAACAAATATGTCTTTTCATTTACTCTTATTTTCACTACCTAGCACAGTGCCTGAGATATACAAGGGAACAAATAAATAAAATAAATAAAAGGGAATAAATAAATATACTTGAATGGATGAAAAACTAAGTGTGCTATTGCCACCAAGGAAAAACTACCCCCAAATCACATTTACAAAGAAGTAAAAACATCCAGGAAGATGGAGAATATTTTTACCTCCCTTTGTTATGCCCAGATTTTGAGATCCCCAAATACCACCAGGGAGCTGAGTCCGATGCAAAAGCAAAAGAGCCCTTTATTCAAGCTAGCTTGAGCTCTCTCTCACACTTACCGACACAGTGGCATGGTGTAGAGAAAGAGAGCGAGTTTCAAAAAGCGCAACAGTTTTAGAGGGGTCAGTGGCCAATGAGTTTGTAACACACAGAAAGTTGCTTAGTAACTGTTTGAACTAGCCTATCAGCCTGGCCAGAATTGGCGCACAAGTTTGGCGGGCAAAAGGCGGGGTTTATATTCTTTCCCAGGCAGGGGTTCCGCGTTCCTATTGACTAACCCAAACCCAACCCATAGGCCGTCTGGGCTAATTAGCTCAAGGGAGGGCTGAGCCACACTCTAACCCTCCCAGAGGCAGGTCCTGCGGGGGGGGGGGGGGGGCCCACACAAGAAGGCGCGTGTAAGCAAAAGGAGCCAGCCATGCTCTGCTCCTTCACCTTGAGAAAACAGCATATTTTTTTTTCATAAGAAGAAATATTTTTTTGGAAAAATATTTTCAACCCAAATTGTTACGGAATATTGTGTATCTATTGATAAAACTGAAGTAAATATGTGACTAGATGTGCAGGATACATTTTTAATCCAAAATATGTAATTTAGACATCATAAGTAATTTGATCTTATTTTTGTTTCAAAAAATATAAATGCACACAGACACACAAAATAGGATTATACAGGGAGTGGTTCGATTTCTACTTTCTACTTTTTATACTGTAAAATTTTAAACAAATAGTTTTTCAGTAAGAAAATAAAAAACTAAAAACCTTTGTGATTGTTTCAACTCTTCTGTTAAATGCTAATATGGCAAGAATTTCAGTAGCATCCATGAATACATCAGTAGAATAAAATGTCAAATTTTGCTGCAATGAGACATGCATTTGGCCTTTTTAAATTGTTTATTTAAGGGTAACATATATACAGAAAAGTTTGTATAAACCAAATCTCTACAGCTTAATATATTCTGAGAGACAAATTAGACTGTAATTTTCCTTCCTTGCCACATTCTTTAACTCTTCAAACATTCTCCTGCCTCATTATCTCTATCTCCTCCTTCTGAGATTTGTGTTTCATGTATAGAAATTTTTTCACTGAGTTAACATGTCTTTGATGCTTTTTTCCTGAATTTTCCACTCTCTTTCTTCCTGAGCTTCAGTGTGGTTTCTATTGACTTCCCTAATCCTGTCTTCTCATGTGCAGGCTTTTCTTTAAACCATCTATTACTGATTTTTAAAATTTTAGTTATTATATTTTTCAATTCTGAATTTTCTATTTAATTCTTTTTTATATATTCTAAGACTGATGAGATCCTCCAACTCCTCATCTGTTTTGCCCATTATTTCCTTCTATTTGGGGACATATTAGTCACAGTTACTTTAGCACCTTGTGCTTCTAACTCCAATATCTGAATCTCCTGTGAAACTCTTTTTAATAATCTTCTATCTCAGGTTATAGTCCTATATCTTGGCACGTCTAGTAATATTTTATTGAATGTCAGGTACGATCTGTAAAAAAATACATATAGTCTCCGTATTTTATCTTCCTTCAGAAAAGATTCACCCTTTCCTCTGAGACAAAACTGAATCAGAACTGGGAAGCAATTCTGGTAAGTTCCATTTACCTCTAGTTCACCTCTGCTATCAGGGTCTACGCCAGGAGGGGGCTTTACATCTGGTAGGTCCTGGTGAATCCTGAGTCTATCCACGTTAGTGCCTTCAGGTTTCTGAAATACCTTGCTTTGTTTTCTCAGAGGCATTCTGAGAAAGGCCAGTTTCCTGTCCCTTTGTCACTTGCCAATTCAACAAATATCCTGAAGAGGAAATGAGCAGTTATCACGGTCTGTTCACTTCTCTGTTCTTACTGGGATCTTGGCCCCCAAAGTCTCCGGTTATGTCTCACCATCCCCATAAGACCACCCAAGCCTCTCTTGGTTACTCTGTCCTTCAACACAGCTGCTCTGCCTAAGAAAACTTTGGATATTCATCCTTTTGCTCCTTATCCACCATCAGCAGATGCCCCCAGGACAGAGGTTGCAACAGAAGTTCAGCTCACCTCTCTCCAGTTCCCCTTTCTACACAATCTTGACCCCTCTAGAGCTGGATTACTTTAACAGCACTCTTCTGTCTTCATACAGATTTTTAAAAATCCAACTTCATTCAATGTCCACAGTGATAGCAATGATCTGCAACAACCTACTCCATCATAACTATAAACAGAAATCTCTTATGGAATGTTTTTCATGTTTTTCATTTGTCACAAAGAAAAAAATCTGTGTTTTTTATTAAAACAACTAGTAAATGATGCATAAGCTAACAAAAATAAGACATAAAAATATTTCTATCAATAAATTTCCAGTATCGTTCATATGTATTTTTGATTCTGCAATTGACTTTATCAAGTGTTTTCAGTATATTTATTGAAATTATCTGCAATGTAATAGTTATTCAGAACCACAGGGACTCATGTAGTTCTTTTTCCTTCCTAATGCATTGGTCTTTGCTATAAATTTTCCTCACTTTTCTTCCTTTTGGAAGAATTCCAAAATTGTCTTCTATATTTACTTTTCCTTGGCTTCCTTAACTCTCCCTAGTTTTGTGATATTTTACTCATTGATCTCATTATATCAATAATTTAGCTTGAATTTTGAATGCTCCCCACTGAAACTGCATCAGTTTTCCTTCTTTTTTCATTTTCAGGGAAAAAAGGTAATTGATTATTTAAGCAATAAAATAATGAAATACCACAGGTACCATTATGAGTTCATAAAACATAATTAGATATTTCTTCAGGTGCTTATTACATTAGTAGGTAATTATTTTGAAGCACATGGTATTATTCTGTTTACATGGTTTATGCTATGCAATAAACAAAAATGCAGTCGATTTAAATTCTTCAGTGGCAATTTAACATAGAAATTGAACTTGAATAGAATGTTATAAATAATAATGTTATTTCCTCTTTAGTATTGCCTTTCAAAAGAAAAAGTTAACAGTTTTTGCTTATAATCATTTGCAAACTAATTATAGCTTAAAAATTGAGAGTTGACTGGTGGTTAATAGTTAACCCCAAACTCATGTGAAATTCTCCAGGACATTAGATTGAAATGCTGAAAAGACTATGAGCTCTCTATTCACATAGAGGCTAATTATTTTTCTTTATTGTCCATTTAATATGCATGAACTTAAAGGGGCATATCTGGACAACACTTTCATCAAGGCAAAAAAGCAACAGCTCTTAGATTCATATGACTACTCATTTATAAAAATGGAAAAACCAGTATAAAATGACTTTTACCATGTTTCTCCCTTAAAGAACTTCTAAAACTATCTTTACTCTCCACCTCATTCACATATATGTTTTTTTGGAGTAGTACCAAATAAAACTTTATATAGAGCTGTCTAAAAACATGACAGATTTAAAATGTTTTATCATAAGAAATCAGGGAATATTAGCACCTTTTCTAAGTAATATTTCGCCTTCGTTTTGCACTTATCCAAGTCTTTAGGAAAATAGAAATTCTTTCCAGAAAGGCTCTGAGAAGACGTAGTTTAAAAGCAGCCAGTGCTTATACTCAAGTGGACTGGGGGAATCACATGTTCCTCATTTATTCAACCAAAGAATTCTAGTGTTAGAAAAGACCTTACAAGCCATCCACTCCAATTAAACATCTGATGTGGAAATGCTCTCCTCAAATTGCATTAAACAGTGAGATTATCTCACTGTTGTTAGATTCTTCTAGTGAGTAGAAACTCAACATATCCCAAAGCAGTATAAAACATCCTTAACATCATAAACTGAAATCTCCCCAGAGCTTTTCACATATTAGTCCTCATTAAAATGTTTCCAGAGGCTGCCCAAGATGGTGGCATAGGAAGACACTGAACCCATGTAGAGAACCCACTTAAGACTGTCAGCTGATTTCTCAACAGAAATTTTGCAGGCCAGGGAAAGTGGCATGATATATTTAAAGCACTAAAGGAAAAAACTTCCAAACAAGAATACTGTTCCCAGGAAGGCTGTCTATTCAGAACTGAAAGATAATTTTCCAGTAAGCAAAAGCTGAAGGAGTTCATCACCACTAAACCAGCCTTATAATATATACAAAAGGGACTTCTTTAAGGTGAAAGGAAAAGGCAGTAATTAATAACAAGAAAACATATGAAAGTAAAATTCTCACTGACAAAGACAAATATATAATAAAAGTAAAGGATTAACCACTTATAAAGCTAATATAAAGGTTAAAAGACAAAAATAGTGAAATTAACTATATAATTAGTTAAGGGACACACAACATAGAAAGATGTGAAATATGACATGAAAGCAAAACATGGAGGAAGGGGTAGTAAAATATATAGTTTTTACAATGCATTAATTTAAATTGCTATCAAGTTAAAATAGAATGCTTTATATATAGGTTGTTATGTGTGAACCTCATGGTAACCACAAGCAAAAACCTATGCTAAATAAACAAAAGATAATAAGAAAGGAATCTAAACTAACCACTAAAGAAAAGCAACAAATTACAAAGGAAGAGGGCAACAGAAGAAGAAAGTAACAGGGAGGAACTACAAAAATATCCAGAATACAATTAACAAAGCGGCAATAAGCACACACCTATCAATCATATTTTAAATGTAAATGGACTAACTTTCCCACTCAAAAGACATAATAGCTAAATGGATAAAAAAATAAGACTCATCTACATATTACCTGCTAGACATTCATTTCAAAACTAAGGACATACACATACTAAAAGTAGAGGGATGAAAAAAGATATGTCATGCAAATGGAAACAAAAATAAACCTGGTGTAGTTACAGTAATATTAGGCAAAATAGACTTTAAACAAAGAGTGTAATAAAACACAAAGAAGGGCACTGCATTATGATAAAAGGGTCAATTCACCAATAGGATATAACATTTGTGAATGTTTATGCACCCAACATAGGAGCACCTAAATATATAAAGCAAATATTAACACATATAAAGGGAGAAATTGACAGAATACAATAATAGGGAAATTTACTAATGTACTTACCTCAATGGCTAGATCAACCAGGCAGAAAATCAATAAGGAAACATCAGCCATGACATCTTATATGACACATTAGACCAGATGAACTTAATAGATATATACAGAACATTCCTTCCAAGAGCAGCAGAATACACATTCTCAAATGCATATGGGAGATTCTCCAGAATAGATGACACGTTAGGCCACAAAACAAGTCTCAATAAATTTAAGAAGACTGAAGTCATATCAAGCATCTTCTCTGACCACAGTGGCATGAAACTAGAAATTGATTACAAAAAGAAAACTGGAAAAATCACAAACGTGAAGATTAAACTACATGCTACAGAGTAAGTGGATCAATGAAGAAATCAAATGGGAAATCAAAAAAGACCTTGGGACAAATAAAAATGGATATACAATAATACAAAATCATGGGATGTAGTAAATGCAGTTCTAAGAGGGAAGCTCATAGTGATACAGGCCTACCTCATGAAACAAGAAACACTACAGATTCAGGGCAATCCCTACCAAAATTCCAACAGCACTTTTCACAAGTAGAACAAATAATTTTAAAATTTGTATGGAACCAGAAAAGACCCTAAATGGACAAAGCAGCCCTGAGAAAGAAGAACACAACTGGGAATATCAGGCTCCCTGATTTCAAACTACACTACAAAGCTATTGTAATCAAAACTATATGGTATTATATAAAAAGAGACACATAAGTCAGTGGAACATAATAGAGCACTCCCAAAAAAACCCATATATGGTCAATTAAATTATGACAAGGGAGCCAAGAATACACAGGGGGGAAATGACAGTCTCTTTGATAAATGGTATTGTGAAAACTGAATAGTCACCTATAAAAGAATGAAACTAGATCATTCTTCTACACTATAAACAAAAATTAGCTCAAAATGAATTAAAAACTTGAATGGAAGACCTGAAACAAATAAACAAAGAAACAAAAAACTCTTAGAAGAAAGCATAGGCAGTTAAGGATTTTGACATCAGTCTTAGCATTGATTTTTTGGATCTGACTCTAATAGCAAAGGCAATGGAAACAAAAATAAATAAGCAGGACTACATCAAACTAAAAAGTTTCTGCAAAGCAAAAAAAAAAAAAAAAAACCATCAACAAAGTTAAAAAGTAACCTACCAATTGGGAGAAAATATTTCCAAATGACTTATCTGATAAGGAATAACTATCCAAAGTATATAAAGAATCCAAACAACTAAAAAAAATCAAATAATCCAATTAAGAAATGGGCTGATGTAGACTTTTTTCCAAAAACAACATACGAATGGCCAATAGGCACATGAAAAAATGTCCAAGATCACTAACCATCAGAGAAATGGAAATCAAAACTATAATGAGATATCACCTCACACCTGTTAGAATGGCTATTATAAAAAAAAAAAAAAACATGAAATAACAACTGTTGAAAAGGATGTAGAGAAAAGGGAGCCCTCATACAGTGTTGGTGAGAATGTAATTTGGTGCAGCCTCTATGGAAAACAGTATGGAAGTTCCTTAAAAAATTAAAAATGGAACTACCATAAAATCCAATTATTCTACTTTTGGGTATTTATCCAAAGAAAGCATAAACACGTATTCAAAAAGATATATGCACCCCTATGTTCACTTAAACTTTATTTACAATAGACCAGACCACATATGTGAACAACCTAAGTGCCCATCAGTGGATGAATGGTTAAAGACGAAGTGGAATATACAGACAATGGAATGTTACCATAAAAAAGAAGGCAATCTTGACGTTTCAATAACAGGGATGGACCTTGAGGGTCTTATGCTAAAGAAAATAAAGTCAGACAGAGAAAGACAAATATTGTATGATTCCACTTATATGTAGAATTTAAAAAATAAGACAAAAAAAACCCTCATAGATATAGAGAACAGATTGGTGGTTATCAGAGGAGAAGACAGTTGAGAGGTGGGCAAAATGGACAAATAGGGTCAACTGTACAATGACAGGTGGTAACTAGACATTGTGATGATCACTTTGTGATGTATACAAATATCAAATTATGTTGTACACCTGAAACTATTATAATGTTACATACCAATTTTACCACAATTAAAAAAAAAAAAGAAAATGATCCTCTCATCAAAGTCTCCAATTACATTTGCCTGTTGTCTTGCAAGGTGCTGTTTAATAAAGCATTTATTTTTAGAAATTTTATTTATTTGAGAGAGAGAGAGAGAGCAGAAGCAGAAGGGGCAGAGGGAGAAGGTGAGAGAATCTCCAGCAAACTCTGTGCTGAGCGCAGAGCTCAATTTCACAACCATGAGATCATGACCTGAGCCAAAACCAAGAGTTGGTCACTCAACGGACTGCACCACCCAGGTGCCCCTGTTTAGTAATGCTTCGGATGGCAACAAACAAACAAAAAAGCCCACTTCCAACAATATTGGTCTAATCTTTCTCCCACAGGCAGTCTTTATATATTTGAAGACCTCAATGCTGTTGAACCTCCGCTTTCTCCTCTCTAAATAGTCCCCATTTGATAATAGTTTTGAGGTTTTCCCCAAGTAAATATTCATTAAATGTCACTGGAGTGCAAAGTACAATGTTAGAAGCAGAGGTATATTAAAATAACTTTTTCAATATACCTCCTCAAGAAGGAGATTAAGGAAACCTCTAGAGTAAAATAAGCCTTGATGAGTGACTAGTAATTATTCATTCATTTATATGTTTAACAAGATAGGAGAGCACACTTTATATGCAAAGTGTTGATAATTCAGAAATAAGATTTTAAAAATCTTTTGTTGGATGCATGAATGAATCAATGGATGATTGAGATATAACAAATACCTTCAAATAACTAAGTCCATTCAATCTAATTCTGAATACCTTTTACACTTAAAATAGTCTAAAATATTCTGAATTATCACACAATGGTCTACACGAGTTTACATTTAAATCATTAGGTATATTTGTATTTTATGACTTGAAAATATTTCCATTGCAGGGTTAAGAAAAAGAAATGCTCATATTGATTTAATATTTTGGTAAGCAGTTTACAGAGTTGTATACACCACTAATATGTCTTCAAAAAAATTAAAATGCTACTTATTATACCATATTTGAAATACAGTTTTCAGCATCCCTCAGAAGTCCAGCCTCCTGTGAACCATACCTGTGTATTTGCTTTCTGCGCTTGGTGCCAATAAGTCCCAAAATGGGATTTTCCAGAAACCAACTGGTAACTTTTTATTTTTTTAGGTTTATTATTTTTTAATTATAAAGTATACTATACACACTCCTTATAAAAATAAGGATAACATTTTTTAAAAAAATCATCTCACCTCCCTATTTGCAAGCCTACTATCCAGATGGATTCACTGTTGACAATTTGGAATCTATTGTTTCATTCTTCCTGACCTTATTTTAATGCTCACACAAACACATACAATGTGTCAGACAAATATTCCACGTCCTAATATATATATACCTAACGGTTAAAAAAAAAAAAAGTAGTGATGGAAACAAAATCTGAGATTCTAGATCCTTCATCTATCCTCCAACTTGTCATTATTACTCCAGTGTTCTCTTTCTTGCTGGTATCCTAGTAAGACTTGAAATTAGTATAGATTGTTTTGTATTTGGGTAAAATATGTAAGTAGTTGGTACTTTATCTCAGGGTTATTTGTAGTTTTGAAAGTGAAATTTTGTCAACTCACATATTGGGCTAAATAACTCTTGAGAAGCAGTGTGCCAAGCAGTTAATATAGAGAATTTAATTTGCTTCTTCTGAGTTTTACCATTGAGCTTTCTGCGGGAAAGCTCTCCCTAAAAACACACTTTATTGGCTCTAATTAAGAATGCATCCAGTAGTGTTCTCTCAGGCTTTGGATGCCTGCTGGCTTAATTTTTAAGCTTCTCCATTCTCGATAAAAGTGCTGAATTGAATTTAAAAGTCTATTCCTACAGAATTACCCCTTAGTGTGCACACCACTCACACTTCTGCAGAAAAGATTAAAATACTATTTACTACACATGGCAGACATTGTTTTTAAAAAATGAATGGAAAATGAGTCTATAGTTTAGCAATAATTTTGAAATGAAAGGTTATTTCGAACATATGGCTTTTGTTTTTTGGTTTATTTTTACCCTGAACCAAGACAGAAGTTACTAACGGAGCCACAGAATATAAGAAAATAGCTATTAAAAGTCTGCAAACAGATTCATGCCCTTTATTTTTAAAGGCTGAAAAGGTTATAGTTATTTCTTTATAACCAAAGTGTATATGATTAACCTTGGGATTTTCTCATTAAGTAGACATTATCCTTGATTAGATCCCATGAGTGTTTTCCTTCTCCATTTTGCTGATTCCATTAATAAAGAAATGGCAATCTTTGGTGCCCTTAGTGACTGGTCTTAAATGGACTTTTTTTTTTTTTTTTTTTTTTGCTTTCAGGAAACTAGTCAATATCACGCTGACTGATTATATTTTTCCCACAATAGAGGCAGAAACTTTGTATGCCAAATTATTTATTTATTTATTCTTCAAACACATATTGCATCCTACTACATGGCAGGTACCCAGTTAAACTATGAGCATATAAGGAGCTAATAGTCTAATATAAGAAAATTATTACATGAAAAGAATTGTTAAAATAGTGTCGCAGATGCCACAAAGAGGTAAAAACCATATACAGTGAGGCACAAATGATCTAGCAACCAACTGTGCTCAGAACAATCATATTAGATGGAAAGGCGAAATCAGGACCCAAGAGGGTAAGGCTGAGTGAGTCTGGCAATGGGAAGATCTGTTGAGGCTTTAGGGAGAGCACGGGCACAGGTGAAGACATAAAAAGAAAGAAACAATGGAAAGATCAATGTAAACTTTTATTAAATTTAATACTTTTTGCTTTCGACTAGATTGAAATACTTACTTGGAGTGATTACAGTGATCCCTATAGGGGCCTGAAGTGCTCCAATTTCTAAAGAATCACCATTTGTGATGTGGGAGAATAAACAGCAGTGAGGGTCAAAGCGAGAAAAGGGAAGAGCAGTGAGGAGACTATTGGAATAGTCTAGGAGAAAAATGATGGCTAAAAGAGGTCAAATTCAGGGTATGATTTGAAGCTAGAACCAACTGGATTGACTTATGAAGCATAAGGATATAGTTTGTGAAGGAAAAACAAGAATTAAGCATGGCCCTGGGTTTTTGGCCTGGGCAACTGAAGGACTGGGTGCCATTTCCCGAGGGAAGAAAGAATGAAGGAGGTGCAAGTATGTGTATGGGTATGTGTGTGTATGCGCACCCATGTGCACCCATGTTAGGATGGAAGAAAACTAAAGACGCTGTTTGGCTATGGTAAGTTTCATATGCATCTGGTGGAGTGGTCCTTAGACAGTTGTGTGTAAGACTGTAATGATCAGCGGAGAGTCTGGATGAGATCACCTAGGGTGTCAGTGTAAACAGAGAAACATAAGATCCAAGAATTGATCCCCAGAACAGGCTACCATTTAAATACCAAAAAAGGAAGGAGGATGTATATACAATAGAAGAGTGTTCAACCATAAGAGAGAAGGGAATTCTGCCATTTGCAACAACATGGGGGGACCTTGAGGGTACTGTGCAAAATGAAGTAAGTCAGAGAAAGACAAGTACTCCATGATCTCATTTACATATGGAATCTAAAAAAAATCAAACTCACAGAAATAGATTGTAGATTGAAGGCTGCTGGGGTGGGGAGGGGGCAATGAAAGAAACGAGATGTTTGTGAAAGGGTAAAAACTTCCAGTTATAAGATGAATGTGTTCTGAAGATATAACATACAGTGACTATAAGTTAACAATACCATATTGTACAATTGAAATTTGCTAAAATAATAGATCATAAATGTTCTAACCACACACACAAAAAAGAATAGCTCCATCAGGGGATGCATGTGTTAACTAACTTTACTGTAATCACTTTGCAATATATACATACATCGAATCATCATGTTGTACATCTTAAACTTACACAATGTTGTCAATTATATCCCAAAAAAGCTGGGAAAAAACTGAAGAAGGTCCCTGCAAATGTGACTGAGCAGAGAGTCAGTGAGTAGGGTGAACCTCCACCTATGTGAAGGAAATGTTGCAAAGACAAGGAGATAGTAAACTATGTCAATTTTTTCTCATAGGCTCAACTAAGATGAGGCAAGAGAAGTCATCATTGAGTCTAGCAACAAGGAGGACCTTAGTAACCTCAGAAAAATCAGTATGAGTGATTAGTAAAGTAGATGCAACGAAAGCCATTGGAACATCTACAAAGCTACAGAGAAATGAGAACATAAAGACATAAATGTAGGATTTTGCTGTAATGGGGGGAGAGAAATAGGGTGATAGCTAGGGAAAGTGTGAGTCAAGGCAGGGACTTTATGGTGACAAAATATTTAATATTACTACTTACATAACTAAGATGAGAAAACAGTGGAAAGACATAATCCAGTGGTAAGTGGGCACATTTTAAATGCAGAATAAAGGAGATAATTGCAAGAGTCCTTCTCATGAGTACGTGGGGGAAGAATTCCGTGTGGAGTGAGGAGGCTAGCCTTAGTGAACATCAACAATTCATCCAACTGAGCAGTCAGAGTATCAGACAGATTAGCTAAATGAATGGTAAATATCCCAACAATAACAGAAGTGATGGTGAAGAGGAAAATAGTGCTAAATCTTCAATGAATAAAAGAGTGATCAAGAGGTTGAGAGATGAGGGCAAGGGAGGTGAGGAGGGGAATGTTCCGATGGGTTCTTTCAAGGAGATGCTTTTTTTGAGAAAGGAAGACGGAGAAATGTGTCAGAAGAATAAATGAGGAGTAAGTGGTTAAGTATACTCCACTCTCCTCCATGCCCGCTATCTATTCATATGAGACAAAAATAATAATATAACTACCCCTTGAGAAGGAAGAAATGTCCTTGAGATGAGCCAGGTTCAGTTAGAACAACAAAGTGAAGAGGACATTTCCAGAGGAGGTGAACATAAGGGACATTTAACTTATAACACTCTGAGAGTTCAAGCAAGGAGGCGAAAGGGTTCAGATGGATCAGAAGTAGTATAAGAGTCTCATTAGAAGATCTGGAACGCCATATGGACGTAACATTTTGGACAATTAGTAGATGTCTTGAGGGACTTGAACTTTCTGATAGTGCCGGAGGTAAACGGGCATATGAGGCATTATGAGATTAGGTCTGACGGTCTCTCTGGGGACAGTAGAAAGCGGGTTCTAGGGATAGCGTCCTTTTTAGGATTGGTGTCTTGCAGGTGGTGGTGAAGGGGCTGGTAGTGTCATGGTCTGGCAGCGTCGGGGTGCATTCTTCAGACCTCCCCGCTAAAGAAAATGTTCCCATTAGCTGAGAGCCGCCAACTGTTTCACCTGAGTGATCCACCTGAGTGGTGTTCACACCGAGGCCACACTCTTCTGGGGCAACTCCCAGTCAGACCTAGCAAGGGGGAAGTCCTAGGGACAGGCCATTCCTGCCAAAAGCAGGACTCCTTGCATTGGGCCTCCCTACGGGCCTAGTCAAAACTTTCTTCGGACTACCCTATCGTCTGAGGCCCGTCCTACCCAAACCTCCTTCTTTCCCCCTCTTTTTCCACAGATGTCAAAATTGTTTCCAGGTCTAAGGCTTTCCTTGGCTAAGTCTGCCCCCTTTCATCTCTCATAGGCATTTCCCACAACAAGCCTCTCACACTTGGAACTTGGTCTTAGCACCCACTTCTGGGAGGACATGAACTGACCCACTTGGGAAGAGTTGGAGAGGGTAACTGAGCTGGAGTAAATATGTGCTGGATTTTACTGGGAACTGTCACAGTTCTTGGATCTCTTTGGACATGTTACGATCAGGGATGAACTGGTTTGCCAGGGATGAACTCTACGGATTTCCTTCAGCCCTGCCATAGGTGGTGTGGCAATCAAGCTAATGCAAAAGTTTTTCTATCCCTATATACATCATTATCCTCCTTGTATGCCAAGTTAAGAATGCTATAAAACAGCAAGCAAGAAAGTTAGGGAAAATGTATTAAGAGCTTACTCTGTACCAAGCTTTGGGCTAGAGGCTTGCTCATTGCTTCGAATACTTTTACTGAATACCAAGATACATGGGGCACCATCTTGAGTCAAAATCCAGGCCAACACTTGTTTTTAAAAAATCATTTACATCCTGCCTTGCTTATAGCAGCACTGTGTCTGTCTTAAAGCAAACATGTTCACAAGCTGTCATGTCAGATAAATTCTCCCTGCTATCTTGCTGACTGGATGCTTCTAGCTTCTCCCAGTTGCATCTCAATTTTCCAGGAGGAATGTGAATGTTTCAAAGCTGACAACATACCTCCAGGATACTGGAATACATGAAAATTGGTGCCTTCATAAAAGGAGTTTCTTGTGTTGTCCACTTCAGGGTTTCCTGCGCCTAACAGGTATGTCTGCCACTTTCCCATTAGACAACCTAGTCTGGGTGAAGGCAAAATAACGTTAGCTCCCAGCTCATGAGAAACAGAGCTGTGGGCCTTGGGTTCCTTAGAACTCATGTATTACTTATTTGACTGGTTTCTAGCCTTTTCAGGGCTGGCTGTTCAGAATCTCGAACCTCGATACCTCTTTATTTTTCCTTTTAGTCAAAGGCTTAATGAGGAGCAAAATGTGTCTCTGCATCATAAACACATTTCAGAAGTTAACAGGAGTCCCTAGCCCCTGCTAAATGCTAACCAAATGTGTTAAAAATCAGCAGTTTGATGTTGCCCATAGAGACAGCTGGAGAAGGGGAGGGGGGTTTGAGGGAGTGTCTCACAGCTGGAGAGCCCAGCAGGAAATGACACTATTGGAGACTTGCGACTAAGCAAACAACAAAGTGAGAGAACAGAGAGAAAGAGAGAGATAACAAAAGTATGGGAAACCAGCCCAGCTAGGTCATAGAATTGGTAAGGGGATACAGATGATACAGCTAAAATTAAAAATGATTAGCTGAGAACTGCCTAATTACTGAAATTAAATATAAAATCCACTAAGCGCTTACTATTCTAACTCCTGTGCATATGTGCTGTGGTATTATCAAAAAGTTTCATAAACTCACTTCTAAACACTTAGCAGTAATTAACTACAGGCTTTAACCATAAAGTTGCAAGAGCTGGACAGTTGGAAATGCCCTTTCACATAGATGTGCCACTCCTGGGAATAGAATACAAGAACATGACATATAAATAAAAGTAGGTATTAATGTCAGCACTAACTCTAATAACAAAAGGTTCACAAACAATGGAATTGCTTTATAAATCATATGCTACCAACAAAACAAAATATTATGAAGAATATTTGCATTTAAGAATTAATTTCCCCGCTTTACAGGATGCTAAGTGAATCTTTTCGTGTTGTCTTCTAAAATTCAATAGATGGTAAGTAACACTAAAGAAGAATGCTACTTTCATCCATTTCAAGAATAACAGAACTAAGGGCGCCTGGATGGCTCAGTGGGTTAAAGCCTCTGCCTTCGGGTCAGGTCATGATCTCAGGGTCCTAGGATCGAGCTCAGGGCCCTGGGATCGAGCCCCTCATCGGGCTCTCTGTTCAGCGGGGAGCCTGCTTCCCCCTCTCTCTCTGCCTGCCTCTCTGCCTACTTGTGATCTCTCTCTCTCTAATAAATAAATAAATAAATAAAATCTTTTTTAAAAAAAGAATAACAGAACTAGCCTGTTTATTATTAATCCCCAACACCAACCTAATAGACTCAATAAGGGGAAACTAGGAATTCCAAAAGGTGATAAAAGAGAACTGGTAGGAGACTTTTCTGAGGTGAAAAGTGCAAAGGCTTTCCCCCCTCCTCTCTTTGGGGAAGAGAGAGAGTACCCTCCTCACCAACTGATTGAGAAGGGTCTAAGAAAGTGTCCATAGAGTAATATCCCTGTATGAAGGCAAGCTGGCATCCCTCACCTTGCCTAGATGTTTGCCGAGCTGCAGACATTTGTAGTCTGAAACCAGTGCAGCCTCCTGAATGAAGAAGGATAAAGGAACGCTCAGGAGTTTGATATGTCCATTGAAATTTCACATACACAATCATAAACACTGGATCTGCATCTTATCTGGAGATTCTAAAGGTAGGATTCTGGCTAGAGCAGCATGTGATAGCAAAGTAAACACAGACTGCTCAGCAAGAATGCATGAATTTCTTGTGAATTGAGAGGATGCCTTCAAAGATAAATAGGCCATCTTCAAGATACAAGACCTTGGGTTCACCACCAGCCGTAGGAGCAGTAGAAACAGACAGAGGAGATGATCTAGAGAGTGCATTGCTCTTACTGGGTGCACCGTTGGTGATCTGGTGCAGCCATATACACACAACATTAAAGCCAAAGCAGAAGACCTTTGTCTCTTTTTTCTCTAGTCTTTCTCCTTCCTCTAAACCTATAAGACAGAGAAAGATTCACAAGAGAAATTAAAAAAACAAGGAATAGCAAGGAAGAGTATCATGCCATATGCCCCATTACAAGACCCCAAGGTACCATTCAAGCCTCCTAGAGAGAGGAGAGAATATGAATTGGATGTGAGATTGAACTTGTGTATAATGGCGTGACCAGTCATAAAAATATATATATATTTACTAATTATTACTATTATAAATGTAATAAATAATATGCAGATGATACAAATATGAATAATTATGAATGATAATAACATATTATAAGATATGCATATTATATTATATGTAGTCTTAATTACCATACATGACACAATTTTCTAAGTGAAAGTACCTGGAAAGCTACAGCATACACACAAAACAAATTTAGAGGTGGGCAAGACAGCAATCCTCTTGCCTTTTTAAGGTTATGATTTTTAAAGTCAAGGAAATAAAAAGTTTTTTATGTGTGTATTCCCACTGAGTTCATCTCATTTACTACATCAGTAAGATATAGCACTGTGGGAAATTAATAATTTTCAAGAAAGTATGCTACTTAGGCTATGCTTTTTCTCCTTTTGTAAGTTTAGGTCTTTTTTAGCTATTAGAAGATCCACTGTTTGATCCCAAAGTAAGGAGATTTAATTTTAAAATATCAAGAATATAGAACTCCAAGGAGCATTTGGAATATGACAAGTGAAATATTCTAAAACAGTGCTTCCCAAAATGTGTTGCATAGAACTTTATAAGATGCTTGCTCCATTGCAAAAAAAAAAAAGAGATACAGGGGCGCCTGGGTGGCTCAGTGGGTTAAGGCCTCTGCCTTTGGCTCAGGTCAAGATCTCAGGGTCCTGGGATCGAGCCCCGCATCAGGCTCTCTCCTCAGCAGGGAGCCTGCTTCCCCCTCTCTCTCTGCCTTCCTCTCTGCCTACTTGTGATCTCTCTGTCAAATAAATAAATAAAATCTTAAAAAGAGAGAGACAGATGCAATCATATAAGTTTGAGGAATTTGTACTTGTTATCTTTTGTCTTAGCAAGTCACAATTCATATTAGCACGTTTAATTTGAGAAATGCTTCGATTTTTAAAAATTGCTCATGTTTAACCCAGTACATTTAACACACTTACCAATATTCAGTCTCAATTCCACAGAGAGATCTGATGAGTACCTGTGGAAGAAATCTTTGGTACAAATGCCTTGTCTATGAGTTCCCTCTAGGCGTAGACAGCAGTGAGAAACACAACTTTTTTTAACCTCTTCCTTTGTGGGTGCTGATTTAGGGTCATAGGAAAGTGAGAAGGAAAATAAAAAGGCTAATGAAAGGGACAGAACAGAAATTGGGAAGGTTGAAAGTGAAGAGATTCCAAGGGAGGGAGAAGGTGGGTGTTCCTCTTTCCTGAAGGCTGAGATACTGCTTTAAAAGGTAAACTCACAAGTGAAATCATGACCTCAAAAGAGAGACCTCTGGCCCCAGCCCAACCACTGGCAAGGCTTCATTCACCAAAAAGATTTTAGATAAAAAGAAAGTTGACCCAATGGTTAGAACATGGAAGATGCACAGAAGGCAAAGAAGTATACATATTTCAGGCAACATGGGTATATCGTTTAGGTTTGGATATGGGGTTGGGAAGGGAGAAGGATCTCACAACTTTAAGGAAAACATTCTTACTTTTCTCTCTGGGGAAGATAATCACTGGCCTTGGTTGCAGGTACTATGTAAAGTAAGAGTTTAAAATAGAACCAAGGAAGGAAACAGAAAATGCTCCAGGGTGGGCTGAAAAACTGCCTTGCCAAGCTCCACAGAGCATCGGTATATCAAATGAGCATTCAAGGTCCAGATCTGTCAATTCCACTCCCTTCAGAAGGAATAGGTTCTTAAAAATGCGTCTATGCTATATTTAAATGAGGGAAACCTATCAGCCTCTCTTCAGAATTTACTGGTGGAAAGCAGCTGAGGGTTTTCCTTAGTGAAAATGACAAATAGCAGGGTTTGTCATTTAAGAGATGCCATTACCTAAATCTTACTGAAAGGAAAGTGATTTGCATCAATTAATTGCCTGGGTTTAAGGTCTGTTCTAATTTTCCCCAAACCACAAGAACCTCTAGCCTGCAATCTTACCAACGGGCTGCAGGCCAACAAGAAAGAGGAGGGCTTCCTTTAAGTTCTTCAGAGTGGCTGTGTTCCTTTCTTTTCTCCTCCCAGTGTGAGCTGAGGGGTCCAAGATCGAGGTGCTTGAACATTGGGGATCTGGTAAGAATCATTTCTGGGTTCATGTGAGGTCATCTTTTTTGCTGTATCCTCATCTGGCAGACGGGCCAAGGGACCTGTCTGGGGTCTCTTTTAAGGGCACTCTTCTCATTCATGAAGGCTCCACCTTTGTAACCTAATTACCACCCCAAGGCTCCACCTCCTAATACCCTGGCATAGGGGGCTGGTTTCAACATGGGAACTTTGTGGGGGACACAAACAATCAGTGTACAGCAGGCTCCAAAGTCATATTTTCTGGGTTCATATCTGTAGGACCTCAGCAAGTCCCTTAGCTTTTCGGGTTTTCTTTTCCACATCTGTAGAGTGGGGATAATAATGGTAAACATTTAATTGGGTTGTTAATTTAACTAAAATGCTGTATGTAAATCCTATAGCACCCAGGCCATCAAACCTGTCAATGGGTGACTTGCTGACTAGTTAATCCTAACTTCCAGCCCATTTGTACCACATGGTTATAGGACTCAGGGGAGTGTCACCAATAAAAGCTTCTGAGACACCCACACCTTCTTTGGTTTAGTCTTACCTTATTTTTGTTCCTCAAGAAACAACAAAATAATACCCACACCACCGAGCTGAATGACACTCAAGCAAAATATGAGATCCAAGCAAGACCAGACCAGTAGAGATCAAGCAAAATGGAGGGAAAGGAAATGTTACAAACTAAAAGCTGACTAAAGAAAACTAAAGAAAGAGGAGTCACAGCATCCCCAAGGAATCAGAGCACAAAGTAGAAACCGCCAGCTGAATGGGGTTATAGTTTAGTTCAGGGCAGGGCAAAGGGGCGCAAACCACCAGGTAAAGTGCCTGCTTCCCTTGGGCATGGCAGAGCCCTAGATAGAACGGAAGGACACTGTTTAGAGAGAGAAAACTGGAGACACCATGTAAATATACACACTCCTGACTGATCAAAGTGCTATTTACCATCCTTTCCAGAGAGATAAAAATTACTGAGAGCCCTTGGTGGGTATACTAGAGCAAACACCCAAATTCCGGAGCCATGAACTATTCAAAAGAACACACCCTTGCTTTGGTCACAGGATGAGGCTGGAAGCAGCATTTTGCTGGTTACACTACATCTCATCTATCCCTTTATTGATGCCAAACCACTTTCTTCTCTGTTTCTTCACAATTTCTTCTCTGTTAGAGTAGAGGCCATTTTTTATTCTAGGCAGCTTTTCGACAAGTTTTCTTCTGTTTTCTTTTCCCTAACCAGTCCTCAGTTTGAGGAGAACACTTTCTGATACAAACTCTGAATGTAATGTCAGGCCTCTACAGCTGGTAACCCTACGCCTTCCCCACGAAGCAACGCTGAGCACAGCACTTTGAGCAAATAGACAACTCCCTCCCAATAGCGGTAGGGATGTGGTGAGTTACTCAGGGCGGTCTACCCAGACAACGAGAACAAAAGTTTCGAAGCCAGACTCGGCAGATATTCGATGTGGCCCTTGTCGTTAAGTTTGTTTTCTCAAGGCAATAATGGACACCGTGAATAGCTAATAGATAGGTGTGTATTCCTTTCTTTTGGATTATCGACAGTTATTGAGAATGCCATTCTATGCAGAAGGCAGAATACATGCTGCCGAACAAAAGTGATGGCCTAGCATTTGTCGTACGATTGATTTTTTCAGAAGAAAGCAAAGCTGTAAGGCAAGAGAAGAGCACAACCAACCACTGGTCGAAATGTCTGTCCCTACATGAATAAGAGATGAAAGAAGATCAGTAAGTAATTCCATCAAGATGTCGTTCCTGAAGCATGCCAACTCCGGTATCTTTAGTAGTTTTGATTCACAGGTAAGGATGTGAATATGTGAAAGAATCAGGAAAGTAGGGCGCCTGGGTGGCTCAGTTGGTTGAGCAACTGCCTTTGGCTCAGGTCATGAACCCGGAGTCCCGGGATCGAGTCCCACATCGGGCTCCCAGCTCCATGGGGAGTCCGCGTCTCACTCTGACCTTCTCCCTTCTCATACTCTCTCTCACTCTCTCTCTTTCCTAATAAATAAATAAATAAAAATTTAAAAAAAAAAAAAGAATCAAGCAAGTAACTTAGACTTTGAATATTTACAAATAGCACCAGCAAAAATTTAGGGGGCATTAACAGTGAGCTGGACGCTATTTTCAGCACTTTCCATGTAGCATCACATTTAATCCTCACAACAGGGAAGTGCTATTATTATCCTCATTTCAAAGAAAAGAAAATTGAGGCACAAAGAGGTAAAGCAACATGCCCCAAGTTACACTCCCCATAAGAAATTATGGAAGTCTTAAGGGCTGCTCATAAATATTTCACTTCTCCTCGGAGGCCCATGATAGGAATTGCACTTAGACTCTAAAAGGCACTGTTCGATCCACCATGTTCTCTTAGCTCTGGCTTGGTTATCACGGAGGTAGGTATTGGGATGGAGCCCAGGTTTCTGAGTGACTGTGACGATCATAGGCCTCCTGCCAACCTGAGTGGAACATTTAATATGAGCAAAAAACATTGTGTTAAGCCTCTGCAGCCTTAAGGGTTATCTGTCAACAAGCATACTCTAGCCAGTCCGGGCTGAACAGTGGTGATGCTGGCATCTGAACCCAGGCAGTTTATCTCCAGGGTCCATTCTCTAAACCACTACGTTACACTGCCTTCCAAGTGTGAGGTATTGCCTATACGAGCTTACTGTCCGTTGAAAATGGGCAGATACTGCAGAAGCAGCCAAATAAGAATGCTAAAGTAGCACCTGATGGATTTAGAAAATGAACAGCACAGAGTAAGTAAATGAGGTGTCAGAGAATGGGAAGATTGGGGTAGCAAGATATGTTGGTCCAAGCCCACTGGGTTGAAAAGGTAAGAAACCCATTCTAATTAGCCCAAGTCAATTGGCGTCAGGTTATAAATCTCTTGGAACCTAAAGTAGGGAAATTGGAACAACTGAGCTGCCTGCGAGCAAAAAGTACACCTGAAAAGTCAGCAAATTTGTCTTCCCAGAGATTGCATGTCCTCTCTTATGTCTGTTTCTCTTCGCTTTTCTTCTGTTTCTCAGTTGTGCTCTTCCCCCTGGCCCAACATGGCGCCAATCTCATGTACTAGATCCATCTCTGCCACAACTGAAGAGACTCTGTGTCACTTAGTGCAAGTTATTGAGAGACAAAATCTGCTTGGCTCAACCAGTTTCCCTTTGACCCAATATGACCTCTGGTTCAATTCCCTGCCAGGGAGAAGATCCCAGGCTAAAACAATGCCTTTGGCAGAAATGGAATGAGAGAACAAGTCCAAAGACAATGGTGTGTGGTTAGCAATGAAATCAAGAATGATTTAATCAAAGAAGTAAGAATTTTATTTAGATGAGCAAAGAGGAACATGGCCAGGGCCCTACAGGAAGAAGCATCAGCTTGTGTAAATACGCAAACGGTCCTGCAAGTTTGTAGGCAACGAGGAAGCCTACGGTGGCTAGAAAAAGCAAGCTCGGGTTGCTCAGGGGCAGGAGGCTGGAAAAGTGAAATGAGTCCTCAACAGATATTCATCAGTGACCTTCACCTTCACCTAAAGTTTATTTTCTAAGTGTCCTCTTCTAACAATCTGGGCTATGATTTCCAGGCCAAAGAGTACATGTCTTTTCTCTGAACTATCCATTTCTTTCATACGAACATTTCTTAATCTCTTTCAATTATCTCCTATGTTTTGGTCTGTTTTGGTCGATTATCTCCTATGTTTTATAGAAATTAATAAACATTTCTTACACCCTCCACGAGAGTGTGGGTTACCTTAAGGGAAGGGACTGTGTTTTATACCTATTCCTAGCTATAAAACACAGCTCAGTCCCCTTCACCTAACAGAGTTTCATAAATGTTTGTTGGCTAAAATAATTAAAAATAAATGAACCTCGCTTTAGGAAGAACAAAGAGCCAACTGACTTATGTGGCAACATCACAAAGACTTCAAGTTCTTTGAAAAGCAAAGAACCTCTAACATCTTAGGAAGGAAAGTTCTTAATTACTATCGTGACTCCCCACTGTTCTTCCCCATCTCACTAACTAGTCTGGAGGTGCTGGGGGCCTCCCTCCCTGCTCTTCAAAATTAACAAGCCACTTTTCAAAATAATGGATTAAGTTTTAGATATCTGAATCAATTTCATAACACCATAATATCTACTATTAGATTACTAGGTCATATGTGAATATAATGGCTGGAAGTGTACAAATCTAGTAAAACCAGAGACTTCCAAGCCATCATCTGAATCTCAGCTCTACCTAATATTAGGCAAGTTATTTTACTTCCGGGAGTAAAAAACTGGATATAATAACATTTACCTCATACATTTAGTGTGAAGATTACACAAACACACACATGTGAAATTCTTAGCCTAGGGGTGCATAGTAGATGTTAAGAAATACTTGTTCTCTCCCTAGTGTCCCCTTTCCTTTGATGAGAACTGCATTTTGCTAAGCCAAGTGATGTCACATAACTCTGTGTCATATTGCTCTTTGGACAGATGGACCAGCTGCAATTTAGACTTCTGAATAGAACCCCCCAGTGCTAAATTGTATGGCCACTCAGGCCTCAATGGCCTTTGATCTCCGCAGAGTGCTTCATCTCCTCTGGTCAGCGACTGTGCCTCCTTGTCACTCTGGAATAAAAGAAGGTCAGAGCACGGCCCCACACTATTGCAAGTGACAGACTATCTGAGACATTGCAATTTGGCTCATTCCCTGTTATGACAATGATGGTAACAAGAACTGAAAATGGCACAACACAAATGCATTCCTGAGACCAAAACTGTAATAAAAATGGGAAATTTTACAGGAGCTGTTATCCCCAGAACAGGCTTCTCATGGTAATTGTGTGGATTTTTGTTTTTCTTTATTTCTTGTTTTTTATAATCTTGTTTTCAGATTTGGGTATTGACAGTCAGGAAAACAATGATGTTTACCTAGTAACAAGGTTGTAACATTTGAATAGACCAAGGCAACAAATAAATGCTAAAGATAGTTTCCTTTGCAGAATTAATTTTCCCACATTATACTTTTGATGTATTAAGAAAGAAGAACACATCAAGATCATAGTGAACAAAATTTGCATCTTGTAAAACACACCTTCTGTTAAAGCAATAGTTCTCAAATGGGAGCAAAACTTCCCTGTTTGGCCCCTCTTCCCACATACAGCCACCCCCAAGGTGACATTTGGCAATATGTAAAGCTATTTTTTCATTGTCATAATTGGAAGGGGAGCATCACTGGCATCTAGGGAGTGGGCAGAGAGCAGGAAAGCTGATAAGCATCCTACAGTGTACAGGCCAGATATTATCCCACCCAAAAGGTTAATAGTGATGACATTGAGAAACTTCTGTTAAAAGAACTCAGACTTCTTGCTTTGCTTAAATCTTAAATGCATTTAATTCTTTGCTTTGCTTAAATGCATAACATCTCGTTACCAAATACTTCTGTATCTCATTTACTTGGGATTTATTAGAGGAACATTGTTTAAAAAAGGAAAACAGATAAAATAAAGACTTATAAAATAGGAACTAAAAAGCTAAATCGCAAACTTTTCAAAAGTCAATATGAGCCACATAAGCAAACACTGTATTAGTCACCTTTCTTGTTAGCATACTCAGTTCCTAACACTTATATTTTGCTTTAAATAGCACAATTTTAATCATCTCATTGGATCTTCTCAAAAGTCCTGTGGGGTAGATATAATTGTCTATAATTTAAAAGGGACCAAGTGAGATTCAGAGAGGGTAAGTATTTGTCCAATGAAACATAGGTAATAAGAACACCACAGGAAACAATGAGAAAAATAAATGCTTAGGATCAGGAATGTTGAGCTTCCTAAATGTCTCCCATTCCCCAGCCACACGTCATTGTTTCACCCTGTGAAACCCTGGCCTCCACACCACACAGCAGGAGTGGTGATAGCTAGCTGGGGGGTTATGGGGTTGGCGGGGGGAAGGGTTGGTCACCATAGGGATTAACTGAAGCCATGGATCCCAAACAAAGGAACTCACCTTATGTGGACTAAGACACAGAGGTGGCAGAGTGCCAGGGCCTAAGCCAGATGTTCCGATTACAAATCCAGCGGACTTTCCTCCATCCCATGAGGGCCCACCACGTGTTCCTAACACTGTAGGCATTGAGGCGGCCAATTTCAATAGCAAATGTGTATAGTTTGCCTAAGGAAAAAGAAAAAGAAAAAAGAAACACCTTAAAATCACTTAGAACTTTTTTACTTTCAACCGTATTGTTCAAAATTGACAGGAGATTTTTTTCTCAGCCAGGACAAGATAAGGAGAAACTTTCCACTTTCCATGATTGAATAGTGTGCGTTTTTGTGTGTGTTGGGGGGTAGGGATGGGGAGAATGAAAGCATCTCAAAACAGTCTAAGGCAAAAAGGGACTTAATCATCTTCACTGAAATGAAGAGAACATGCTTTTATTTGTTCAGAGGAATCTCAGACCAAGAGAGTATATTTTTCTCAAGCATCCAGCAAATCTTCTGGGGCCTGAATCAAAAAGAAGCAAAAATTAAAAAGAAAACTTGACCCCGTAATTCTACTTCTGGGAATTAATCTGAAGGGAAAATGAAACATATAGAATATGTATATATGATATATATACATATTATATATATACATGTAATTTTACCATCCAACACACAAATTGTAATATCATCAGTGCAATTCTATAAATTATGTAATCTTTTATAAATATAAAAATTGAAACCAAATGAAATCTCCAACAAAAGGAGAATGGTTAAGCAATCATTAAAAATTATGGTAAAGGTAAAAAAAAAAAGGGGGGGGGCGCCTGGGTGGCTCAGTTGGTTGGGCGACTGCCTTCGGCTCATGTCATGATCCCGGAGTCCCGGGATCGAGTCCCATATCGGACTCCCGGCTCTGCGGGAAGTCTGCTTCTCCCTCTGACCTTCTCCCCTCTCATTCTCAGTCTCTCTCTCTCTCATAAATAAATAAAATCTTTGAAAAAAAAAATTACAGTAAAGGGCAGTTATAACAACACAATGCCTGCTACAAATAGTGGTTAAGAAGAAAGCAAAAACAAAATTATAGATACAAAATAAACTCAATTTTGTTTTGGGAAAAGCCTAAATAAACAGATAGGAAACAGTCTAAAATGTTATAGTGGTGGGGTTATAAATATTTTTTTATTTTCTATTTTCTATTTTCCAGTTATATAAAATGAGCATATATTCATGTTAAAATAAAAAACCCACAAATATAATGACAAAGCTAAGATTACTTGAAAAAAAAAGGAGTTATGTTGAAAAAATACATAGAATTTTATCGGGGGATTTTGCTACTGCAAATAAAATAGTTCAGTAAGGCAGGGGTAAGAATAACTTGATTGTTACACCACTGCAAAGCCCTTAAGACCGAATTCCTCTCAGCCCATCAATTTCACATTGATTTCATCTTGACATGTAACATGCCCCTCAGTTCTACAATAAAAGAAGCAATGAAATATCAATGGTAACTTCTAGAGGACACACATACACATGTTGATTAAAGATTAATTTCTCAGCAGAGTGGCTCATCTTCAATATCCTGCCTTTTGTGTGACATAGGTCAGGTGACCTTAATGATTAATAAAGGAACCTGCTTTGAATGGCTCTGGGTTTCCAGGAAGTATGAGTTATTTTGAACTAAAGTCATAGAGGATGCTCTAGTTTGACCATATATTTTATTACAGAGCATCATAATCCGAGTAATGGATTATCTGAATGGTCTGAAATGCCACTGAAAGCTACCATATGTAAAAACTTGGTGATGGCTGATTCTAAATATGGGAACATGTTTCTGGACCACCTGTTGACCTGGACTATGTCCCATGATAAATTTTTTTCACCTTTTTCCTTTTCCTTCATGCATAATTTTCCAGCAAAACTTTCAGTAGCACATGACCATAGGGGTAGATGGGTTAAAGAGAATAATTAATTAAATGATCCTGATGATGTAATCAAATGGGCTAAATCCAGTAGGCATTCGAACAGCTCAATTGAAAATTCAGTTTAAAAAGAAGTATAAAAAAATCTCATAAATCCTTTTTGAGAGCTTTTTT
This sequence comes from Nasua narica, assembly GCA_028533885.1. NCBI lineage: Eukaryota > Metazoa > Chordata > Mammalia > Carnivora > Procyonidae > Nasua > Nasua narica. The sequence continues at coordinate 43,463,733 of CM052813.1, read as the reverse complement.
GGATTATCCTGCATGGTATTTTTTTAATTGATAAGAAATTAATATATCATAATTATAAGACTGGTCTATATGTAAATTATACCAGTTATGTACTATTTTATAGGATAATACATAATAAATGCCTAGCACAGTGCCTGACACAGAAAAAACAAAAAATAAAAATAAAAAGTGTAGATTCATAGCAACAGAAACATGAAGACAGAACAGATTTACCAGCCACCTTTTGTTCAACATAATGAAAACAATTAATTGGTCCAAAACACCGACTCCCTGCCATGGTTGTGTGCAGATCTGCAGTCACAGATTTGGGCGGTCACAACGACCTCACTTTCTTTCCCACCCAGAAAGGTCATTTCCATAATACGTAAACTTATCCTTCCCCCGGTTCTGCACAGTTTTTTCAACCAAAGATGGATATCTGTCCAAAGGTAAGTCAACAAGTTACTTTACATATGAATTTGGAATTGGGATAGAAAGGTGACCAGAAAAAAACAGAAGAAAAGAAAGGCAGCCATTTGCTATAGGTGGCTTTAGAAATGAACGATGTGAACGTGGCCATCCTCTGTTGTGTGAATGAAAAGTCAGAAAAGGCTGCACTGGAGTAAATGTGGAGAGAAGTCTGATAGGGCCTAATACAAAGACCCTCATCTCTGCGCAAGTTATGATCCAATTGGGAGACTCAGGATATATTTAAACATCAAAATAGCCCCTTTATTTGGGAGACAGTTTGTCACAGCTTTAGGTATGACAGAGTTGCCTTCCTAGTTCATAACCCCAGATTAGGCAGACCACTCAGCACAGTTATTTCCCTGTAGGTATTTTCCAGATATCTTAAAACATATGTAATTGAATATTACGCAGCCATCAAAAAAAAAATGAAATCTTGCCATGTGCAATGATGTGGATGGAACTAGAGAATATTATGTTAAGCAAGATAAATCACTCAGAGAAAGACAAATATCATATGATCTCACTGATACGTGGAGTTTAAGAAACAAACAGAGGATGACAGAAGAAGAGAGGAAAAAATAAAACAAGACAAAACCAGAGAGGGAGATAAACCATAAGAGACTCTTAATCACAAGAAACAAACTGAGGTTTGCTAGAGGGGAGGGAGGTGGGGGGATGGGGTAACTGGGTGATGGACATTGAGGAGGGCATGTGATATAATGAGCGCTGGGTATTATATGAGACTGATGAATCACAGGCCTGTACCTCTGAAACCAATAATATAGTTACTTAATTGAATTTAAATTAAAAAAAAAATTTTTAAAAACCATAATGGGATGAAGGAGCAGAACAGAATGTATGTCCTCTGTAAGCAGACAGGTCTCAAAATGAAGGAAGAGGCTGAGCCAAACATGCCCAGTGTATTCTTCCAAATCTAATTTGATACGTTGAATATGTTACCCCTTCCCAAGCAGGAGTGATCCCTTCCCAAGCAGGAGTAAGTGAAAGGGTGGAAAGTAGCCGGGAGTCCGACGCTAACAGAACTCTTTCCACATGGAAACATGGGACAGTTGGACTAAGAGTATGGATTAGATTCCAGCTAGGTTGCTCTTAGATTCCATGAGATCCCCTAGTATTCTTCTCATAAATTTTCCTCTGGCTTAGATTAACTTGAGTTGGTTTCTCTTACTTAAAATCACAATCATCCGGAGACAACTGTTTGGGATTAGCATTCCACATTAAACTATCAAAGGACACCACCAGTGCTAGCGTCCCAGGAGAATTAGTTCTAGTCTCTCCACGTTTTGTTTTTATGTTAAAGGTGACAAAGTAGCACTCATAGAGATAACATAGACATGGTTCTAACACCACTTGCTTTGGGCTTTAATGAGCACATCATTAGAAACAAGTAATGTTGAGTCTCAGAAACTCTCTCCCTTATATATAGTCCATTAGTTGTGTTACACCGGACAGGAAAAGCAGCAGAAAAGACTTGATGAAGCAGAAGCCAAGAGACAAGATCCTCAGGCATCAGCAGGCTGTGACGTGAAAGCACATCAAAACGCTGGTGAGGCCATGCAGGTGACACTGTGGTGTGGCACCTCATGCTCCTTAGGAACCAGGCATCTATTCCTCGGCTGCTGCTAGTGTTGGCAACCGACAGCTTACCCTCTTCCTGGGATTCCCCCCTTACTGAAAGAGAGCTGCTTCCCCCAAGTTATGCCCTTGCTTCAAGAGGAAAGTGGGACGGCCAACATCCAATGACTGTTGGTGAAGGTGTATAGAGATCTGGCTCCCTTGTCTCAATTCCAGATGTTTCTGAAGAGCATTCCCAGGTTCAGAGTTCCCCCGAGATAAGCTGAGGCCCTCTGTGTGACCACTTCACAGTTCAAATCTCCCTTTGCCTAATCTTATTTCCCTCACTTCCTTCCAGATTTATTCCTAAAACCGCTCCCCAGTCAGTTTCTTGAATACAAATTTTTACCTAAGAGCCCGTTTCCTGGGGCACTTGATTTGCAACATCCAGATGTTCAGAAATAAACGGTATCGAAGGCATTATGGACCTACAGAGCTTTCTGCAGTGACTGAAATGTTTCATAGCTGTGCTGTCCAATACGGTAGCCACTAACCACACATGGCTATTGAGCACTTGAAGTGTGTCTAGGACTATTGAGAAAATAAACTTTTAATCTGATTTAATTAACTTAAATTCAAACATCCACCTCTGCTTAGTGGCTACCATACTGGACAATGTCAATCAGAATATTAGGATAAAAATTAAAATTCAGAGCATCAGGCCATGATCCTACCAAAAGCCTGAGGAAAAGAAGTCAAACACGGCCGGAAAGGATAACTAGGTACTGGGTACAAGGGAGGACAAAAATCCAGGTTTTGAAGACAAATTAGTGACAGGCATAATAATAATTACTGAGTACTAAAAGACCATGCAACCAACTGTCATACCAACTAAAATACCAAATAAACTTTGAACAGTAAAAATAAATAAATAAATAAATAAATAAATAAATAAATAAATAAATAAATAAATAAAATAATTACTGAGTACTTATGCAGGGCAATATTAGCCTCATTATTCAGCTGAGAAAAAAGTGGTTCAGAACTGGTACCAGGTCATACATGTGGTAAGATAGGAAAGCCAGAATCTAAAAATGACTCTAAAATTCATGCTCTTTTCAAAGTGCTCAAAAAGCACTTTGGCGCCTGGGTGGCTCAGTGGGTTAAAGCCTCTGCCTTTGGCTCAGGTCATGATCTCAGGGTCCTGGGATCAAGCCCAACATCGGGCTTTCTGCTCAGCAGGGAGCCTGCTTCCCCCTCTCTCTCTGCCTGCCTCTCTGCCTACTTGTGATCTCTCTGTCAAATAAATAAATAAAATCTTTAAAAAAAAAAAAAAAGCAGCAAACCCAGTCCGTAAGCAAGCAGCAAATATCTGCACATATTCTTAAGCCTTAATCTTTCTTCTCTTGTTTATGATTGTTAACCGCACATAACGACATAAGCGGAATTATGCGGGGGGAACTGCTAGACACCCAGTGAGTCCTCGCTGCCCCCCGTTGACTATCTACCACGTGCTGGGTACCTGAAGCAGATACTGATGTGAGTAAGAAATTAAGACATAACTGTAACTGGTGGTGAGTGGGGCTAACATCGTGTCCTTCCTGCTGACTGTCCATATTGCAGAGCCCTGAGGCATAGGAACCGCTCAAAGGGACTACCGGTAGGTGCAAATCTGGCTAAGATGGTAGTTCTAAATTCCCGTATTCCCTCTCCTCCTAGAGACGTGCCTGCCCGCTGGGCACAGGAGTGACCTCTAGGCAGGGAGGCGGCACTCCTCCCAGGGCAGGAACACCAGTCGGGTCAGAGTCTGGGTGAATGGCATCCCCCTACACGAAACTCTCTTGGTGCACCATTTTTCTAGGACCCACTCTGATTTCTGGTTGACTTTTTTTTTCAAAGAATGGGGTAGAGAGATCTCCTGGGCCGATCACAGCAAATTCGCAGCACAGAAGAGGTGATCAAAATAGAGATGTCCTTTCAGCTTGGAGCAAACCAAAAAGAGACAGTGGAAGTCAGAGGTTTTAACTGCTTTACTTCTCCCCATGTAAGCTTCATCCGTTAGCCTCATGGCCTTAAGCTCCTTCGCCGGTAATCCTGGTCCACCTATGTAGACAGCAGTCTGGATCCTTAAGGAGCTCCCAGCAATAAATTATTGCTCTTCGGGGATAACTGCTATGGGAAAGGGATGTACAGATGCTCGCGGGAGCATGCAGAGGCATGACTCAGAGCTTCTCTGTGCCTTTTGCAGCTGTTTGCAGTGAGGTCAGAGTTAGACAAGAGAGCTATTGAACAATAGCTTAATGTACGTGCATGACCCATGGTATATTTGTGAGTGCTCTTAGCGGTCAACCCCAATGAAGAGCATCAGGCTTCTTTCAAAGGGACCAGAGTGATCAATGAGTTGTTCTGGCCCAACCTAAGCCATCCACCAACCAAGGGAAGGGAAAACATGAGACGTATGTTGCAGGCTTCCCTGCCATATCCAAATCCAGGCTAGAGCTTTACAATCTCCTTTCTTCCAGCAGATTAAGCATACGCAGAAAAGAAAGTAAGGCCAAAACGGTTCCGCAAACCTCTTTCAAGTCATTAATCGTGAAGTCGGGCAATTTTAAAACTGACCTTGGAGCACCTAAGGTCAGTAATAAATTTTCCATATAATCTGTATCGCAATCCATGAGAGAAGACTTGAGTATGGACTCCTAAGGGCAGAGATGTTTCCACCGATCACTGTATTATCATGGCCTCGTGTGCCTCGTGTGTATTAGCCTTCCTTCTCCAGACAGTAGTTCAGAAATTTCAGCACACGTTTATAAAGCGTCTTTGTGCCCAGCATCATTCTAAGGACTGAGGGGGGAAAAAAGATGAGTAAAACATGCTGCTCCTTTGCTCTCCATTGGCTTACAAACACAGGATGCTCAATAAATGTTCTTTGGATTGAACTGCTGACTGAGTGGTTCAACACGGGCAGGCTCAGAATCACCATAAACTTGGAACAGAAGCCTCCCATCAATTGAATCCAAAAAAATATGTGAGATATAATCATGGGATACTGATAGACACATGCCTTGAATTTCTCAAGCACAGTTGTGAGCACTGTCTTAATAGACCTATGTGGATTTATTTCTTTCTATACCCACTCCCTCCCTGGCTTTTTTCTGAGCTATAAAGCCCAGGATGAAGTCTTCTGTCTGTGGCCATAGGACACATGGAAACACACAGATCTACACAGGGCTTGAACTGACGTCCTTCGTTAGCATCACGCTTCCACTAGCCGGGCCCCCCCACTGCAGATGGGACCAGAAGGATTTGCTATCACGCTGACACAGCTTTACTGCCTGTTCTTCCATATAATGTAGAACTGTTCTTCCAAGTTGTAGGCAAGCAGCATTGAAATGGACAACTTCTGGGGCGCCTGGGTGGCTTAGGGGGTTAAAGCCTCTGCCTTCCGCTCAGGTCATGATCTCAGGGTCCTGGGATCGGAGCTCTGTGTCAAGCTCTCTGGTTCCCCCTCTTTCTCTGCCTGCCTCTCTGCCTACTTGTGATCTCTCCCTCTCTCTCTCTGTCATATAAATAAATAAAATCTTAAAAAAAAAAAAAAGAAACGGACCATTTCTGCATTTCCCAATTTTGTGAGTATATCTCTAGATTAACATTTTGGAGGTTATAAAGGCGTTTTTTTTTTTTATCCCCTTAGCACTCTGGTCTATAAATCATGCTATTTATATTTGTTTGCCCCTAATTGTCCAAGGCAAACCGTCCTTGTCACTGGGAAATAAGGATGAGTGGTCACAGAGCGGCAGAACATGGGCAATCACAAATAGTCAGGGAAACAAAAACGAGCAACAAGATGAATGTACTGGAAGCAAGCGTAACAAAAAGAGACGGCAGTGAGCACAGACCATTGCTTCGGCCACGCAGCCAGGGCCTCTGTGCATAAATGCTCTCAGCAGGCTTCGGAGGGAGAGCTGGAAATAAGTTTATACCCGAGGCAAGACAGACTGTCAAGTTAACTCGAGGCCAACAAAGGAACAGGTGAGAGGAGTGTAGATGTGATTGGCAGGGACCACTCGGCACTTGCTGCGTCACACCCCAGACTATCTAGTCTCCTCAAAGAACAAGGTCTCTTGCCCCTGAGCCAGTGTGGAAGGCCTTTCTGGCTTGCCTCTCTCCTGGGCCCCCCGGGGTCCCAGACTAAAGGAAGGGACTGTAGAGAAAACGGACCTCCTAACACTTGGGGCTCGGGGATACGTGTGATGCACAACAGCAGTGGATCCCGCTCTCTTGTCACTAGTTCACCTACTGGAGAGGGGAACAGTCCCCTACGCTGCCCCCAAAACCGCAGCTGCCAAAATTTAACTTGTTTTGAAGCTCGCGCAACTTTGATGTTTTCTGAGTCCAGCCAGGCGCTTCATTAAAGCGGCATGGAGACACCAGCTATGTCTCCCCTGGGGCGAGCTGGATGAGCTCCAAGCTAGAACACCAGGCACACACAGGCAAAATTATACAGACACGGAGGTAAGCCTCATTATCTTCCCAAGACACACTTTTACCTGCTTTAGTTAATTGTTGTATTTGTGCAGGGAGGGGAGTCCCTTCATCAAAGAGCTGTTTTCAAGAGATGTGTGGTCTGGAGTCTGTGGGAACCTGTCCAGTCGGAGGCTCACAACTGAACTGGAGGCCCAAGCGACGAGACAGGGAGCTGGGAACCGTGCTTCCTCCCCTGCAGGGGAAGGCAATGAAGCAACTTCAAATTTGGGGAAACCCTTTGTTCCCACCAAATAGGTCCCACAAAACTGATACTTTGAGAACTATAGCTTGTCCTATTGGAATCAGGATTATTTGACCTTAAGATCATTTACAATCGAGGGACAGCAGTTGGGGGGAAGAGGGCAGGAGAAATGCTTTGAATTCACTGCCATGCTCCTGAGACTTTCCACAATATGGTATTTATGTGAGATGATTCCCTTCAAAACCATGTGATTTCATGCAACAATTCCCAGTTCCTTTATTCGTTCATTCATTCATTCTCTCAACAGTATTTATTTTCTATATGCCAATCATTGTGCTAGACCCTAGGAATATGGCACTAAATGAGATAAGTAGGGTTCCTCTCTTTTTATAGCTAACCAGTTAAATAAGTACTAAAGTGTGATTTTTTTAAAATGAAGGAGTATGGGCAGGAAGCAATGCACACAAATGGATCACAAGTCTAACCTATTTAGTGGAATATGGCAGCCTTTCCAAAAAAGTATATCACCAGGATACCCTGGATTATGTTGGGGTGATTAATGGTGCGAAGTCTCAGGAACTTACAAGTTCCTTGCTAACCCTAGATATCCACCATAGTATACCAAGGACTTCTGTTGGTCATGGTTACTCAGGGACCCAGGCTGATAGGACAGCCATCAACTCCAATGGCACCAAATGCTAAGGCAGAGGGACAAATACCTCTGAGGGCCTGGCACTAGCACTGCTGGAAGCATTGCTCAGTGTGTAACGGGGACCTGTTGTTTCCACAAGGCCCCTGCCCCTCCCCCCCGTAAGTGGCACATATCACCCTCCTCGATTCTCTTTGGCCAGGACTAATCAGGTGCTCCATTCAAGTAGGAAATGCAATCATCACAAGTGCCCAGTAATGACTTGTACAATAAGTAATGACTCCAGGTCATGAAGCAGGAGGGGGCTCTGGGGCCTGAGGAAAAGAATTCCAGACATATACCAAGGCAACGACATGTGTGAAAGCCATCTAACTTTTCCCTGGAGTGCACTTCTCTTCTCTAGACACAAGTAATTATACACCTGCCTCCAGACTAGACTGTAAGTTCCCAAATTCATACTTCCTAGCACAGCACCTGACACAAAGCAGATGCTCAGTACATACTTGTAAATAAGGAAAACAAGATTGCCTTCTGGACTGGATAGAACAGATCAGCTCAAGAGCATGCAAAGTTCGCCACAGAGCCATAATGACCTCTAGGCCAAATAGAGACTCACTTGAAGACTTTCCTGAGCTGCCTCTATCCCACTCCTACTCAGAAAGAACTGAGCCCTTCTTCCTTCTTACCCCAAATATAAACTGTACAGCTAGTTTAAGGACCTGCAGTACCTTTGTTGCTTTTATCCTACTAGATGTTGCGAGCTGGGCCCCATCTATTTGTCTGTGTAGCTGTGTGGAGACCAGTGCCTAGCGCAAGGCAGGGGTTCAGTAAACATCTACTGGGCGATCGAATGGATCTACAATAAAAGATACCAACAGAAGGCTATTTGGACTGCAATAGAAGTGTGGGGAAGTTAGGTAAGTAGACACTATAGGGGTCGATAGACTGAGACAAACACCTGTTTCAGTCACAGGTATGTCTCCCAATGGGTGCTGCAAGTTATTACAACCTAGTTGAAGTTGGATTTAAATCACACCGGCAACTTCCTCTACTCTAATGTCATGCTTACACATGACATTTGAGACCCAAAGTGCCATCACCTTTCAGGTACATCCTGGTCTCTCCAACACACTGTTTTCTTTCCTCTTCCTGTCTGCCCAGACCCTACACTTCTGCCAGAAACCAGTCCACGACGACCACAAGGGCATCCACCTTGCGTCTGTTTCACATTGGAACTTCACAAATGACTTCATGTGTCTTTTCACCCTCCAGAAAGGCAAGTTTTGTGGCATTCAGCCATAAATAATGATTTGTTGTCATTATCAATCAGAGGAAGAGAAAAAACAGTGTGGTGCTTTTCACCTCTCCTTCAGGTTTGATTTTGCAGAGTAGCTGAGATGCTGCTCAGTCTCCTTTCTCTCCCAGCTCCACTGGCCTTAGTGACTGCCCAAAACAGCAGGGCTCCAGGCAAATATCCGGGCTTGTGACCACAGAAATTTGTATGGAATGTCGATTTTCACGCATTCGAGGTAAACCAGGCTTCTCTAACTCTCAGGAGCCATATGTTCTGCCAGGAGACCTGCCCCCATGGCGGCAAAGGCAGCCCGTCACTGTCACCACAGTTGCTCAAGGAAGGGCTTGCGAGCTGCAATTTTTCACACCATTAATGCATTGCTTACACCAAGGAGCACAGCTGGCAATCCTGGGATAGCTTTAGAGGCTTTGGTGAGAAGCCTGGAGACAGAACTATCAAGGAGGAAGTGAAAGGTGATCCCTGGGACTCTACCAGCTAACTCCGTGGGGAAACAGTACTATTTATACGTTTCCCAGAGCTCCGCTTCTGATTGTAATGGGGCCCGTGACAAATGGGGGCATTTTTACATTGCCTCACTTTAGTAGGACTAACAGGATGCCGGCATCATGAGCCATGCATAATAGCTTCCTGTGCATGGGCCTCAGGCATCCATGACTCACTTTGCAACTGATACTTACAAGCTTCTAAACATGCTCGTCGTTAGAGAACTGTATACAGCCTAAATTTCTATCATAAGCCTTATGGTGCTGTTCATGGGTTAAGAGCATTTCCTTTCCAGTTATACTGCCTGGTTTCAGACCTCCACTCCTTCACTTTCTAATTGTAAGACTTCAGATACGTTACCCTCTCAAAGTCCCAGATTCCTTACCTTTAAAAGAGGAGTAATAAGACCAACTATTTATGGTGAAGATTAAATGAGAAAACGAATGTACAGTGCCCAGCATGGAAAATGAGAACGATTTTTTTAACTCAATGTTTTTTAACTTTTTTTTTTTTTTTAAATAGAACACATGTTAGGGTTTCACAAAATGGTGGAATGATTACTAGGTAGAAATTGCAGGAAAAGAGATTTCAGGGAGGTGTTTCTTCCCAGTATCAAGCCCTGCCGTGGGAAAAAGGACATGCCTTTGATAAATATTCATTGAGGACCTACTATTATATGAGCCACTGGGCTCCAGGTAGATAAGATGTCTGTCACTGGCCGTGTTTAAGTGTGGGATGGGCAACCAACCGCCTGGTGAGAGCAGGAGTCAGCAGAATGCATCCACCCCGGAAAAGCTAACACAACCTAGGGAGACCCTGGGGTAAGGAGAGTTTTAATCAGATTTCTAGCCCGAATAATCAACACGCACCCACTTGCATCAGCCTCAAGTTGTGTGTGGGCCACTTCATTCTGATAGGTGTCTGTATTAATAAAGAAGGATAAAATCGAAGGGGGTGGGGAGAACAGCAGGAAAATTACATAATTGCCTATTCCAAATTGCTTGAAAGTCTTACCTGAAGAAACATACATCATAATTAGGGCCTCCGGGTGCCATTTAAGAGAATGCTGGAACAATTCAATTGCTTTGCTCCCAGGCACTCTGAGAATTTTTTTCTGATTGTTGCCATTATTATTTTACCGAAAAGTGTTAATCATTACTGTAGGATCTTCAGTATCACAGTATGAAAGGGGAAATCTCCTTACCACCTTGAGCTTGCTTTTCCATTGGTATCGACACTTGAAAGGAGAGGTGGGTGCAGAAGCGGGGGAGGGGGAGGGGCAGGGGCCTTGGGGAAACATACAGGTCCCAGTTACACATTGAGCAATGCTTCCAGCAGGCCAAACCTTCCATCTGACGAGTTCCCAACGCCCTCCCCGAGGACAGCGAACCTGGGGGATTAGCAGCTGCTAGGCTGAGGAGGTGGCAAGGCAAGGTGACAGCCGAAGCACACCATGCGGTTAGTGGGTGAGAATGTACCGGGGAAGAAAACTGGCAAAGGAAGGAGGACTGGAAAAGGCCCACGAGTTACATTCGGAGAAGGCAGCCCGCCCCAGTAAGCACTTACAATATGCTCCCAGATGTCTCCTTTGTGTTTTTCATCTGCCACTGTGGGTCTCAAACTATGCGCGTGAGTCACCTAGAAATCTTATTCAAGTGCAGGTCCTAATTTAGTAGGTCTGGGGTAGAGCCTGCCATTCTGCATTTCTAACAAGATCCCAGGTGATGCTGGCACTCACGATCTCCAGGCCACCCACTCTAAGTAGCAGTGTACCAGATCGCGGCTGGCAAATTACAATTTGTAGGCCAAACACGGGCAGTTGCCTGCTTTCGTAAATGAAGTGTGATTGGAACCCAGCCCCGCCCAAGAGTTTCGTATTGTCTATAGCTGCTTTTCGGAGCAACGGCAGAGCTGAGCATATGCAGCAGAGACTTCTGGCCCATAAGGCCTAAAACATATTTTCCATCCGGCCCTTTACGGGAAAATGTTCTAATCCCTGTCTTAGACAACCCTGGGTATTGAATCTAAGAAAAAAAGATGAAATGGTGTTCTTACAGCCTAAAGGAACTTGGATTACAAATTTCAACAAGTAAAAGAAAAGTTCTTGCTTCGGCAACACAAAATGACAATTTTTTTAAGATTTATTTATTTGAGGAGGGAGCAGAGAGAGAGAGAGACTCTCCAGAGACTCCACGCTAAGATCACGACTCGTCCTGAAACCAAGAGTCAGATGCTTAACCGACTGTAACACCCTGGTGTTGGACACTTAAATGGCAATTTTTATAGATGCTTAAAGGAGATTCGTTGTCTGTAAATGAATCTAAGGAGAAGACATTCTAGAGTTCCATGGTTCTAGAGGAGAGACCTGGTCCCTTAAAAATATTCTGTAAGTTTGAAAAGAACTAATGAAATCCTGCATGTTATCTGAAGTTGATCATAAATTAGGTTCAAGACACAAGTTTATGAAGGCATCGCAGATCAGATGAAAAGAACATGTCTCTGCTCCTTGCTGCCTCACCATGGTTTCCTTAGCAACTTGGTTCTTTTTCTTCAATGGGGTACCAATAGCAACAACTGAAACTTAATTTTACATGACACAGCATTTTTCCAAAATTATTTTTCACATGCAATATACTACTAGATCTTCACATTAATCCTCCAATATGGGAAATTGGAGGCTAATTCTTTCTGATGCAGAAAAGCAGAGAAGTAAAGTCTTCTCTCAGGGAACTCATAATCAGCCATAGTCATAAATATCAGTGCATTTCATAATGGCCAGTAGAGGGGACACAGGTATGACTCAGGGAAGAGCACAGGCTGCACAATGATACCAAGTCAGTATCAGATAGGTTTTTAAGTTAAAGGAGGGAGGGCGCCTGAGTGGCTCAGTTGGTTGAGCAACTGCCTCGGGCTCAGGTCATGATCCCGGAGTCCCGGGATCGAGTCCCGCATCGGGCTCCCAGCTCCCTGGGGAGTCTGCTTCTCACTCTGACCTTCTCCCTTCTCATGCTCTCTCTCACTCTCTCTCTTTCCTAATAAATAAATAAATAAAATCTTAAAAAAAAAAAAAGTTAAAGGAGGGAGTGGTAAGGAATGAGAAGATTGCAACGAAAAATGGGTAACAGAACCAAACCTAAAGGAAAGAAAGATGTTGATGGTAGCATTTTACAGAGAATGTTCTTATGAGATAGAAATTCTCATATTAGAAAAAAGAAAGTTGAGGCTCAGAATTAATACAGATTAATTATTGAAGGTAGGATTCCTGCTGGAATCTTCTAACTCCAAACATTCTTTCTACTATGATAGTGGCTTTTCAAGGATGATTCTTTTTTCCAGAGGATAATGTAGTATGGGATGACAATGACAATTATGATAATGATGACTGATATTTATAGCGTGTTTCCAATGTGCCAAACCCTGTCTTTCAAAGAACTAGCTCCAATAGATGGATGTTATATACTAGAAGATTTCAGCTCAGTATAATTAAAATCCTACAAATCTTTGGAATGTCTGGCAGAAGAATTGGTGTATCATACATAATAAGCCTCTCTTTCTTAAGAGAAGTGCCTATGATGAAGCTGATCCACAAGTGGTTTTGTAGCAGAGATTGCTTTTTGTTGGCTATGAAGTCAGGATGGATGACTTCGAGGGTTCCCTTCAACTCTGCATATCTTCCAGAAAGGCCAGAGAGTTTCCCAAAGCCACCCAGTGACTCAGTGGGTGGGCCAAAGCTAGAACCTACTCTCCCACTTCTCTTTTCTCAACCCCCTTCTCAAGTGGGACTAGTAGTATCAAATGTAACTAATGGGAAGATTGATGAAGGACCAACCACAATATTCCTGGAAGTGGAATGGAGTTCAGTATAGAAAATAATAATGTAAATAGGCATAATTCTCAGCAGAACCCTGTGAGGGATTTACTGAACCTAATTTGAGCAACTGGAGGTTTTCCTCATTCCTCATTCCCTCAGTCATTAAGATACTATTCTCCAATTACATGCTTGTGCCAGTTAGAACTGTCCTTAGAACTCTTACTTCGGGCCCCACCCAAATAGTATACATTATGTTTCGACCATATTAGATTGTTACTTTTTTTTTCCTAATTCAGACACCATTATACATAGCTTTCTATATCACAGTAATGTAGCTATGAAATATGTATGAGGAAGCTGAGTGAATGTGAAACAAGACATGGTGAAACCCTAGGGAATAATGTGGTCTCTTATTTTATAGCATATTGTAATATTTTATGGTACTACGGATTCAATCACGTTTTCTTTATAGAATGATCTATCAATCCAATCCTTTCGCCAATGTAATTGAAAAAGCACTTACTGCAAAACTCAACTCTGAGCCTAGTCCCCACCCCCCCCAGGCATGGGAGTAAAAGAAAAGCATTCTATAATGAGCTTGGGACTGTAATCTCAAGGGGTTTTACACTCAAGGAGATTTGCAAGCATGTAACCAACTCCTAGAGAAAAATGCAGTACCTTCTAAAATAGCGGGCCAAAAGAAGTAGAATAGATAATAAGTACCTCAGAAGTCGATTCAATATTGAATGGGAATTTCAACATTAATTCTCATGTTTCAGCCACATTATAGATTGACTAGAATACCCCTGATAATCATTTAATTTATTCTCTCTTAACATCAATCCATACGTGCATCAGTTGTCATCCCACGTAATCAGCAGACATGAACCATGTCCCATTTGAGCGAGATGAGCTGGTCTACTGTGGCTACGTTATGATTTCAAGCCTCATTCCCTGTAATGCCTCTATAATGCAAAACCTAATGATTTTTTTCTTTAACCTGCATAGTCTCCAGAGGTGGTGCATCTGATTCAGTCTCTAAAGTAAGGTAAACAGTGTGGTTGGGAGGTCAGCACAGCATGTCGGAAAGCAATAGAAACAGCTGTGCAGCCAAAGAAGTGCTTAAGATTCTTTTGAAACTGACTTTAGTTTTTAGTACCAGAAAAAAATGAAATCAAAGGTACTGGTACTCCTCACCCTTATCCCAAATATAGATTTTCATAAATTAGTCAAACACAGCTCTAAGAGCTGGTTTATCTGGAGGTTAATCTCAGATGAGAAATTAATGTTTAATTAATTTTAGTCAAGATAAAAGGTGGCCGATATGCTCCCTTTCTTTTTGTTTAGCTGGAATCTAATTACAACGAGGTCATTCACTCCTTCACTGGCTCTGCAAATATTTGTTTAACTACCTGAAGCCTTTTGTTTTTTAGCTAAAGCAAAACTCACTAGAAACTTTATGTTGCATGTTTCTTAATTTTAGAGCTTTGCCTAATTCCCCAGGGATACCATCCTTGCCTTGAGTGAGTAGTTGAGGAAATTTACATAGAAAATATTTGCCACCTGGAACCACTCCCTAATGAGCAAAAATGCCAAATCAGTGCCTTTGGATTTCTAAATGACTCTGACATAATGAAGCAGTATTATAGATTAGTTTAAATTATCTTTAGTCTGGGAGACTTTCACCATCCAGTAAATGGGTTTTGTTTAACCCTCTCATCATGCCATAGTCTAATTTCTTGTTTCTCAAGATTAGAGGTTCGCAGCCTTGCCTGTACACCAAGAAATACATGAAAACTAGTGAGACCTGGTATTCATGCCTGGAGAGACTGTTAAACTGGTCTGGGGTCAGGCCCAGGGTTTGTTTAAGTATCCCATGTGTTTCAGATATGCAGCCAGAATTTAGAACCACCACTCTAACTTAGGAGAACACAAGAGAACACAATGTCCTTGCTTTACGAACAACCTTCGGGTGATTCAACAACCCTTACGCCTGCTTAATAAACTCCAGAATCCCTAATGGGGTTGTCAGTGCCCTCTGAGATCCGGCTCCTGTTTTTATGTTGCTCCCTCTCCCGAGATCCTCAGCGGAGTACTTCCCAAGCTGCCAGTCTTCAAACCTGCCACTCCTTTCTGATGCTGGTCCTTAGAAAGTTGCTCCCTTTAGTGAAACATGCTTCCTCCACCTCTTAATTTGGCCAACTTCTATTGATCTCTAGTTTGGGTTGAAGTGTTGCTTCGTGTAAGTGGAACATTCTGACCCCACCCCACGACTCTCATCCTAAAATAAGTTTCCCTACCACACCTAATACCTTACTTGTTCATTACAGGGAAACCACAAGGTCTTGGAGGACAGGAACTGTGTCTGTATTCTTTACTGCTGTGTCTCTACTACCTAGCCCAGTGTCATAACACAATAGGAGCTCCTTCACTATTTGTCATTGAAGCATACCAGAAATTTGAGCAGGAAAATGTTTATACACAAAATGCTTACCTAGTAAAAAGTGATCATGAAATGAGCTGAAAAGGACTGAGAGCAAATGCTGGGGGTAATCACACCCCTAGGTGAAAGAGAGTACATAAGGAGGGAACTAAAAATTTGGAAGCATACCAACTCACTCCTGCAACTTAGACCTCATTGAAAGGATCCAACCACAACCTGCTAAAAAACAGAAATTTCACTGGGTGTTGTAGGCTAGAGCTGATCTGCAGGAGGTCACATGTTGGGGTGCTGATAAAGTTCATGGGGGTGCCATGGGGTAAAGTTGGTTTAATGAAAGTGTTCACTGGGGTGCTTATAGATTATTGTTGGTCTATAGGAAGGCTTCTTCTACTTAAGTGCTAGAAAGTCTCATGGGAGATTAAAGGCCACAGGGCCACCACCTGGGGCAGCTGAAGGAAGAAGAAAAAAGCACACCAGGAAAGCCTTTCTCTGCAATACCTGTAGTGTTTCTCTAGCCCCCTCTACTGACAAAGTCTAACATTACACCAGCTCTCAAAGTGAAGTGTCTATACTGTCCAGCCCCAAATCACAAAGTACAGCAAAGAGCAGAAGATTCATAGCTAAGAGGCAATAATTTGTTAACTAGAACTATGAAAGATAGATTGATGTATAGATATATCCCCAGTAAAAACTAAGAAAATATGAATCCCTTTACAAATGTAAGAATCAATAGTATGTTCAAAAGAAAACATGAAAGCTTGACATTCACTTTCTCCTATTACATTTCTTATTATTTCTTTTTTTTTTCTATTCAGTTCAAAACCCATACCATACTGATGACTGCCATCTCATCTATCCCTATTAGAACTGTACCCCTCTCTTCATGGATCTCAAAAGCTATGTAAGTTGGAGAAAAGCAAATCTTGGATCAGAAATTTCGTGGCTTTGTTTATTTGCAAGATGGACATTAAATTCCTTTAATTCTACTTTTCAGGAGATTCTGGTAGCTACGTTGCAAACAATGAGAAAGTATAAACCAGAGAAAATAAATTAATCGGGATATTGCTTGTCATACTTTCATATCATTAGGGATGTCTGAGTGCCAAGTGAAAGCTTTGATGCAAAAATTAGAGCACAGAATTATAAGATTCTTTTGATCCTTGATCGGTGCTCATAACTTCTGTGGAATTTCAACTGTGGCAAAGAATCATTAGTTTTCTGCTATATTTAAACTTCTGCTTTATTTAATAAGCAAACAGTGAAAATAAATGCACATAGCAGAAAGATGATCTTTAGCTGGTGTCAGGGACTGAATAAATAACCATCTATTCTAGCCTATCCTTTCATACAATCAAGTACTTGACTCAGAATCAAGTGAATTTCTGAAAGCAATTAAATTTGCTTAAAAACATTCATGCATTTCTGAGGGTACAACTAACGCCCCACCCTTTTTGGAAACCTTTCTAAAGAACAATTAAACAATATGCATAAATAAGGAAATAATCTGATATATTTTTTTTTAAAAAAAGCTTTATTCTAAAAAATCTGTCATGGGATATTTATAAGCTACTCCCATCCCATCAAAAGAAACCAAAAAACTGACAATAGAATTGTGGTATCATCTGATAATAGACATTCATGTAGGCATTAAAAATAAGCAAAAGGGATAGTTGTTGAAGATGGTGGGTAGGAGGACCCTAGACTCACATCATCCCATGAATACAACTAGGTAACTCTCAAATCATCCTGCAGATCCCAGAAACTGACCTGAAGACTGGCAGAACAAACTCTACAACTAAAGGAAGAGAAGAGGCCACATTGAAGAAGGTAGGAGGTGCAGAGATGTGATTTGGAACAGAAATGGAGCTGCAGTTGCAGAGGACTAGAGACAGCACACAGGGGGAGAACACATGATACAGGGCAGTGCACATGGGTAAGATGAAGCCCCATAGCAACTGGCTTGGAAAGCTAGAGAGGCTGAATTTCATGACCTCTGGTAACCAGTGGGGCCTAAAGCCTAGAGTTTAAATGCGGGTGAGCCTGGAGGACATGGGGACTGCTCTTGGAGAAAAGGCAGGCAAACAATCCTCAGACATACAGCCGAAAACAGTGATTGGAAGAGCACCTGAAGCACACAGTGGAGAGGTTCTTTGCTCATTTCAGAGAGTGTCCCAAACAGGCGGCATTCACAGGGGAATGCTGGGGACACAGGCACCACTTCCCTCCAGCAACCTACAGCATAAACACAGGGCCACCTGTGGGAACCAGCACAGCACAAACACTCACTACCTAGCTTATTTACACCAAGCCCTGCCTCTCACCCCCTCCACACACACACAATCCAGTGGAATCATCCTTCCCAGTCTAGCTTGCTTCAGTCCCAGCAGCAGGCTCCCTCCCCCACGAAATAAGCCCAGATCCCTACTCACACTGCACCTCTCACCTAGGGAATTTTGTGCAGCCTCAGTTCCAGTGGCAGTGGTGACAGGTCTCATTCTACAAGCAGACTAGGGCATAGTTAAAATGTACCACATTGAGGCTAGGGACCACAACAGGCAAAGAGCTTCTGCAGACAACTGGCCTGAAGGATAAAGTGGCCAGCACACAAAAGCAGAGCACACACAGCATACATTGGAGACTCCCAGACATGCCAGGCTCTTGGAATTAGGAGATACTACACTGCAGGCCACTACAGGATCTCTTCTTCATAAGGCCATTACCCTCAAGGGCAGGAAATGTAGCTGAATTTCTTAACACAGAGAAACAGGCACAGAAACTTAGACAAAATGAGAAAACAAAGAAATTTAGCCCAGGTGAAAGAATAAGGCCGTGGTCAGAGATCTAAGTGACATAAATGTAAGTAACACGCCTGATGGGAGTATTTAAAGCCATGAGCATAAGGATACTCACTGGACTTGAGAAAAGAGTGGAAAACATGAGTGAGACCCTTAACACAGAGATAAGGAATAATACACAGATAAAGGGCTCAATAAACAAAATAAGAAACATGGTTGATATAATGAACAGCAGGATAGAAGAAGTAGAGGAACAAATTAATGACCTAGAAGACAGATTAATGGAAAGTAAGTTAAACAAAAAAGAGAAAAAAGAATTATAAAAAAAAAAGACTTAGGGAATTCAGTGACTCCATCAAATGTAATAACATTCATATTATAAGAGTCCCAGAAGAATAGGAGAGAAAAAAGGGGGCAAAAGATTTTTTTGAAGAAATAATTTGAAAACTTTCCTAATCTGGTGGAAGAAACAGATAACTAGATTCAGGAGGCACAGACAGCACCAACAAAATTAACAAAAGCAAACTCGCATCAAGACACACTGTAATTAAAGTGGCAAAATATAGAGCTAAAGAAAAAAAATTAAGCAGCAATACAAAAGAAGACAGTCACATACAACTGAAACCCAATAAGGCTACCAGGGGATTTTTTCAGCAGAAACTTTCCAAGCCAGGAGGGAGTGGTATGATAGATTCAAAGTGCTGAATGGGAAAAATCTGCAGCCAAGAATACTTTATCTAGCAAGGCTCTCATTCAGAATAGAAGGAGAAAGAGAGTTTCCCAGACAAACAAAACGTAAAGGAGTTCAAGACCACAAAATGAGCACTGCAGGAAAGATTAAAGGGGAAATTTTGATTGGAAAGGTGAGATCAAAAGTGACATATGAAGGTAGGAAACACAAAATCAGTACAAATAAATATTTCTGTAAAATCAGTCAAGGGATTCACAAAATAAAAAGATGTAAAATATGGCAACATATACCTCAAATGTGGGGAGGAGAGGAGTAAAGAATAAGTTCAAACAGCTCATTGGACATGGGGCTAGATCTTTGGACAGCCATATTCTTCTCAAGCCAAACCAGGCCCACACAGAAGCAACCATGACTAAGGGACCTGCAGTTGGCATTGATCTTGGCACCACCTACTCCTGTGTGGGTGTCTTCCAGCATGGGAAAGTGGAAATAATTGCCAATGATCAGGGAAACCAAACCACCCCAAGTTATGTCACCTTCACGGACACTGAATGATTGATCAGTGATGCTGCAAAGAATCAAGTTGCAATGAACCCCACCAACACAGTTTTTGATGCCAAATGCCTGATTGGTCGGAGATTTGATGATCTGTTGTCCAATCTGATATGAAGCATTGGCCTTTCATGGTGGTGAATGATGTGGGCAGGCCCAAGGTCCAAGTAGAATACAAGGGAGAGACGAAAGGCTTCTATCCAGAGGAGGTGTCCTCTTTGGTTTTGACAAAAATGAAGGAAATCGCAGAGGCCTATCTTGGGAAGACTGTTACCAACACAGTTGTCACAGTACCTGCGTACTTCAGTGATTCTCAGCGTCAGGCTACCAAAGATGCTGGAACTATTGCTGGTCTCAACGTACTTTGAAACATCAATGAACCAACTGCTGCTGCTATTGCTTATGGCTTAGACAAAAAGGTTGGAGCTGAGAGGAATGTGCTGATCTTTGACTTAGGAGGTGGCACTTTTGATGTGTCCATCTTTACTATTGAAGATGGGATCTTTGAGGTTAAGTCTACAGCTGGACACACCCACTTAGGTGGAGAAGACTTTGACAACTGAATGGTCAACCATTTTATTGCAGAATTCAAGCGCAAACATAAGAAGGATGTCAGTGAAAACAAGAGGGCAGTTTGCTGTCTCCATACTGCTTGTGAACGTGCTAAGTGTACACTTTCTTCCAGCACCCAGGCCAGTATTGAGATTGACTCTTTATATGAAGGAATCAACTTCTATACCTCTATTACTTGTGCCCAGTTTGAAGAATTAAATGCTGACCTGTTTCGTGGCACCCTGGACCCTGTAGAGAAAGCCCTTTAGGATGCCAAGCTAGACAAGTCTCAGATCCACGATATTGTCCTGCTGGGTGGTTCTACCCGTATCCCCAAGATTCAGAAACTTCTCCAAGATTTCTTCAGTGGAAAGAACTGAATAAGAGCATCAACCCTGATGAGGCTGTTGCTTATGGTGCAGCTGTACAGGCAGCCATCCTTTCTGGAGACAAAACTGAAAATGTTCAAGATTTGCTGCTGTTGGATGTCACTCCACTTTCTCTTGGCATTGAAACTGCTGGAGGAGTCATGACTGTTCTCATCAAGCGTAATACTACCATTCCTACCAAATAGACACAGACCTTCACTACCTACTCGGACAACCAGCCTGGTGTGCTTCTTCAGGTATATGAAGGTGAGCGTGCCATGACCAAGGATGACAACCTACTTGGAAAGTTTGAACTCACAGGCATACCTCCTGCCCCTTGTGGTGTTCCTCAGATTGAGGTCACTTTTGATATTGATGCTAATGGTATCCTCAATGTCTCTGCTGTGGATAAGAGCACAGGAAAAGAGAACAAGATTACCATCACTAACGACAAGGGCCGTTTAAGCAAGGAAGACATTGAGCGCATGGTCCAGGAAGCTGAGAAGTACAAAGCTGAAGATGAGAAAGAGCGGGACAAAGTGTCTTCCAAGAATTCACTTGAGTCTTACGTATTCAACATGGAAGCAACTGTTGAAGATGAAAAACTTCAGGGCAAGATAAATGATGAAGACAAACAGAAGATTCTTGACAAGTACAATGAAATCATCAACTGGCTTGATACGAACCAGACTGCAGAGAAAGAAGAATTTGAACACCAGCAGAAAGAGCTGGAGAAAGTCTGTCACCCCATCATCACCAAGTTGTACCAGAGTGAAGGGGGCATGCCAGGAGGAATGCCTGGAGGCTTCCCTGGTGGTGGAGCTCCTCCCTCTGGTGGTGCCTCCTCTGGGCCCTCTATTGAAGAGGTTAATCAAAACAACCTGAGAATAAATAGGTCTAGCATTGTTCCACACAATATTCAAAGGACCCAAATTTGTAGCAAATTCCATGGCAGTTGTAACGTTGAGCTGCTATAGCAAATAAACTGGGCATTCTTGATACTTGAATATGGAATATGTGCACAGGGAAAGGAAATAAACATTGCACTTTATAAGCAAAAAAAAAAAAAAAAAGAATGAGTTCAAACATAAATGACCATCAACTTAGTATAGACTGCTATATGCAGAAGAGGTTATATACAAACCTAATGGTAACCATGTATCAAAAACCACTAATTATATGCAGAGGATAAAGAAAAAAAGTTCAAATATATCAGTAAAGAAAATCAGCAAACCATGAAAGAGAAAAACAAGAAAGGATCAGAGAAAATCTTCAGAAACAACCACAAAACAAATAATGAAATGACAAGAAATAACATATCTATCAATAATTACTTTCAGTGTAAATGGACTCAATACTCCAATCAAAAGACATAGGATATGTTAATTTAAAAAAATTTTTTAAAAAAGACATAGGATAACAGAGTGGATTAAAACAAAACAAAACAGAACAAAAAAACAAAATAAGGCCTATGCTGCCTACAAAAGACTCATTATAGACCTGAAGACACCTGCAGATTAAAGTGAGGGGATGGAGAAACATCTATCATGCAAATGAATGTCAAAAGACAGCCAGAGTAGCAATAATAATACCAGACAAAATATACTTTAAAACAAACACTGTAATAAGAGATAAAGAAGGATACTTTATAATAATAATGAGGACAACCCACCAAGAAGATATAACAATCATAAATATGTATTCATAGTTAATAACAAACACAAAGGAACTAATCAATAATAACACAATAATAGTAGGGGACTTTTACACCCCACTTAGATCAATGGACACATTATGTAAACAGAAAATCACAAAGAAACAATTCCTTTGAATGATACACTGGAACAGATGGATTGAACCGACATATTCAGAACATTCCATCCTAAAACAGCAGAATACACATTCTTTTAAGTGCATGCATAACATTGTCCAGAATAAATCGCATATTAGCCCACAAAACAAGCCTCAACAAATTGATGACAATTAAAGTCATAACATGCACCTTTTCTGACCATAAGCTATGAACCTAGAAGTCGGCCACAAGAAAAAAAAACCCTGAAAAGACCACAAATACATGCAGGTTAAATAACATGCTACTAAACAATAAATGGGTCAACCAGAAAATTTAAAAAGAAATAAAAAAAATACATAGAAACAAATGAAAACGAAAATACAATAGTCCAAAACCTTTGGGATGCACCAAAAGTGGTCCTAAAAGGAAAGTATATAGCAATACAGGCCTACATTAAGAAGCAAGAAAAATCTCAAATAAACAACCTAACCTTACCCCTTAAGGAGCTATACAGGAACAACAAACAAAACCTGAAACCAACAAAATGAAGGAAATAATAAAGATTAGAGCAAAAATAAATGCTACAGAGGAAAAAAAAAAAAAACAGATCATTGAAACCAGGAGCTGGTTCTTTGAAAAAAATCAATAAAATTGACGAACCTCTAGCCAGACTTATTAAGAAAAAAAAAAAGATTCAAATTAAATTTCAAATGAGAAAAGAGAAATAACAACCAATGCCACAGAAATACAAACAATTATAAGGTTTTGAGGGAGCATACTTCAACATAATAAAAGCCATATAAAAAAAAAACACAGCTAAAATCATCCTTAATTGGGAAAAATTGAGAGCTTTTCCCCTAAGGCGAGGAACAAGACAAGGATGTCCACTCCCACCACTTTTATTCAACATAGTACTGGAAGTTATAGCCACAGCAATCACACAACAAAAAGAAATAAAAGCATCGAAACCAGTAAGAAAGTAGCAAAACTTCCATTATTTGCAGATGACATGATAGTCCATACAGAAAACCCAAAAGGCCACCAAAAAAACTGCTAAAACTGATACATGAATTCAGTAAAGTTGCAGAATACAATATCAATGTACAGAAATCTGTTGCATTTCTATATATACCAATAATGAAGCATCAAAAAGAGAAATTAAGAAAAGAATCTCATTTACAACTGCACCAAAAATAACAAGATACCTAGAAAGAAACCTAACCAAAGAGGTAAAAAACCTATGCTCTGAGAAGTATAAAACATTGACGAAAGAAATGTAAAAGGACACAAAGAAATGAAGATATTCCATGCTCATGGATTAAAGAATAAATATTGTTAAAATGTTTATACTACCCAAAGCAATCTACACATACAATGCAATCCCTATCAAAATACCCATAGCATTTTTCACAGAATTGAAGCAAACAATCTTAAAGTTTGTATGGAACAATAAAAGACCTTGAATAGCCAAAGAAATCTTGAAAAAGAAAAGCAAAGCTGGAGGCATCACAATTCCAGACTTCAAGTTATATTACAATGCTGTAGTGATCAAAACAGTATGGTACTGGCACAAAACAGACACAGTGATCAATGGAACAGATTAGAAAACCCAGATATAAGCCCACAAGTATATGGCCAATTATTCTTCAACAAAGCAGTGAAGAATGTGCAATGGGAAAAAGACAGTGCTGAGAAAACTAGAAGCTACATACAAAATAATGAAACTGGATCACTTTCTTATACCAAACAAATAAATAAATTCAAAATGGATTAAAGACCTAAATGTAAGACCTGAAACCATAAAAATCCTAGAGCAGAACACAGGCAGTAACTTACTTGTTATCAGCAGTAGCTGATATCTTGTCTCTTGAGCAAAGGGAAACAAAAGCAAAAAATAAACTATTGGGACTACATCAAAATAAAAAGCATCTGCACAGCAAAGGAAACAATCAACAAAACTAAAAGACAACTCACCAAGTGGAAGAAGGTATTTGCAAATGACATATCCAATAAAGGGTTAGTATCCAAAATATACAAAGAACATATACAATCAACATCCCCCAAAAAATATTCCAATTAAAAACTGGGCAGAAGACATGAACAGATATTTCTCCAAAGAAGACATCCAGATGGCCAAAAGACACATGAAAAGATGCTCAATATCACTCATCACCAGGAAAATACAAACCAAAACTACAATGAGATATCATTTTACACCTGTCAGAATGGCTAAAATCAAAAACACAAAAAACAACAGGTGTTGGCGAGGATGTGGAGAAAGGGGAACCCTCCTACAATGTTGGAGGGAATGCAAACTGTTTCAGCCACTCTGGAAAACAGTAGGGAGGTTCCTCAAAAAGTTAAAAACAGAACTTCCTAATGATCCAGTAATCATACTACTGGGCATTTACTCAAAGAATACAAAAACACTAAATCAAAGGGATACATGCACCCCTATGTTTATAGGAGCATTATTTACACCAACCAAATTATGGAAGCAGCCCAAGTGTCCACTGGTTGATGAATGGATAAAGAGGTGATATATATGCACGACAGAATAATATTCAGCCAAAAAAAAAAAAAGAATGAAATCTAGTCATTCTCAACAACATGGATGGAGGTAGAGGGTATAATGCTAAGTGAAATAAGTCAGTCAGAGAAAGACAAATACCATAGGATTTCACTCATATGTGGAATTGATGAAACAAGACAAAGGAACAAAGGGGGGAAATGGAGTGAGAGACAGAGGCAAACCAAGAAACAGACTCCTAAATAAAGAGAACAAACTGATCGTTACTGGAGGAGAGGTTCGTGGGGGGATGGGTGAAATACGGAATGGGGATTAAGAAGTGCACTTGTCATGATGAGCATCAGGCAATATATGAAGATGTTGAATCACTATATTGTACACCTGAAACTAATAAGACACTATCTGTTAAAAAAAAATAAGCAAAGGACTTTGAAACAACACAAGGAAATGATTATTTTATAATGATCTCATGTTAATTGAAAAAAATGAATACAAAATCATGCTCCCTATATAATCACAACTAAAAAGTGCATGGGAGAAAGCTTTTTTTTTTTTTTTTTTTTTTTTTTTTTTTTACCATTTTCTGTAGGATGATCTTATAGAAATCAGGATACTAGGAAAAAAAGGTGGTAAATACAAAATTGTGGTAGACTGCCAAATTGTCCCCCAGAAAGGTTGTTGCACCACATTTACTTTTCCACTAACACTGCATTTAACGTGCTTTCTATGTGTTCTATAATGTGCATAAATAATATTTACACTGGAGAAAATAGCTTTTAGATTTTGCTCAAAAATTTTCAGAGTCCAATCTTAGAGATAGTGCCAATACTCTGACAAATTGAATACAGACAGTATAATTGTCTACTTCTTTTATAGCTCCCATATTTCCTGACAATAAAAGACATGCCTGGGATGTCAATCTGTGTTTAATTCATGCAACTGCCTTATTTAGTTGAGCAAATATATGTATAAATTGTTCAATGGAAGCTGTAGGGAGAAGCAAAAATAAATCAGAACCGAATTCTACCCTTAAATTCTACTCACAGGCTTTTACACGTAAAAACTATGAAACTAGGTAGATAAGTGCCACCAGCCAGGTCAGGATCCTACAGATGTTCACTATGATTTGGGAAGTGTATGGCTAGGTGATGGGTAGTAGCCACTATGTATGGGACCCTAGAAAATCTCTTGCTAGAAATGCAAAGGAAACCATGGCAGAGCCTGAAGGGTGCAATTCTATGTTCTCACCTTTGTTTTTGAAAATGATAATCCTCCTCCAGTGACACTGACATTCAGGAATATTTTCCACTACCCACCTTTCAATCATAGGATTAAACTTACTCCAAAACTGTCAGGTTCCACACATGCTACCTGATTCTAAGAATATACACATTAAATAAAATGATAAGATAAAATTTTTAAAAGTGTTCTAATTTTTAAGGTGTTTACACCTCACTCTAGTGAAAAAAACATCCAAATAATCAGAAATCAAAATTGTTTGAGTAAATATCTATTAAAAAAAAAAAAGCAGCTGAGGGGTGTCTGGGTGGCTCAGTGGGTTAAAACCTCTGCCTTTGGCTCAGGTCATGATCTCAGGGTCCTGGGATCGAGCCCCGCATCTGGCTCTCTGCTCAGTAGGGAGCCTGCTTCCCCCTCTCTCTCTGCCTGCCTCTGTGCCTACTTGTGATCTCTTTCTCTGTCAAATAAATAAAATCTTCAAAAAAAAAAAAAACCAGCTGAATCATATAGAAGATGTTTAACCTTTTAAGAAACTTCCAAGCTGTTTTCTAATAGCTGTGTAGTGATACCTTGTTTTGATTTAAATTTCCCTGATAGCCAGTGATTCTGAGCACCTTATGGGCTTATTTATCATTTCTGTATCTTATTTTGTGACATGTCTTTTCAAATATCTTCTCCATTTCTTTATCAGGTCATCTTCCTATTTCTGTTTTAAGGGTTCTTTGTATCTTCTGGATAAAAGCTCATTTTCAGATATATGTTTTGCAATTATTTTCTCATCTATGGCTTGCCTTTTCATTCTCTCAACATGGACATGAGTGTTCCTAGCAGCTTTATTTATAATAACCAAAAACTAGAAACAATGTAAATGTTCATTAACAGGTGAGTGGGTAAACAAATGGTGACATATCCATGCAATGGAATATTACTCTGCAATAAAAAGTAATAAACTATTAATATACACAACATTGATGAATCTCAAAATAATTATGCTGAGTCAAAGAAACCAAATAAAAACTAAGAATATATAGTGAATGATTTTATTTATATAAATAAACTCTAAAAGTCAAACTACTCTGAGGCACCCGGGTGGCTCAGTCAGTCCAGTGTTCAACTCTTAATTTCGGCTGAGGTCGTGATCTCAAGATTGTGAGATTGAGCCCCACGTCATCGGGCTCCACACTGGCTGTGAAGCCTGCTTGGGAGTCTTTCTCCTCTCTCCTCCACTCCCTCTCTCAAAAAAAAAATTTTTAAATAAAATAATAAATAAATAAAATGAAATAAAATTCAAACTTGCCTATGGTGGGAGAAAGCAGATCAGTGGTTGTTTGGGGTGTCCAGGGATGCATGAAGGGCAGGAAAAGAATGTCAGGAGGGATCACATGGGAGCATAAGAAACTTCTGGAAGGGATGGAAATGTTGATTATCACAACTATGGTGATGGTTTTACAGGTTCTTCATATGTCAAAACCTATCAGATGGTATAAGTTAAATACATATGTCAGTTATATTTCAGTAAGTATTAAGAATGCAATTTAGGGGGGCGCCTGGGTGGTTCAGATGCTTGGGCGCTTGCCTTCGGCTCAAGTCATGATCCTGGCATCCTGGGATCGAGCCCCATGTTGGGCTCCTGACTCAGGGGGGAGTCTGCTTCTCCCTCTTCCCCTGCCTCTTGCCCTGCTCATGCTCTCTCTCTCTCTCTCTCTCTCTCTCTGTATCTCTCTGTCTCAAATAAATAAATAAAATCCTCAAAAAAAATGCACTTTGGGAAATGTGACAATACAGGTAACTACAGGTTGCTACAGAAGCTCAGAGAAGGGCATCTAATTTTAACTCAGGGTTCAGGAGAGGCTTCCTGAAAGAATGGCGCCCAAGCTGAGGCTTGCAGAAAAGGACAGAAAGGGTGTGTGTGCCACCCTCTTCCACATCCTGACCAATAGACCTTGTCATCATTCATCTCATGTCACTTCAGAATCACTTCCAATACAGTATTCTAAGTAGGGAATCCTAACCTAATAGTATCAGGATGAGAGGTAAAAATGTATTTACCATCCCTGGAATCGGAATTATTGCGGAGAGGAAGGGGTTCAAGGATTTTAGAATATTCCACGTCAACCTGGTTCCCCTTGTCCCATCAGGAAACCTGAGCTGGTTGACCACAGAATCCCCTCTGTCCCCAGGAGCTCTTTGCAGACAGTGTCTTATCAGGCTGGATTTCCCAAAGAAGCCTCGGGCAGGAATTTTCATACAAGGCATTGATGGACGGTGCCCTCAGGAGACAACGAGGAGGGGTGCAGGGTAGGGTGAAGAGAGCAGCGGACCAAAGCCAGTCCTCAGCTGGAGCCTTGTTTTAGTCCCATCCCACGGGAACTCTGCAACAAAAACTGCACAGCAAAGATCTTCTCACCTTTGCGTCCCAGGTTAATCAGTCATTGGCTGTGGGGGCTGCAAGGTATGTGTTGGGAGGGGTGTGGGTCTCCAAGGGCAGTAACTTTGCAAGCAACATGGAAAACAGGAAGGGGATCTGTGAGCTGTTAGCGGCTGACATTTAGGGCACCTGGGGGATGGGGACCAGCCTGGAAAGAGGGATCTGGGCTGGACATCCAGCTGTAACCACAGTAACTCACTCTTTGCTGCTTGCTTCTCATATTCTGATCATTAGGCTTTACAACAGGGATCCTAAACTTAAACGCTTGCAGGAAGAGGCATGAGAGAGAATGAATGAAATGGCCGTAGGTACAGAGGAATATTTTCTTTACCTTAAGAAAATACTTGGGGTGCCTGGGTGGCTCAGTGGTTTAAGCCTCTGCCTTTGGCTCAGGTCATGGTTTCAGGGTCCTGGGATGGAGCCCCACATCGGGCTCTCTTCTCAGAAGGGAGCCTGTTTCCCCCTCTCTCTCTACCTACTTGTGATCTCTCTCTGTCAAATAAATGAATAAAATCTTTAAAATAAAAAAAAGAAAAGAAAATACATATATACAAACAAATACAATAATAAATAAGACTCAGGTGATCCTGGCATCAGGGAGAGAATAAAAAGAGGTAGAAACTGACTAGCTGGAGAACATTCAGCTCTAGCTTGTACCTTCATGCAGGAAATGTTTAAGAAAAGCCAACATCCTCAATTTTAATGTGAAAGCTCACCAAATTCTCACTGTTGGCCCCAACTAAAATAATAATCACTTAAAAAAATTAAAAAAAAAATTGTTCACAGGTCAGAGTTGGCCCATGGGCAATCAATATGTAATTTCAACTTTAGGCAAATAATAAAAACATACTTATTCTCCACAAAAGCTTTCCCACATTTTTGGAGTCCAAAAGTAGTAAGTAGGCAACAACAAACAGATTCTCTCTTTTTTTAATTTATTCCACCATATTTTTATTTTTTTCCACCATATTATTTTTATTCCACTATATTAAAGAAATCTAAAAATCAAATGGAATATGCAACACATAATGAAGACAAAATATTAGGAAAAGATCCAAAGCGTACCAGGGATGGTGGCGGGGGCGGGGGAGTCCACTTCATTATGAAGGTGCTGATTTAATGTTTGCTTTCAAGAGTTCAGTAAGTCAGTTCAAATAAACTCTTTGTTAAGAGACACTGTTAGGAAAGAGGGGTCAGAGCCAGCCCCAGCCATGCCTGTGGTGTCTCACTGGCGGGACCCTCAGATGTCAGGGATACCAAGCAAGAGTCACTACTCAACAGAGAACAGTCACTAAGCCCGAGTCCAAAACTGAGAGCCTGTGGGCACCTTCCCTGGAGGCGAGCAGTGAAGCCCATCCTGATGCACCCTCTGCCATTCACTGGCCTTGACTGGCTTTTCCCGTGCCTCAGAGTAGAAGACTGCTCAACACAGAACAATAGCTATTTATTATCTGCAAAGCATTGAGCCCCAGGAGCAGGGGGGTAGTGGTGGTGAGGAAGGGAAAGCTGTCTTCCTCCAGGCCAAGAACTGTGCTAAGGCTTAGTCCACTGTGCTTGGGAAAGCCACGGTGCCACCAAGCTACTCTGCAAACAGGCTGTGGCTAGAGATGCTGGAGGAAGCACCCACCTGCTTCAGGTAATCTCACACCACTCCCTTCCCTTTAAAATGTGGTGTGCCTGGGTGGCTCAGTGGGTTAAAGCCCCTTCCTTTGGCTCAGGTCATGATCTCAGGGTCCTGGGATCGAGCCCAGCATCGGGCTCTCTGCTCAGCAGGGAGCCTGCCTCCTCTCTCACTGCCTGCCTCTCTGCCTGCTTGTGATCTCTCTGTCAAATAAATAAATAAAATCTTTAAAAAAATAAATAAAATGTGTGAAGTAAAGCTCTCTCTCTCTCTTTTTTTTAGAAAAACAGAGAATCTTCATCACTATCTGGTGTGCCCTCACCGAAGCCCAAACATATAGATTTCTGTGGGTTCTCTAATTGTGGAAGCAATTTTAAACTCTGTCAACATCGGCCTTATTAACCCAGATGGTGTTAATTTGCAGTTCTCTACTTACTGTTTCCTTTGCATTAAACAGGAGTTGATTCCTTATTCCGAATCTTACCACCGTCCGCTCCAGAGACACACTTTCTACCAGTGGCGACCTGCGTGGTATGTAGATGAGCTCTTGGAGATGAATTGAAATCCCTCAGGAGGTGGAATAATGTAGTTTAAAGGAAGCCCATATCCCACACATCTGCCCGTATCCAGAGGGCCAGAGCCATTAAGGAACACACAATTCACACTGTGTTTCAATATTGCTGTGCTTCTAGATTGCTTAGCAGTAAATCCAACTCCTGACAGTCACCTGTAATTGATTACCCTGCCTTGTCCAGCAGCTTCTATTGTTTTTATTTATAATGAAACAGAACTTGATTCTCAGCAACCTCCCCAGGTCTCTTGGAGGCTATTTCATAAAATTAAAGTGTTTCTCCTATAAAAAAAAAACTTTCTCCCCGGAAGTACAAGGATTTGAATCAAGCCCAGCATGGTAAGTGACTGTGAAGGATTTGGCTACCTGCATTCCAACTGTTTAATGAGGCAGAGAAGATAAACTCACATTTCTTGAGCACTTACTAGGCACCATTCCCTGCTGCAGAGGCTTTATACATAGGCAATCTTGTCCATTTTCATCCTCATAACCAAGAAAGGTGCTGCTATCAACATCTTGCTACACAATGAAAACTCAGGTTACTTATCATTGACCTACTTAGAAAGAACACAAGTTTAGGGGTAGGCTTAAACCTTTGCTCTGCTTCTTACTAGCTCTGTGACCTAAGGCTGAGCTTCCTTTCCTCATGCCTAATATGGGAAAATGGAACGGGTGTTGTAGTACGATTAGTTTAATGCGTCCAGAAGCCCTTCACACACTGTCAGGCACATAGAGGCAGTCCCTTTCTCTGAGCTTTCTCCTTTCTAAGGCTCATGGGCTATGTGTGTGCATGCACACAGTCCATGTGAGTTCGAAACCATGGAAGGAAAGTTCTCCTTCACAACTGGCTAAAAACATAAGACCTGGGCTTGTTCTCTTGAGGCCAATTTTCATTCTCTGCCTCCACTCTTGGGCGTACATCCCTCTCCTTACTCTTCTCTTCCTATTTCTTACCCTGTGTGTATTTCTTACCCTACCTCTCCTGGTCTCTGTTCTACTTCCCATCCTTTCCCTATCAAAGATTTCTTCCTTGTAGATCGCCAACCTAATCCTAATCCCCCTGGTTGGGACTCTCTGTCTCCAAAGCATCTTGATGACTTCCACAGAAGCATTTCCTGCATCAGCACAGCCAGGAGAGGCAGTGGCGGTGGACCGTGTGGATAGATATATACTTGGAGATTAAAGGGCATCCTGCTAAAGAATGAATGGGTCAGCCAGAAAAGTAAAGAAGAATTTTAAAAATTCATGGAACCTAATGAGAATGAAAACACATCTGTTCAAAACCTTTGGGACACAGCAAAGGCAGTCCTAGGAGGGAAATACATTGCAATACAAGGTTCTCTCAAAAAATTAGAAAAATCTCAAATACACAAACTAACCTTACACATAAAGGACCTGGAGAAAGAACAGCAAATAAACCCTAAACCAAGCAGGAGAAGAGAAGTAATAAAGATTAGAGCAGAAATCAATGAAAGAGAAACCAGAAGAACAGTAGAACAGTTCAACAAAACTAGAAGCTAGTTCTTTGAAAGAATTAAAAGGATTGATAAACCTCTGGCCAGACTTATCCAAATGAAAAGAGAAAGGATCCAAATTAATAAAATCATGAATGAAAGGGGAGAGATCACGACCAACACCAAGGAGATTCAGACAATTTCAAGAACATACTATCAGCAACTATATGCCAACAAATTAGGCAGTCTGGAAGAAATGTATGCATTCCTGGAAACTTATAAACTACCAAAACTGAAAAAGGAAGAAATAAGAAATTTAAACAGACCAGCAAGGAAATTGAAGCAGTAATCAAAACCTCCCAAAAAACAAGAGTCCCGAGCCAGATGACTTCCCAGGGGAATTCTACCAAACCTTTAAAGAAGAAATAATACATATTCTACCAAAGCTGTCTCAAAAAATAGAAACAGAAGGAAAATTTCCAAACTCATTCTATGAGGCCAGAATTACCTTGATCCCAAATCCAGACAAAGACCCCACTAAAAAGGACAAGTACAGACCAATATCGCTGATGAACATGGACGCCAAAATATTCACCAATATACTAGCCAATAGGATCCAACAATACATTTAAAGGATTATTCACCACAACCACATGGGATTTATTCCTGGGATGCAAGGGTGGTTCAACATTTGCAAATCAATCAATGTGATAGATCACATTAATAAAAGAATAGACAAGAACCATATGATCCTCTCAATTGAAGCAGAAAAAGCATTTGACAAAGTATAGCATCCTTTCTTCATTAAAACTCTTCAAAATGTAGAGGTAGAAGGAACATACCTCAATATCATCAAAGCCATCTACAAAAAGCCCACAGTGAATATCATTCTCAATGGGGAAAAACTGAGAGCTTTTCCCTTGAGGTCAGGAACACGACAGGGATGCCCACTCTCACCACTATTGTTCAATATAGTACTAGAAGTCTTAGCCTCAGCAATCAGACAATGAAAAGAAATAAAAGGGATTTAAATTGGCAAAGAAGAAGTCAGACTCTCACTCTTCACAGATGACATGACACTTTATGTGGAAAACCCAAAAGACTCCACCCCAAAATTGCTAGAACTAGAACTCATACAGCAATTCAGCAACATGGCAGGATACTAAATCAATACACAGAAATCAGTTGCATTTCTATACACTGACAATGTCTCTGAAGAAAGAGAAATTAAGGAATTTATTCCATTTACAACAGCACCAAAAACCACAAGATACCTAGCCAAAGAGGTAAAGGATCTACACTCTAGAAACTACTGAACACTTATGAAAGAAATTGAGGAGGAAACAAAGAGATGGAAAAACATTCCATACTCATGGACTTAAAGAATAAATATTGTTAAAATGTCTATGCTGCCCAGAGCAATCTAAATATTCAATGCAATCCCTATCAATACACCATCGACATTTTTCACAGAGCTGGAAAAAACAATCTTAAAACATGTGTGGAACCAGAAAAGACCCTGAATACCCAAGGGAATGTTGAAAAAGAAAAACAAAGCTGGGGGCATCACAGTGCCTGATTTCAAGCTATATTACAAAGCTCTGATCCTCAAGACAGCATGGTACTGGCACAAAAACAGACATATAGATTAATGGAACAGAATAGAGAATCCAGAAATGGACCCTCCACTCTATGGCCAACCAATCTTCAACAAAGCAGGAAATAATATCCAATAGAAAAAAGACAGTCTCTTCAATAAATGGTGCTGTGAATATTGGACAGTCATATGCAGAAGAATGAGACTGAACCATTCTCTGACACCATATGCAAAGATAAACTCAAACTGTGAGATAGGAACCCATCAAAATCCTAAAGCAGAACACAGGCAGTAACCTCTTCAACCTCGGCCACAGCAACCTCTTGCAAGACACGACTCTAAAGGCAAGGGAAACAAAAGTGAAAATGAACTATTGGAATTTCATCAAGATAAAAATCTTCTACATAGCAAAGGAAACTGTCAGCAAAACTAAAAGGCAACCTACGGAATGGGAGAAGATATTCGCAAATGAGAAAACAGATAAAGGGCTGGTACCCAAGATCTATAAAGAAGTTACCAAACTCAACACCCAAAAAACAAGTAATCCAGTCAAGAAACGGCCAGAAGACCTGAATAGACATTTCTCCAAAGAAGACATACCAATGGCTAACAGACACATGAAAAAATGCTCCACATCACTTGGCATCAGGGAAATACAAATCAATACCACAGTGAGATACCACCTTACACCAGTTAGAATGGCTAAAAGTAGTAAGGCAGGAAACAACAAATGCTGGCAAGGATGTGCAGAAAGGTGAACCCTCGCACACTGTTAGTGGGAATGCAAGCTGGTATAGCCTCTTTGAAAAATAGAATGGACATTCCTTAAGAAGTTAAAAAATAGACCTACCCTATGACCCACCAAATACATATTTACCCAAAAGATAAAGAGATAGTGAAATGAAGGAGCACCTGCACCCTAATGTTCACAGCAGCAATGTCCAAAATAGCCAAACTGTAGAAGAAGCTGAGATGTCCTTCAACAGATGAATGAATAAAGAAGATGTGGTTCATATATATAATGGAATATTATTCAGCCATCAGAAAGGATAAATACCAGGCATCCAAATTGGCAAAGAAGAAGTCAAACTCTCACTCTTTGCAGATGATATGATACTTTCTGTGGAAAACCCAAAAGACTCCACTCCAAGACTGCTAGAACTCATACAGGAATTCAATCAAGTGCCAGGATATAAAATTAATGCACAGAAATCAGTTGCATTCCTATACACAAACAGCAAAACAGAAGAAAGAGAAATTAAGGAGTCGATTCCATTTACAATTGCACCCAAAACCATAAGATACCTAGGAATAAACCTAACCAAAGAGGCAAAGAATCTGTACTCAGAAAACTACAAAGTGCTCATGAAAGAAATGAGGAAGACACAAAGAAATGGAAAAATGTTCCAAGCTCATGGATTGGAAAAACAAATATTGTGAAAATGTCTATGCTACCTAAAGCAATCTAG
>CM052813.1:43384770-43428119 GCA_028533885.1 Nasua narica | reverse complement strand
AGAATGGCTAAAATTAGCAAGTCAGGGAACGACAGATGTTGGCGAGGATGCGGAGAAAGGGGAACCCTCCTACACTGTTGGTAGGAATGCAAGCTGGTACAGCCACTCTGGAAAACTTTATGGAGGTTCCTCAAAATGTTGAAAATAGAGCTATCCTATGCCCCAGCAATCGCACTACTGGGTATTTACCCTCAAGATACAAATGTAGTGATCCGAAGGGTCACATGCACCCAAATGTTTATAGCAGCAATGTCCACAATAGCCAAACTATGGAAAGAACCTAGATGTCCATCAACAGATGAATGGATAAAGAAGAAGTGGTATATATATACAATGGAATACTATGCAGCCATCAAGAAAAACAAAATCTTGCCATTTGCAACGACCTGGATGGAACTAGAGGGTATTATGCTAAGCGAAATAAGTCAGTCAGAGAAAGACAATTATCTCATGATCTCTCTGATATGAAGAATTTGAGAGGCAGGTCAGAGGGTTGGGGGGTGGGGAAGAGAAATGAAACAAGATGGGATGGGGAAAGAAACAAATCATGAGACTCCTAAACTCACGAAACAAACGAAGGGTTGCTAGGAGGTAGGGGGAGTAGGGATATGGACATTGGGGAGGGTATGTGCTATGGCAAATGCTGTGAAATGTGTAAGCCCAATGATTCACAGACATGTACCCTGGGGTAAATAATACAATATATGTTAATAAAAAAACAAAACAAAACAAAAGAAAGAAAGGATAAATACCTACCATTTACATTGACATGGATGGAACTAGAGGAGATTATGCTAAGTGAAATAAGTCAGTTAGAGAAAGACAGTTATCACAAAGTTTCACTCATATGTGGAATATAAGAAACAGTGCAGAGGATCATAGAAGAAGGGAGGAAAAACTGAATGGGAAGAAATCACAGAGGGAGACAAACCATGAGAGACTCTGGACTCTGGGAAACAAACCAAGGGTTGCTGAAAGGGAAGTAGATAGGGGGGTGGTAACTGAGTGATGGGCATTAAGGAGGGCACATGATGTGATGAGCCCTGGGTGTTATAGGCAACTGATGAACCACTGAACACCACCTCAGAAATTAATGATGTACTAAATGTTGGCTAATAAATAAACAGCAAATAAAAAATAAAATTAATTAATTAATTAAGCAGACCCTACCGATTTGAGCTGAAGGTATATCTAATGATCCCTCCCAGTCCACTCAAAGACCATGGAAGACGAGTGCAGTCCTGATACCCTGAGGGCAGTCAATAATCGCACATGTGACTTCTTTTGGTTCCACTCAATTACCACAATCACCTCGTTTCTCTGAGTATCGACATGCAATTTTCCACGCCTGTTTTCCTTTCTTGGTCTTTGTCTACTTATTGGCTGGAAAATCAATGTATGCACTCTACTCTTGCACCTCATGAATCTGAGAAAATTGAGGAAACTCACACTTCTGTGGCCTAATTCCCTTAAATGCTGAAAGGTCTAGTTCCAAATCACACCATTTACCGTAACGTTGTTCTCCATTTCATCTCAAATGTAATGGCAATAATATTGGGGATATGGTGCACCTGGGTGGCTCGGTCAGTCAAGCATCAACTCTTGGTTTCAGCTCAGGTCATGATCTTAGGGTCATGGGATCGAGGCTCATGTCAGGCTCCATAATCAGCAGAGAGTCTGCTTGAGATTCTCTCTCCTTCTGCCCGCCCCACGCCCACTGTGCACATGCTCTCGCTCTAAAATAAGCAAATCTTTTTTAAAAAAAATAATGATAATGGTGGGGAGCACATATGGAGTGCTTTCTGTGTGTTAGGCCCTGTGCTGAGAGGTTTCCAAACCAGCCCTGAGAAGTTGATGCTATTACCCTTATTCTATAGACGAGGAAACTGAGATTAGGCAGCCCTGTCAAAAACAATGATCAATGGAAAGGGAATGAAATATCTTCTAAGGAGCAGATCCATGAGGTATTACTATAGAAGGAACTAAGAGCCTCAGACCAGATAATTCTGAGTTTAAGTCCCAGGCACCTGACAACTGAACACCCAAGGAGAGCTGCTTCACCTCAAATAGCCTCAGTTTTTTTCTTTTTATCTCTAAAATGGGAATAATAAATCCTATTGTACAGGGGTTCCTGTAGGCATTGTCGTGGGATTAAACTAATATCGAGAAAAGAGTCTGAACCACAGTAAAACCTCTGCAGGTGTTTATTACCTTCCCTCCCTCATCATTGCTAGATTATCATATAACCCAGCCAGCGGGCCTTCCCGACTAATGCTCCTGGCAGTGTGCTAACCAATTCTGAAAATATGTATTTATTACCCAGACATCTTTAGGGCCATTACAGTCTCGAGGAGATCTATCTCAGTTCATAGACCACTGGCCCAAGTAATCATTAAAAGCTAATAAATGTGTGTTTTGTCAATTTTGTTGTCACGCATGAGCACTAAGTCTGCACTACAAATCTTCTTGCAACATTTTTTCTAACTCATTACATATTTCCGCAGTGGATTTTTTAACTCATTTCTGTTGTATTTTTTGTTTAAGACGGAGAGGGAGCCAGCAATTATAACCCATCTCCCCCGTAGTGATTCTGCTTGTTTATAAGAGTCTACCACACTACACAGGTCTTGCACTGAAGTGATACTTGGACTGAATCAGTATGTCCCAGGCAAACTCAGGCCCTTGAAAATAATGGCTTAAAATAGGAATGCTGACACCACCTTAAAACAAACAGCACAAATTTAGGGCTGTGATTTTCTATGCTACTTAATCTCCTGATACAAAAACCTCTGTTGCTCAAGGGAATTCTTCATCCAGTCCGGAGGAAAAAAATATTCTCTCAAGGATGTAATAAGTTAACAAACCAAATTAGCATGTAGTAGGGTTTTGCAGCTCTTATCATCCCCATTAACCTCAGGGCTCTCCAAGGCTAATGTCTTTAGTTGTGCTGTTTTTTACTTGCTGTCTCCAGACCACTAACCTTATTTCTCCATGGGGGAATGGAAAGCTGTGCTCTTTGCAAATCTCCCTCCGATTTCCGACTGGGTTTTTTGTTTTGTTTTGTTTGTTTGGTGGGCCTAAGTCTTCAGTTTCCAAGGTCAAATGAGCTAAGCCCCTTCCAAGAGGAGCTCACTTCTGACTGACACAACAAGGGGCTACTCTTGCCAGCAGACCCTTGCAAGGGCATCAAAACACTCCTCCGCCATTTGAAACGCAACTTTCTTCTCTCTGCAACTTTCTTCTCTCTGCACCTTTGTGGGCCTCAGAGGAGACACGTGGAGCAGCAACGCCACCTGCTGGTTTTCCTACATAATTATTGCAGCACTGTTGTCTGGGTTTTGGCTTTTGCGTCAGAGAATGAGGGTTAGCTCACTTTGGGACTCTGTCACCCCCATGTAAGCCAAACGCTGGAATATCTTTAATAACCTTTTTTTTAGCCCCCGTCTGATGGGATGATTTATCTTTAGGCCTAAATTTCGAGATGGAGGGGGAAATGGGAAAAGTCAAAATTGGAAATAAAATGTTTATCTCCTCTCAAGGGCATCTTCTCCAGACCCCTGTGGGTGTCCCTGTTCAACCTGTTATGTGTCACGTCGGCTGAACAAGGACCTAGCCGCATAGCTGACACCATGGCATATGGTCAGCTTCTTAGCTCTGTATCAGAGTGGAGAAAACAATGGTCCAATAGGTGACTTTTCACCTGATGCAGAAAGGCCTGCTTGAGGGAGAGCTGCCTAAATATAACATCATGGCAAAAATGCTCCAAAACAGGAACTGCCGATGACACTATGGATGACTTAGTGATCAACGGTACCATTGGCGGGGGCTACAAGGACCGCAAGGTCACGAATCTAACCCTAAGGGCCAGTTTAGAAAAACTCTGTTCCATAGGAAGGGAAAACGGACCTTTAGGAATGCAAGGTGTCTGCATGTACATAAGCTGTCCAATTTTATTTTGCCAACTTACCAATCCCATCACCTTCATCAGTGACACAAAAATAAACATTGAATATCAGCTATAGGAAAGAAAGTTATGCTGTGTCTGTCCCTGAAGAAAAAATTTCTCTGCATCCCAAAACTTACAAAGAGGACATTTTACCCTATCCACCTCTCCAGGGGACATATGATTTTTCATACCCAGAAAAATAAAGATAAAGATGTTTCATATTCTCAAGGTTTTAAAGGGACTTATTATTCCCAGGAGTCTGTGTAAGTCAGCTACTTTCTCACAGACGATATATATAAACCACTTAGAAATCAGAATTTTCCCACCACAGCATTCAAACAATTCTTTCAAGATTACCAACGACCTCCACTTGTCAAGTCAATGGTCAGTTTTCTGTCTTCGAGGACTGAAAGAGGAGAAATGGTCTCCGGAGGTCACAATGGACTGTGTCAGAACTGTGTCTCCCCTCCCCTGCTTGCTGGGGCAGTATACTCGATAGGGCAGCAAGCGGGCTCTATGGGTCTCTCATTGTACTCTTTTTTTTTTTTTTAAGATTTTATTTTATTTATTTTAACAGAGAGAGAACACAAGCAGGCAGAGAGGCAGGCAGAGGCAGAGAGAGGAGCAGGCTCCCTGCTGAGCAAGGAGCCCGATGTGGGACTCGATCCCAGGACGCCAGGATCATGACCTGAGCCGAAGGCAGCTGCTTAACCAACTGAGCCACCCAGGCGTCCCTCTTATTGTACTCTTTCTGTTACATTTCAGATTTTTCTATTGCTTTTTATATTGCAAAGTAACACATACATAAATGTTAAAAGAGCATGCAGTAAAGGATGAGGACAAACAAAAATCACTCTACTCAGAGATAACCATTGTTAACATTTTGATGTATTTCCTTTGTGTGTATGTGTGTGTGTGTGACAGAGAAAGAGAGTATTTTCCATTTTTCTATTGTGATTTGCCTCATATATGTATATGTATTCTGAGCATATACATATACACATATACAAATAATATATATCATCGTACATATCAGCATGGAAAAAACATTTTAATCTTAACAGCTAACACTACAATGCATGTTAAAGAAAAAAGGTCTAAAAAACAAACTTTGGGGTGCCTGGGTGGTTCCGCTGGTTAAGCATGTGACTCTTGGTTTTGGCTCAGGTCATGATCTCAGGGTCCTAGGATTAAGCCTTGTGCCCTGTATGGCTCCACGCTCAGAGGGGAGTCTGCTGGAAATTCTCTCTCCCCCTCCCTCTCCCTCACCCCCAATAGCGCATGTGTGTGCTCCCTCTCTCTCTCTAAAACAAATAAATAAATCTTAAAAAAAAAAAAAAACTTTGTTAAATGAGTGAGTGGGACATAGCACCCACCTCTCCCTACTCAAACTAAATGAAGGGTTAGTTGGAAGAAGAGGCTTAGAGGAAGAAGAAAAATGCTTAATGACAGAAGGAGGAATCTGGAGCTTCTAAGGCAATTCAGGAGGTAGGCAATGGCAGGAAAAGACAGACGGAGAGAAGAAAGAGGGACTCAGTGTGAGGGCCACACAACAAGACCAACCAAAACCATGCCTCAAAGCCTAGTGAAATTCATGAGCACTTGCATGCATTTGGGAATGAAACTGGATTAAGGAGATGAGGATCCCATGTAGAAGAGCACAAGGCAGCATGCAAAGAAGCCAGAACCCGGAGGCCTGGGGGGTCAGGAAAACAGGTAACTGCTTAAGGCAGAGCAGAAATTCCAGAGGGCTTAGGACTTCTACAGTCATAGCATGTGTACATGTGTGCATGTATGTACACAAACACACACACACACCAAAAAAAAAAATTGGGGGAGTTTCCTAAATATCCATGATGGCGACAGTCGTAATGGTGTGTATATGTGTTTGTTCATTTCTCTTTTTTTTCATTTCTATTTTTAATAAAGTGCTACATTTATAATATTATTTCTACACAAGTTACTGGAAAAAGCAAAAAAAAAATTTTTCTTGGAGTAAAGGACACAGAAAAAAATAGAAAGTGGATCACCAGTTAAACTAAACATTTATCAGATAGAGCTAGCTTCAACCCTGTAGAGGAAAAAAAAAACAGCCCAATGCAGTCCTCTTCTCCTGGCCCCCACGTGCACACACTAGGTAGGTCTGCCGAGTAATATCCATTTCTATTCATTTCCAAACTTACAAAGCTCAGGGTCCTTTTTTTATTTTACTTAAAGTAAGACTTTTCCAAATAAGGTAGCTTTTCATAAAACTATTCCCCCTCCTACATCTATGTCCCCAGTGTCAGCAAGCCGCAGAGGCTGCTATTTTCCAGGGCCGTCATTGTATTCTGTAACAAAGCACCCTTCCCTTTAGCTGAGCTGAACACTAGAAATCCTTTCAAACTAAAGTTTTCAAAGAATCTAAGCATTTTTTACCTTTAGCTGCGGGGTCTGACTTAAGTAATTTTCATTCCTCCTCTTGATTGAAGCTCATTTTAAGCTTAAAGAACAGTAACTGTAATCCCAATTCTCCTTCAAGGATTCTAGAAACTATACAAACAGCATCACTTGATTCTTGGGGTAATAATCCATGATATATCAGGACATCAGTGGATACAGAGGCATGTATAAACCAGTGACCATGCAAGAAATAGTCACCTGGGTCAGCAGTAGAAATCCTGGGATTTTCCATCAAAAGATTGCTGGGAAGATTGTATCCAGGATGCTTTAGAAAATGATACTGTTAAAAAAAAAAAAAAAACGAGAGAGAAAGAAAAGAAAAGAAAGTGATACTATGGGCAGCAGTAACCAGGTCTGGAAGTGGTTGTACTTCCAGATGTAGAGCAAATTGTCAGAGAGGAATCATAGTCTCTCTCTTGCTTTCTCCTACACCTAACCCTGTGGTAGTTTCTACAGCTCAAAATGCTTTATTAAATCTCTAAAAGCTGCTCGAGGTGGTTTTTTTGTATGTATATTTAACTCTTTAACAAAAACTTACAACTTAATGATGTACTAGACACTATGTTATGCATTAGAGATTTAAATAAAAGAAGCATGAATAACGTATCCTCAAGTAACTCACAGCTCGGGCATCACGTCTCATGGGAAGTCTTCCTCAGGCTATAGCCTGTGGTAGCAGAATTCTAAGCTGGCTGACAAAATCCCTGCCCCTCTCCCTAAACCTGAACGATCCCCTTCCCTTGAATGTAGGTAGGACACACATATGGATCATGTCTATGACCTCATGTCACTCCTGTGATTAGGTTATATTATCTGGGAAAGGAGAAGGGACTTTGCAGATGTAATTAAAGTCCCAAATCAAATTAATCCCAAATTAATCAAATCAAATTAATCCCAAATGAATTAATAAAAGGGAGATGATCTTGGGTGGGCCTGACTTAATCAGATGCAAATCCTTAAAAGAGTAATTGAACCCTTTCTGAAGGGATAGATACTTCTGCGAGTCTTGAAGAAGTAGGCTTCCATGTTGTCAGAGGGTCATAGGCAATGAAATGTGTCTCCAGAAGTTAAGAGCAGCTCCTGACTGACGACCAGCAAGAAAACAGACCTGAGTCCTACATATAGAAGAAACTAAACTCTGTCCATAAGCATGTGAACTTGAAAGCGGACTCTAAGCTCCAGAAAGGAACACAGCCCATCCAACATCTTGATTGCAGCCTTGGGAGACTCTGAGCAAAGAAACTAGCTAAACCATGTCAAGACTCCTGGCCCACAAAAACTGAGATAATAAATGTGTGTTGTTTTAAACCACTAAGTTTCTGGTAACTTGTAACACAAAAATAGAAAACTAGCACAATGCCCAATTCCAATCAAAAAGTATGCTATGAACAGGAATAAAAACGAAGGAAGCTATATCCATGGTGCACAAAAAGTCAGTACATATAGAGGAAAATATGCACACTATTATCAGGAGATCTTGATTCTTTTTTTTTTTTAAGATTTTATTTATTTATTTCAGAGAGAGACAGAGTGAGCACAAGCAGGGGGAAGGGCAAAGGGAGAGGGACAAGCAGACTCCCCTCTGAGTAGGGAGCCCGATTCAGGGCTTGATCCCAGGACCCTGAGATCATGACTGAAGCTGAAGGCAGACACTTAACCAACTGAGCCACCCAGGCACCCCAAGAGATCTTGGTTCTGATCCCGGCTCCTCACGAATTCAAAGTATCATACTGAACAAATCACCTTACTTCTCTGGGTCCCATCTAGTTTGCTCACATACAAGATGAAGGAGTTGAGTTGGATAAACTCTGAGATACTTCCAATCTCCAGTACTCTGATCCAAGCCTATGAAACTATGTCTTCCATAGCGGGGGCCATTCACCTTGCCCCCATACCACGCCAAATGGTAGCTCACCATTAGCTGCTCTAAGCCCTCGAGAAACAGGTATGCACGTAGGATGAGATTTTAGAAGAGGAAAGAGAAATTTGCTGCATTTCCTCCTCTTCTAAATGTCTTCACCGAGGCATTAAGAGAAATACAGAAAGACCTCCAAATCTCCAGAGCCTAGAAAGACCCAGGTCATAAAACTACAGTAGACAACAAAACCTCAAAAGGGTCTCTGGTCTCACACACCTGTTAGGTCTCTGTGTACCTCTTCTGGAATCAGGAGCAACTGTACACAACCTCTCCACAATGTCCACTTTAATGTCCCAAGTCATGTAACAGCTACCATTTACTGAGCACCTGATATTAAAGCACTATTCAGGTGCTTTCTACACATTACCTGTCTGAGAAGATCAGTAATTTATCGAGGGTCACACGGTTAGTACGTGA
This sequence comes from Nasua narica, assembly GCA_028533885.1. NCBI lineage: Eukaryota > Metazoa > Chordata > Mammalia > Carnivora > Procyonidae > Nasua > Nasua narica. The sequence goes on along the minus strand of CM052813.1, from coordinate 43,419,396 downwards.
GGGTGAGAATTCTAACCCGGGTCCATCTCGGGCTAAAGCTTGTGCTTCTCCCTCTCCGCGATCCTCACGTGGTGTCACGGCATATGTCCTCATCCACTCATTAAACACTTCCTGACCCCTCATTCGTACATCACACCACAGACTGACCATTCCTCTTGGCTTGCCCAGGACCAAGAGGATTCCAGGAGAGTGGACATTGAGTGCTAACATTCCAGGCACATTGGGACGAGGCAATCCCTGTAGCACAGGTACACAGGGCTAGGGATGTGCACCTAGAGCTCAGGAGACATACAGAGTTATAAAGTGACATCCTGAATGCAAAGCTTTTTCTGAACATCACTTTATTCCACTTCTTGGGCACAATCCCCTAGGAAGGACTCTCAGTCTGTCTATGCAATCTCTTCAAAGAGCCATGCCTGAGACTCTAATGTACAGACCTACTTATATTCAAGAAAGTCTCCCAGAACTCCAATGCCAGGTTGTCTTAGTTGTCTGCAAGCCTATTGCCATTCAACCTAATACTCCGCCTGAAATATGGGAATGCCTGAAGTTTCACTGTTCTTCCTTTAGCCACTAGTGCTCTCTGATTCACCCAGTACCTAACTCTCCGGAGAACCACTGAACACCATCATGCTGTTGTCAGACTCTAATCCCAAACAAATTAAGTCTCTTCTCCACCTAATGGCAATATCTCCACTCTGATACAGGGCTGTTGGACTTCTCCTGGCACTTCATAAGCCCATATGATGGGGACGGTAACAATAGGTAAGGCTGTTGATGGAGAGAATACTTAACCTAAAATTTGTACTCTTGTTCATGTGAAACCTGATCCTGGTCTCTCTGCTTCTAACTTCACCACAGGAGTTCAGTGTTCAGATGGGCTAGACTCTGGCGCCTTTGGCCATGGTGAACTCAAAGGCCAGCATCTCCCAGTGATCTGGGCCCATTTCCAGTTTCAGGAGCAGCCTCTCCAAACAACAAAACCTCTTGATCTCTTTTTGTCAGAAATAAGAGCTAAATGCACACTGTGCCAAAACCACGATGCCACTTCTGGCCCAGATGTTTGAGCAACACCACATGAATGTTGCCGAAAGTTCTGTCTACCAAGTGACCCCGTCTGGGAGCTGACGGTCCATTCTTGAGTAGTCACATCCTGAGGCTGAGCCTATGCAAAATGATCTGAGATACAACCATCACAGAAGAGCAATGTGTCACCACACACACTGAATGATGGATGCCTCCTGCCTCCACGAACCTATGTCAAGGCCATCACTTCCTGGTGTTAAGGTCTCTAGTAGGTAACACTCCCCTTCCCTAATTTGAGCATTAAGTAAATTTTTTGTAAAGACTTTGTTTATTTATTTGACAGAGAGAGAGATCACAAGTAGGCAGAGAGGCAGGCAGAGAGAGGGGGAAGCAGGCTCCCTGCTGAGCAGAGAGCCCGATGCGGGGCTCGATCCCAGGACCCTGAGATCATGACCTGAGCCGAAGGCCGAGGCTTTAACCCACTGAGCCACCCAAGCATCCCATGAGCATTAAATAAATCTAAAGATAAAGCCATAAAATGGCAAATTGAGGCTCAAAATATTACCTTTATTATAAATAAAAATTAAATTAGAGGACGTAAGTTAGAGAGCCACATATGCTGGAAAATGAAACACAAGATTAAGCAGATTTGCACACTGCTCCCAAAAGAAATGAAGATTTTTCCCTGGAGAAAAAGTGGAGAATTAATATTCTCTGCAGCTAGGCTTTGTAAGGTTGAGGGGCAGGAGGAGGGGGAGCTGGTCTGCTTGCATCCCATTTGTTCTTCCCAGTTTTACCAATCAGAAAAATAACTCCCCTCCTACATCTCTATGAACAAAGGAGATGAAGGGTGGGCAGGAGTTAGACTAATTGACCTCTGTCCACTTGAAGAGAGCACCAAGCATGGCTACTAAGTACAGCCCCAGGTAAGAAGTGCCCTTGTTCCACCAAGGTAAGAACACTAATCAGGATTTTCAGTGTGTTCCAGAAAGGAAGAAAAAAGCCAGTCTGAAGTGGGTGGTAGAAACTGTATGTGCTCTAGGATGAAAAAGGAGCCCAGGGGAAGGGACAATAAGAACTCCAGGCAGGCTTCTCAGAAACAGCGAGAGACCGCAGAAGGAATGTGAGGGATGACAATAATTTGGAGAGCAGAAAAAGGCAGGGATGATATTCTTGATCAAGGAAAAAGCCAGCCAGCATGGAGCAGTATAATATGAAGGACAGTCTGGACTCGGCCAGGTGAGAGAGGGGACAGAGGCCTCTGCCACCTGAGCAGCTAAGGGCTTAACACCGGAAGCCTTAGAGGTTCATCAGCCAGAAATGAAAGGCTTAACTGTGTGAATGCCCTGGTGGGGATGGTTTCAGTGATTTGGTGTGAATGGTTTGAACTAGGAAACCAAATGGCTGAATTTGGAAATCAAAATTCCAACTATGTAAGACATTTGCTTAAATACATAATCGTACTTTGTATCGTGTATAGAATTTCCATATCTATGCAAATCAAAATTGTGAGTCTGTCTGTAAAAACTAAAAAAAAAATTGTTAGAACAAACATTTGTTGGGGCGCCTGGGTGACACAGTCAGTTAAGTGTCCGACTCAGGTCGTGATCTCAAAGTCATGATATCAAGCCCTGCATCAGGCTCCGCACTCGGCGTGGGGTCTGCTTAAGACTTTCTCCCTCTCTCTCGGCTCCTCCTGCCTCTGAAATAAATAAATAAATAAATAAATAAATCTTTCAAGAAGAAAAACGTTTGTTACAAGACATTTCTATTTTCTAAGGAAATTAAAATTTCTGACCAGGAAAAGCTTTTAGACTTGCTTTGGTGGGCAATACAAAGCCACTGTAGGTGCTTGGGGGGTGCTCCTTGAGGAAGGCAGGTGATCAAGAGTGGTTCCGATAAGGAGAGGCAGAAGCAGAGAACACAGAGAACTATCTGCCGAGACCACCGAAGACGCTCTCTGGGCCCAGGGCTCTCCAGAATCCTTCACAAGATCCTTGAGGGTTGGCCAAAATCTCCAAGCATAGCTGACAGGGCCAAAATTTCAGAGAAAATCCTGCAGCATAAACCATTTTTAAAATTCCACCTTCTTTAGTCAGACCTATGGGACCTTTTTCAAATTGGAATATCTCTACCCTCTCCTTCTAGCTGAGGCAATACCGTCAAAGAGAAAAATTAGTCCTCAGAAGTCTTGATTGCTCCCGCCATCCTGCACTGTGTATATTCCCTCCTCCAATATGCGGAGGGGTGCAGAATATTCCATTTCCCCATTTCTCTCCTTCACAACCTTCTTCAGAGAAGTTCACTTTCACTCTGACCTGGATGATGTTCAAGAGTCACTTGCTTTGGACATTTTGAGCTTTTATGCACAATGTACAATGAAGGCTTTTTTCCCCATAAAAGAATTTGAGCCCTTGGAGCTTTCCAGAACCTCAGGTGTTACCCCAATGACAATAAGATCCTGACCCCACTCTCGAGCCTCCATCACTCTGGCCATGCGCACAGCTTTATAGGCACCTGTTCCTTCCAGGCCAGTCCAGCTGTGTCACCCAGCGGCGGTGCTTTTCTCTTCCACCTCGGAATGGAAATACCTGCCTCCGATATGGAAACTGCATTCCACCAGAGCTGCAAGACATTCCCAGCCCCATCACTTTGATCTTGTCCTTATAGTCTGCATAAATGCCTGAGAACACCTCAGCCCTGAAGGGCCATACTGAACAGCGCAGTTTCAGACTTGTCTGTTGGAGGTGAGGTCAAAGGATGTGGGGAGAGGATGAGGAGAATGTGGTCTTCACACCTACACCAGGTTACCACAGTGAACTCTAAGGGCAAGCTTCATTCCTTTATTCAATCAACAATGCTAGCAAAGCACTTGGCTAGATGGGGCATAAAATACGACATCCACTTTCAAGACTTTGGATACTAGACCATTAATATTAGGAGGACCTTGGAGACCATCTGCTCAAATTCTTGCCTATAGAGAAATCATCTTAAATATGCCTGACAAGCGTTGGAATAGAAACAGCCCATTTCCCCCATTGACAACTCCAGTTCTTAGAAATTATTCTTCTGCAGGAAACCAAAATCTGCCCATATGCTTGTCTATTTCTAATGTCTAGAGACAAACCTTATTCTCCGTGGAAAATCCTTCAAATGTTTGCATGATTCTCATTGACTATTCCCAAAGGCAGCATTCACCTGCTGGTTGATTCACTCATTCCTTACCAAGAACAATTTCTGAGATCTTTTCTATCCCAGCTGCTATACTGGGGACTGCTCTGGTATTTCAGAGCAAAGAACATACATGATGACCAGATCCACTGATGATGTTCCAGAAGTGCAGTACGCAATCATCTCAGTGCCCAGAGGGGCTTCTGCTGGCCCTGAGCTGCTACTGTGCTTTTCTCCTTGTGGCCAAAAGAGTCAGGGACATAAATGGCTAAGAGAGGCAGAGCTGTATACTGGATCAGATAACACGGACTCTGGACTCGGACTGACCGGAGTTCCCAGAACTCTGTCAGTTACTAGCTGCGTGACCTTGGACAACTTACAGAAACCTCTCTAGTCCCAATTAATCAAGTGTGAAATTGGGATGATAATGCCTTCCTTATCAGGTTATTGTGAAAATTATATGAGATACTACATTGCACAAATTAAAAGCAATTATTGGGAGCTATTATTGTTGTCAGTACTATGCCAGTGTCCAAAGACCGGAAGAGACTGGAAAACAAAGGCCTTTATTGCTCTTTATGGTTGGCTATTGGTCTCTTCCTTCTAGCAGAGTCCTACCGACCTGTATTTAAAGCTGTTCTTTTCTGCTGGTGAGAAGGGGAAATAAACATCACTCCTTTGGTGTGTTAGATTTATAGCCTTGGAAGAGCTCAGTACCTGCCAGGAATGGGTCTGCTTCCTTTATAAGTTAGAGACTCCCTCTGTCTCATCCAGGATCCCAGCTGTACTCCCCTGGAGGACTGGGGTGAGATGTGATGCAGAGAGTAGGAGGACCAACCCTCAACATTCCACCTCCAACTGTTCCATATCCATATATCCTTGGTCCCTATGTGTTCTAGTCAAAGATGATATCACATCATAGCCTATATCAGGGGTATCAGTGGAATTCCCACTTTCTACCTACCTATCACCCTAGTAGGAAATTGTTATTCTGCACGCCAATCCTTGAGGAAGAGGTGGGTGCTGGAAGAGAAGTCATAGGTTGTCTCAGAAGGGCTGACCACTCTTTTCCTCAGATTTCACACTTGCTTTTCTGCCAAGGCTCCTAGCAGCATCGTCTGCCTCTAGCTTTCATCCGCCTCTGTCCTAGGCGCACCGATCCACTGCTCATCCCACTCAGTAGGCTGATGCCACAGTGGTCCAGGCTGGCTCCCCGGCAAGGTCGGAGAGCTGTCTCGAGGCACACGAGGCCTTTTCTGCTAAGCACCGGGAGCTGTTCTCCTTTCATGAATACATTCTGCTTTCTCTCTCCTGCTGTCCAAACGAGCTTCCCAGAATCTGCCACTGCGCTGTGCCAACAGCCATCTCAGCACTGCCCTAACTAAGCAAAGCCTGGCCCTTGGCTTCCTTTCGCTCCTCCAGGCTTTCAGAGGCTCTCACCAAGTCTGCAGCTCACCCTTTCATGGTGTAATCCCATGGCCTAACACAGGGTATGGAAACCCAGCCATCCATGGCCCATGTTTCCTGGCTCCACATTTCCCACAGAAGGCCTCCTCCTCTCTTCTGCATTCACTCTGGCCTCCTGCCTACAGTTGATCCTGGTCCCATCTGTGATCGAATCTACCAGAAGAACAAATGGGGGCAAGGCTAAGAATAAAAAAGAAGAAAGAAAAAAGAAAGAGAAGTGGGGAGGAAAGAAGAGGAGAGGAGTCTTCCTTAAAGGATTCAAAGGAGGCCAAGTCTTCTTTCTGAAGACCAGTGTCCATCACCTCATGTCCCAAAGGAACCCCAGGCCCTAGGAGTGCAGATGAATGGGGAGAATCTTCTGGATTATAAGCCAGACCACCTAGGCCACAATCTTGCTGCACCACTGATTGGGATGCTTCCTTATTATTTTCAATTCCACTTTCCCTAAACCTGAGCCATCAGTATTTCAGTCTTCATGCTCTCAGTAAGGCCCTCACTCCATGGCGCCCTCATCTCCATTTACTACCCCGAATCCTTCTCACACCCCTTTCTCCCCAGGTCACTCGACTGCCTCCCACACCTATGCTGTGCTTCATCTGGACTATTACAGATCTCCACCTCTCATTCTGTCTCAAACTCTGGTTGAATCATATCCCAGGACATTAGACCTCTGGCCAGTCTTCCCAAAACCACATTTTTAATCAGAAAACACTGAAGATGCCAGTTCCTCTTGGTGACTGGCAGGCTGGTACCGAAGTCTGACAGAGGCAGGCAGCCACTGGGCGAGGAGTTGAGGATTCACTTTCCTGGAATCCAACATAACACACCACATTTTTGGTTGTTTTTTTTTTTTTCATTTTCTTTTATTAAACTTCAGTTTCTTTTAAAAAGTGAAGGTGTTAAACTGCGAAACTAGATGATCTAAGTGCTCCCTCCTCTTTGTTCCCCTAATGGGCACACAGAGGGAACCACGTAAAGGGGGAGGGATTCCTTTAAATGAAGGTACAATCCTGTATGCGCAGGCCGTGTTATAGGTGAAGATTTCTGATACGAAGGACCCTAAGGAGCAGCTCTGCAGATGCCAGGACCTGGCTTCTCATAGGTTCTGTGTTGCCTCAGGTATATTTTGTATCAGGAAATGCAATAATTACAAAAGCCACCGCCACCACACCCACCCCCTCCGCCATGCTTCACCTTACCGCACACTGAGAGGTCGGGGATCTTACAAATCCTTCTTCCTAAACATGGATCAACTCTGTCCATCCCCACTTATACTTCCTTGAATGAAGGTGACCATTGTTCCAAGAAAGCTTCTCCCACCTCCCCTTACCTCCTTTCCTTCTAGCTGCTGCTACTGTGGACAATATTTCCCGGTTGGACTGGGAACCAGCCTTTCCTAGATAGGTTTCTTAAGACCTAGTCTTGTCTCTGAGCTCCTATAATCTTTCAACTCAGAGATACATCTGACCACAACTCTCCACTAACTGGGATATCTAGATTTGCAACAGCTCTAGAAGAATCTCTACTTATATCAACCAGAGTAAGCCTTCAGTCTCAGTGCATTCTCAAGGACATTCAAGGTCAAACACTCCAACCTTTGCCATTATATTGTCCCCAGATAAAGCTGGCATCTAGCAGACTGTGTGGTATTCTCACTTACATCTCCAAAAACAAGAACAAATTTTCCCTCTGGAAAATTGCTCCTTGACCCACATGCAGCGTCCTTTTGCTGCAATTGCATTTAAACACAAATGTATGCTTCACTCTCCAAGGGGTTTTGTTTCTGACTCTCTGGAATCCCCCCAATAACTATCTCCAGCCTCTTTAAAAAAAACAAAAGACAAAAACAAGGAGTTGCTGAACAGACTACACAAAATCTCAATTAGGTTGCCCCATCAAGAAATAAGAATCACTAAAAGCTTTTATTCACATACCCAACCCCTACTTTCTCTGCGGCATAGTAAAAAACAAACAAAACAAAAAACAAACAAAAACTCTAGTTGCACACCCATTAAAGAACACTAAAAACAGAAAACAGAAAATCACCTACATTCCCATTGCACTCACTGAGTTGCTACTTTTGTTTTTCTAATCCTTGCCTCTCCATGAATAATAAATGCTACACAGTTGGACACAGCTGTTAATACCATACCGTATTAGTAGATTTCTTTTTGTGTTACAAATATTTTTTCCACTATTGCTACAAAGTCCTCAATTATAACTTGTAAGGGTTTCAGGACAGTCAATTGATTTGATGAGCTTATTTCATGCTTGCCTAGTACTGGACTTCTAGGCAATTCTCAGATTTTCTCGAAAACAGACAATGCTACAGTGAATTTATCAGGGCGCATAAAGCTTTGTCCCTTTATCAGATTCTTTCTTTAAGAGACATTCCTAGGAGGGAAATCCCTGTGTCAAAGCATAAACCTTTTATGGCTCTTAAAATATTTTGTACTATCCCTTTCCAATCAGGTGATATTCTTGTCCCTGCCATTGCAATTTATAAGCACATTGCTGGGAGAATGTCTGTGAACTCTTAAAACAGAGGCAAAGAATTATTTCTTTCTCCAATGTAGCAACCAAAGATTCAAACCTAAGCTCTAGACCAAGGCATTTGCAAATAATTTCCCTCAGCCTTTTTCCCATCCTTACTGATGCCAGGTGATGTCCTTTCAGCATTATACCTCATGGGTCATGTCTACACTTGCTCTCTATGACCCAACATCAGCACCCAGTTCCTCCAGCCACAGCCTGCACCCCTGAGACCGGCACTCCAAAGGCAGTCTTGTCTGGGTCTATTTTGTCCTGACTTCTCATGCTGCCAATGCTTCCTTCCCACTAGCATTAGATTCCTCTCCTTGGTCCAGGATGAGCTTCCCTGTCCAATTACCCTGTTGACCCTATCATCTCACCAGGCTCCTAGTGAACTGAAAAGGAACTGCTCCCTTTCTAACTTCCCTAGCTTGGAGTCCCAATGCCTTCTCCATCATTACTTATTCATAGTCTTGATCCCCCCCCCCGGGGGGGGGGGTATTATTCAAACTCTCATTAAAAACAGAAAGCAAGAAAGGTCTGAGAGGAACAATAATAGAAAGATTAATATCCTCCCAAGTCCCCAGTCAGGAAAAAGAAATGACTCGCCTTCCTTTAGCAAAACTGCTAAGTTTGAAAATGAGGTTTCTATTTAATAAATGTAGGTTCACGTTCAGCTGAAGCAACCATAAACTAGCGATGCTTGCCAGATGCCAGAAGTCCCAGGAAGCTGACAGCCCGGGAGAGTTGGCTGAAAACATCAAGGTCACCTGAATTGAGATTTCCCAAAAATATTCTACCACCATATTCTAGCTGATGGACTCAAAAGCTTGGTGATGTGGGCATAGATGTTTGTCAGCTCCAAACACAAGTCAGGGCTTAGTCAGTACTCAGGATGAGGCAAAAGTCAAAGTAGACTTCTAGATGATTCCACGTCATGGACAACACATCACCTAACCTTCAAACCTCTGGACTACAGCTACTCAGGCTGACTGAAAAAAGAAAAAAGAAAGAAAATCTGATAGTTAGCTGTCTATTTTTTCTTTTCACTTTATCCATATTAAAAATAACATACAGAAATGCATGTGCTAGGACTTGGGAGCAGAGTAAGAAGATGCAAATGCAGGTTTAATTAAAAAAAAAAAAAAGGGCAATCTCCATTAGGCATTTACTACCATCCTTGAGTATTTAGCTCACAAGCACTACTCACTGGACAAAGACACAAGGTCAAGGTCAAATCTCTGTCCTCTGAGCATGAGGTTTAATCCTCCTTGTGTTATATAGACACCGATCCCTTTAGTTGAAAGTGTATGGAATTTCCCCTTAAAGTCTAGAAACTTACAGCATTATTTGAGGAATTTCAGAAATGTAGAAGTCAGTTTGGATAGAAAAGGAACTAAGGGAGTAAAGGAGGAAATAAAAGAGGAAGGAATGGGTGGGGTGGAGAGAGTAATATTTCTCCCTACCACGTATTAAGCATTTTCAGGTTTATTGTCTCACTAAAAGGACGTTGTTAGTTTCACCATTAGCAAATAAGAAAACCAAAACATAGGACAAGTGAGTTGTTAAAACCATGCAAGAAGAAGTGGCGAAGCCCCATTTGAACTTGGGATCGGTACTCTCCCCAACCCATACAGTGGGATTCATGTACCAGAAGTCCACTCAAGTTAATTCCTGAGGTAACTACAAAAATACTAGAATATAAACTCCACAGAAGAATGAAGTTATCACCAGAAAAGGGCCACACACACATGCTCAGTAAATGCTGGTTAGCATTATTAACCTAATATATTGATTTAGCAAAAGAATAAATTCTGATTCCCAATTAGTTTCACCTCATTATAATAAACTGTTTATTTCTTTGTTTACTCTCTGTCAGGTAAGTGCTTCATGAAATTATTTGGCTTATTTAATTTCCACAACATTTCTCTGAGGCAGAATTTACTATCCACATTTTTCAAATGGGGAAACTGAGGCTAGGAATGAGGACCAACCTGATGTTAGAGAACTAACCTGTGACATAAGCAGATTTCAAACCCAGACTTCTGCCACCAAGGTCTGGGCTCTTAATTATCCCACTGTCCTGCCTCCCCCCATTTCTCCCCCTCCATGGAGCTTTGTTTATAACCCATAAAGCAGAACAGATGTAGTTTAAAGGAGAATGGGGGGATGGAGTCAATGTCTTCACGTGCCATGATTCCCTCATTGAAGATGCTCCGAGAGGGTCTCACGGATGGGAGAGCGAACAGAGGCAGGCAGGCCGCCTAGCACAGCTTGGGGTTCAAACATACTGTTATTGATTACAGTGCAAACCTGAGCTTCTCCGGGATCCTCTGGTGCACTTCAAAGGCAATGTGAGCTTGGAAAGCTTGTGGTCCGAATCGTCAGAGATGAAGAGGGATTTCCCAAATCTGAAGGCCAGAAGCAAGATGATTTCAAAAGCATGCTGTTCTCCTGGAGGTTTAAGATCCAAGTAAAAGGTGAACCCTGAGTCTCCAAGAAATGAAGTCTGAGTCCCACTGGCCAGACAGTTTCAAAAGAGATGGATGGCCTGAAAAGTTTCCAGAAAAGCAGCCTGGTAGAGAGAAGGACTTCCACTCAGGGCAGAAGGCAGTAGGGACAGACCGGAGGAAAGGCGTTCTGCATTCTCAGTGCGCGCAGGACCATCTCTACCATCCCCTGGTCAGGATGTCAAACACAAACACCTGCCTCCCCCAAGCAGAGCCCGAGCCAACAAGACAGGAAGAACATCGCGAAAGTGACAGGATGCCGACTGAATATGCAAGGCTATCAGTGCACCACTGAAGGGTCTGCCGGAATCAACTTGAGAAGAGCAGCCTACAGCCAGCCCAGCCAGGGCAGGGAAACAGGGCTGAAGGAACGATGCGACAGCAGCATCACTATCATGTGGCAAGAACCGGGAACTAGAAGAGCAGTATTAGAGAAAGGACAGAGAGCAATGTCACAGGAGTGCCTCTGACAGGTGGTGTCCTTGGGGAAGACAGAGAGGCCAAAGTACAAAGAAAATGCTATGGCTTAATGCAGCTTGCCCTCCTGCCCCACAATCGCATCATCGCCCCGGGAAAAGACACAAAGGCACGAAGTTTAGTACAGTTGCTCCTCTACTTCAAAAGCGAGCCAAGGCGTTTGATGAAAATATATAGATATATGTGCTAAAAAATGTTGCCTGCCATGACATTTAAATTTATTAGCTGACAAACACTGTGTTGTACCATCTGCTACTCTGTACTCAACTTCCTGTAACTAAAGATACGCAAGCCCTAGAGAATAAGCATTAGGTAAAATAGATTCATTTTATATAATTGAACATAATTGTGCATGTAATGTTTTAACGTAATATTACTCAACAGCTGTGCAAATAATGGAAGGGTTATTCACTATAGACCATATGCTGGCAATGAGATATGAAGGCTGCACTGTAACCGGCCAGTGAACCCACAATCTCACTGGATGACGTGATGGCTCGCCTTCGAAAAATGTTCAGGTTAAAAGCAGAAGCAAAAGTGGAGCCTCATGAAACTCAGAAGCAACTCATGAAACTCAGAGGCAAGGCTACCTCCTGATCCTGCTGCAGAAAGAGGGCAGTGGCCTTTGCTCATGTCACCCCCTGCTCTTCCTTCCTTTTCTGCAAGGCCTCTATTCCTTTCTACACCTTTTATGATGTTTGCAGTCATCTTCTACACCCACATATTGACTAACCACAAGTGCACTCAGCTTCTCTTGTTGTACATTGTGCTTTAAAATAGCTCAGCAAGTGAGCTCTAGAACCAAAATTCTAAATCCCTAAATGACTCATTTGCCTTCTCATGAACCTTTCCAACAGTCTTCATGTAAATCGTAAGATTTTCCCCACTATGTGGGTAGCTTTTATGTTTCCAGTTTTAGAGAGAAGAAAACCAAGGCTTGGTGTTTCAGTCATTCAACAAGTGTTTACTGAGTACCTCGTATGGGCCAAAGTCACATAAGTCCCTTGGCCTGCAGCGGTACAAATACACAATGGCAAAGCTAGGAATTAGGACATAACACTTTGTTCTTAATACCAGTTCCTTTAGAGGCCCCTGGGTGGCTCAGTCAGTTAGGTGTCTGACTCGCGATCTCAGCTCAGGTCATAATCTCAGGGTTGTGAGAGGGAGCCCTGTGTCGGGCTCTGTGCTCTGCATGGAGTCTGCTTGAGATTTTCTCCTGCTCTCTCTCTGCCCCTCCCCACTGCTCACATGCTCTCTCTCTCTCTCTAATAAATAAATAAATAAATAAAATGGTTTTTTTTTTTAAATAAAATAAAATAATACTAGTTTCTTTAGTGATTCACTGCTAAGCCACTTTGGACAAACTATTTAATATGCCTACTGCAACTCATGTTTAACATCCATGAAAGAGGAACACCCCCCCCCAAATAAACCAACTTGTTAGAATGTATCTACATTTACCTCTTTGATCAAATACAAAAATTTTTAACATCTGACCAAAATGAGCCCATAAACATCCAATCAATGTATTCAATTTCAGTCCTTGATTCTATTAATTCTATTCCAGCTTCTCTTTAGAGCTTATATAGCAACATTTCTTTTTCCAAACCTGCCTTGTTATAGTGGTCATTTCAAGTCTATGGAATAAGATGAGATATATTTTTTCTGATGTATTATGCTAAGAAGTGTCTTACCTGCAGGCTAACTATTGTAAATTGCCTCCACATCCACTGTATTATACATTTCACATTGTTCTGCCTATAATATTAAAGCTTGGTCTCTTGGAAAATATTATAAGGGAATTTAACTGTACATAAATATTAATAGATGCAATAAAATAAGAACAGCATAAAAGTATTTCAGTACTAAAAGTTAAATGTGTTGGAGCCTTAGGAGAATCTTTTACTCTTTTCCTTTTTGTAAATGACTTTAAACTCACATAAGATGATGAAATTATAAAAATGAAAATAACAAAATACCAAAAAAAATTTATTACAGTATATTAAGGAGAGGAGCTAGTGGCTTAGAAAGCTCCACGATAACGAACAAAAGTATGATATTCCAGAATTGAAACAAGTCATCACAATTGCTCAAATACCATTCTCCACTACAGTGTAATGACTTTCTTACTAACACTCAGACAAATACAATAATCTTAGACTATTTTAAGGTTGAGAGAAGGTTATGAGGAAGAGTTACTGAAGCCAATAAACATCAAACTTGGAGCTGACATTTGGTCTCAAATCCCCAGTGTTTGCAAGAATTTCAGCACAGGTGGTAAGTACAATCACCGTATGTTCAAACTAGAGACATCTGCAGAATCAGAACCAAAAGATTGTCAGCTTAAATGCTTGCTCTTTTTGGTACAGAAAGTAGTTATTTTAAGTTAGAGTGAGAATAATTTAGCTTAATCCTAATTCACTTGAAAAACTGAAGATTAACCCAATCTGTCGAGTGCAGTTCTGATCACTGAGTTTCTTTTCTAAATACATTCCTAAAAGATCTGTGCAATTTGGATGAGAGATTACGGCTAAAAATATAATTAAATTTAAAAGAGATATTTCATAATCTCTTGATCTCTCTGATCTTCAGTTTTCTTTTCATGAATTCAGAAAGTGAAAGTCAGATTATATTTCTATAACCACTCTACCATTATCTGAAACCATGAAAATCCAGATACAGTGCAATCCTTCAATGGAAATTAATACATTGGCTTTAAAAATAAAATCTTAGCGCTCTCACCTGATCCGTTTCAGGAGACTGCTACAGAAGCAAGTCAAATCAGATTTCAGAAATATCCAAAATCTCACTTCTTTCCACCTCCACCACTGCTGCACTGACCTAAATTAAAGAAATGAATAGATACGATAGTGTTCTAATCGTTTTCCGTGTTTCCATTATCACTTCCTACAATTCATTCTTACATAGTACCAGAACAATCCTGGCTGTAATATACTTTTGAAAGTAGCTTCCCACCCACAACCCTCATTGTACTCCTTTCTAGTCACAGTTGATCGGATACTTGATCCAAGTTGGGTCAATGAGATTCTGTATGCCTAGAATCTAGATTAGGGTTCATGGTCCCAAGTCATTCTTTGTTGGGCACTTGATATAAAATCTATACATTTGATGGCTATGTAGGTGTCCATCTTCCACCAAAGACACAAAAAAGAAAAACATGTCAGCCTTTGGAAGGAGAAGGTATAGCAGATACTCACAGAGAAAGAGAGACAAAAGTCCATGCTGAGAGAGAGAGAGAGACAGGGAGGGAAGAAAAGAGGGAGAAACAGACATAGACACAGACAGAGAATGTACCAACACATTGGTTCCTGATGACTTGCCAATTACTGATTCCAAGCACTTGTTGGGGCTCAAAGTTCCATAAGATACCTCTACACGCTTATAATAAAACCCCCTCACTTACCAACGGTGACTTCAAGCCCATTGCTGGAGATGCAGAGGCAACAGCCTCCCTTAGACCAAGTTTCACACTTGACGAAGATCTAATCCCTAGAGTAAGTGATTTATTCCATCGCACCATCAGAAGTCACTCTGCTTCCCTGATACAATACCAGTTGATACATAAAAGGCCTGCACTTACTAGCCATGTGTCCTCAAAAAAGTCATTTCTCTAAGCTTCAGTTTTATCATCCATAAAGTGGGGATGGTAAATCCTTCCTCGTAGGCCTCCTCAGGGAGAAGTTATATTGAAAACACTTAGCTTACAACATCCTCAGTACCTTTATTATCATCATCATTATTCAAACAAGCCTGTATTATAAATCTACTATGTGTTACAAGTTGCACTTATTAATGAGAAGTTTTAATAGCTGGTCTGTTCTTCTGGAGGACATACCAGGAAAGAGAGCTTAGTTGCTAATGTTTTCGCTTTATCCTAATTCAGAGTCAGCTATAAACTGGCAAAAGACCATACAACATTCTAACACAGTATCTTTTTAACACTTAAAGAGTCCTCTTTCTGGAGTTAACATCCTAATGATAATTGTGCTATGCTGTGACTTCCAACCTGTTTTATTTATTTGTTATTTATTTTTGCTTATTCTTCCTTAATGTTTCTCTTCTCAGGACACCACTGTGGCATCCGAACCGAAGGAGGCCAATGCAATAACCACAAAAAGTGCAGCTATGACACTCTTGAGTCTAAAGCAACAGCAACAAGCACAGCACTTACAGAGTTCAGGCAAAGGGCAATGTTCAGCCCAGGAAATATGCTAATCAGCGGCCAAGACTTTGGTGTCAGTGCCAGATGGACGGGTGGTCTTAGCTACCGGCCTCTGAAGGAGTCCACAGCTCATCCTGTGTTGCTGCCATAGGCCAGGACACTTCTGCGTTGTCCCCTTTTGAAGAAAGTCTAACTCTGCTATGGCTGCAACTCCACAGAGGATGTCCTCTATTTTAAACTCATGAATTTCACTTTCCTAACCTGACAAAAGGTTCTGTGTCAGATGACACATGGATGTGGGATGATTACACAGGAACCATCAGAGAGACAAGACTGTCCGCTCTTATTAGATTTGATGGCTAGGCAAGACATATGCTGCTTATCTATAAAAGCTATGAGGACAGAAAAGCTTTAAATTGGGTTAAGGTGACTTAAGGCAGAATTTGAGATGTGAGTTGCTTCAAAAATGAAACTGGGCCGACATGCACTCCAAAGTCACTTCCAAGGAAAGAAGGAGGACAGGTACTTGGACCACAGGGACACACTACACCATCACATCTGAAGACCACGCAATAAACAGAATCCAATGTCGACGGAAGGGGAAGAGAGAGGAGGGTAAGCAGAAAGTGAAATCTGCACTCCCCTAAGAGGAAGGGAGCCTAAAAAGGGTAGAACAGTCACCCTACCCATGATAAAGCCAAGTCACTTCCAACAATCCCAATGGAGGGGCCCATATGTTGCTACTCTGAACACAGGAAGAAAGAAATCAGGAATTTTTCTGTTTCATTTAACAATGAGTTGAGCACCAAGTTCAGCCTTGTTGGCACCAACACGATTAACACTGTCATGTGTAAGTGTGTCCCAGAGGGATCCAAAATAAGAGTTAAAGTTGTACTCAAAGAAGAAACCTTGAATCTGTTCTGGCAAGAAATAAACAGAAATTCTAGAGATTTGTGCCATGCAATATCAAAGGGCTAATTCAGGGGCACCTGGGTGGCTCAGTCAGTTAAGCATCTGACTCTTGGTTTCAGTTCAGGTCATAATCTCAGGGTCCTGGGATCGAGCCCCATGTTGGGCTCCACACTCAGCATGGAGACTGCTTGAGGATTCTCCTTCTCCATCTGCTCCTTCCTCTACTCTCTTTCTCTGTCTCTCTCTCAAAAATAAATAAATACATCTTTTTTTAAGTGCTTTCTTTTAGATCTGAAAGCACAAAAAGAATATTTTATGAATATACCACTTCCATGGTAAGAACTTAGTCTGGCCATCGCCTTCGCCATTATTATTCAAGTAACTTACGTGTATTATAAATCTACTATGTGTTTTAAGTTGAACTTATTAACGAGAGCTTTTAACTGCTGGTATTTTCTTTTGGAAGACATAGAAAACAGAATTTAGGTGTTATTGTGTTTGCTTTATCCTAATGCAGAGTCAGCCATATCCTGGCAAGAGGTGATAATATTCCAATACGGCATCTTTATACACTTGACTTTAGGTACGCTTGTATCCCTGAAGCTCCCTAATGCTAGTGAATACTTGAGTTGGAGAAGTTTATCCCTAGCTGCCTTTTCTACAATTCACATGAGCCACTCACAGCTTTGATTGAGCTCTCTGTACCTCAACACTGTGGTGCCTCCTCAAGCAGTCAGCTCTGTCTTTGTTCTCCTTAACTTGCCTCCAATGGGATATGGAGGCAGGGTGGAACTGTATGACCTTGAACCAGCTAAGACTAGCTGTTTCGGAATACTCTCACAAAACACTTTGGTATTATAAGCACACAAATGGAAGCAGCAGTGCAGCATAATTAGGAGCTAAAACATTTTTCCATAATCTATGACAAAATGTAGAATGCTAAGTAAATAAAACTAAGTATGCGTTTTACCACAGTTGTTATTGTTTTTCACATATTTTATATATATAATACATACCTTCTATATCTTATAAATATTTCTAAATACTAAATAATAATTTATATATATATTTTCATATACATATTGTATATTTTCATTTACCATTAGATCAGAAGTAAATGACTCTGTTTTCACATATCCTTTGTCTGTAACATTTTTTCAAATTCTGCATAATACCCCATCATTATTGTCCATTTAGAGAATTCCAGAAGTCAT
Organism: Nasua narica; assembly: GCA_028533885.1. Taxonomy (NCBI): domain Eukaryota; kingdom Metazoa; phylum Chordata; class Mammalia; order Carnivora; family Procyonidae; genus Nasua; species Nasua narica. The sequence goes on along the minus strand of CM052813.1, from coordinate 43,401,904 downwards.
CACAAAGAGGGTTTTCTCCATAAGAGACTCCTAAACTCACAAAACAAACTAAGGGTGGCTGGGAGCTGGGGGGGTAGGGTTATGGACATTGGGGAGGGTATGTGCTATGGTAAATGCTATGAAATGTGTAAGCCTGATGATTCACAGACATGTACCCTGGGGCAAATAATACATTATACGTTAATAAAAAATTGAAAAAAAAAGAGGGTTTTCTCTCTTCCTTCCTCTCTCCTTCTCTCTTTCACCTTCTCCCTCTCCCTCCTCTCTTTTAACAACTCACATTATTCTGTGGAGAAAGCAGTCTCTGTTGTGTGCCTCTGGGACGCAGCTGAAACTCAGCTGAAACTCAGATTCAAGACTAAGGACTTCTGTGATGCAAAACACAGAAAGATTTCAACCTTTCAGGATATTGGGGAAATAAACATGGATAGCTCCAATATTAAATGTTTCCTTGAGCACTGGTGTCAGAGTGAGGTGACAGATGTCATTTACATTCAAGCACAGAACTCTAAAGTTGGTAACATACTTTGTAGGAACACAAAGATAACCTCTATGAAATTTATCACTATTACTTCTGTCCCTCCTGAGTGCTTTATCTAGACTTTGTTGTCAGCCATCCAACATTCATTCACCTGAGTCCACGTAGTTCTACCACTATTCTCGTAAAGGGAGCTCCTCCACAGATAATCATGACCTTGAGTGGAGTCATTCATCCATAGACATACGGTGGACCGACCAGGCTGCCTTTATGTGTATGACATGATGCCCAGTCAGAGTAAGTAACCAATAAATTTTTAAATAAATTGTCAATAAACAAATGTTCATTGGGTGCCAACTATATACCAGGTAAGAGGTTAGTTTTGGTACTAGAATTAAATCACATTTTATTCTTCCTCAGATAAATACAGAACTGGCTCTTGCCAAAGCAAGGTAACAGACATAAGCTTAAAACCCCAGTGGATACCCTTTGTGCAGGACGAAAACACCTACCTCACTGCTTTCTCCAACCTGGTATCCGTGTCTAATAGAGCCAGTAAATTAAGCCCTGTTGGTAAGGTAAAATATCTTGAGCAAAATTCAGACTGGGGAGGTACTATTAAACAGCAAGCCATAAAATAACTGTAAACCTGTTTATGAACTACCTTGAAAGTAATTTCAGGATAGTAGAGAAGGAACTGATTACCAGGAACAATAGCTGCCAGGATCTTTCATGCCAGCTCCTTATAAATGGGAGTCACCTTAGCAATCTTCACCAGCCTCCCACTGAGAAGAAAAGTAACTTGTATTTAAAGATTTATAATATCTACTTAAAGGTGACCTGGGATGGAATTTGCTACTTTTTTTTAACGCCCAACTTCTCTAGGTCTATAATCACTGTGACACAGTGAATTCTACCAGTTCCTCTAAAGTTGCCTTACAAGCTATATCAATAAATGGTCTTTCAGTTTTCAAGGCCAATTCCAGTAAAAAAAAGAAAAAAAAGAAAAAGAGAAAAGAGAAAAGAAAAGAAAAAAAAAGAAAAATCCCATTGGCCCAGCCCAACTAATAAGAAGGTTCGGGTTTCGAAGACACACTTCCAGGCCCTAAAGATTTAGTTAACCATTTCAGTGTTAAGATGAAAGTCTTTCAGTTGCATAGATGCCAGTGCAGGGGGCTTGATGGCTAATGAACGGTCATGACTTTCCTCAGTAGTAGCAGCTGGATGGCACTCTACTACGGAGGTGACTTCTCCATAGGAGTAGGCATTCTGGCTAAAGTGAGTATGAATGGTTCCTTCTCAATCTCCCTAACTATAGCAAGAGAGGAGGGCAAAGTCCACTGATGACATCCATAGCCACCATTTCCAAGACCTCTCCAGGTGGAAAAATATCCTCCAAGATTCAGATAGTGTACAGCCAATGGTCATTTATACCTAATTACTGTTTCCTCAGGATTCAACAAGATTTACTATTCAATTAGACACACTATTGATTGGGTTTTCTTTTTGTTTATAATCATGGTAGAAAATCAAAAATACCTATTTTAGAAGTTACCTAAGACAAATAAACTATGATTATGCTGTAATACAGAGCAAAATACTGAGCCCTCACCCAGTACTCAAACATCTGTGTTAAAACAGACATAGATAATCTAGGACAGTTTTCTAAGGAAGATTCTAGTTCTGATCATAGGTGCTCTGAAGCCCACTAACCCGAGAGGATATAAGGACCCATTCAGGTGCATACCTTAGTTAGATTCCTGTTGGGCTGGGCGGGGAGGGGCGGGGCAGTATTTCTATAGGATCCTGATTCTGTTTGCTGCCCCCTTGGTTGTCCCAGCACAGGGATCTGCCCTACATAATAGCAACCCCTGTATCCAAGGTGCTTGGTTGCACTGATGACTTTTGAACTCTGCTCTTCATTTCCTCCCAAAAGCTTAGCTGCCCAAATTCATGTTTACAAAGGTTTCTAAAGTATATTTATGTTATCCATTGCTCCAAACATTCTAAAATTTGTCCTAAAGCCAATAGTTCTCTATCTTATTAAAAATACATTTCAGAGTTGTGTCCTAAATAAATAAATATGGGAAAGGAAGATTAAATGGAGGCTGTCACTAGTAATTATGGACATCTGGTGACTTTAACCTCCAAGGATCAGTCCAGGACACTCTGGCATTACACAAACCCCAGTTGTCAGGAATGGCTCTAGTGGGTAAGCCGTAAAAACAACAAAAATACACGCTTCAAAATGCTCTCCCACACCACAACTAGAATTAACTTGGTATGTTTTTCTAACGTCTCTGAGTCTCATATTTATATCTGCAAACTTTCCTCACTGGTTTCTGATGAGACTTAGAATACTAAGCAACAAATACAACACTTCTTATCTCTGTTTTATGTCTAAGCCTGCCCTGCTCACTAACCTAGGCTAGATTATTATTTTTTTTTTTTTAGTGCTTAAGTTCATTTTTCTTTTTTTTTTAATTTTTTATTAACATATAATGTATTATTTGCCCCAGGGTACATGTCTGTGACTCATCAGGCTTACACATCCTAGGCTAGATTATTATCTGTAATCCAAGCACACTATTATTTTTCTTATCAAAATTTTTCATTATTTATTAATTTGTTTGCCTATTTATTATCCACCAGCACCGTTAGATTTTTGAGCTCTGCAAGAGCATACACCATGCCCATTTGGTTAGCCACTATAAACATAGAACCTATAATGTCCCCAATGATACCTAAGTGGCTAATCGAATAGTTGAATAAAACGAATGAGGGTATTAACATTTAACAGAAACATTAACAGCTTTTATTATTTCTGTATTACAAATTACGGCCACCTGACATATCGTCTTAGGAAAAATTCAGTGGTTTTGTTACTTGCTAAAATATTATGCAACTCATTTGGAACATGATCAAATTCACCTGTATAATAGCTATATAGTTCAGAATGCTTCAGCCTGTCTGGCATAATTATATTCTTTTGTAGTAATACCCCTTATATATAAAAAATAAACTTACAAGACCAAGTTAAATCTTATTTAAAAAGTCAGGTAAAAAATTACATAAGATATACTCACTGGTGGGGCGCCTGGGTGGCTCAGTCGGTTAAGCCGCTGCCTTCGGCTCAGGTCATGATCCCAGGGTCCTGGAATCAAGTCCAGCATCGGGCTCCTTGCTCAGGGGGGAGCCTGATTCTCTCTCTCTCTCTGCCTCTGCCTGCCACTCTGCCTGCTTGTGCTCTCTGTGTCTCTCTCTCTGACAAATAAGTAAATAAAAATCTAAAAAAAAAAAAAAAAAAAGCAACATTTCATTTTGATAAAGACCCTGGATACATGTGAAAAGAGTCCTATTCACTTGGATCTCAGAAGAATAGGACTTTTTCTGTGCAACTGTATATTACACATACATCTCAAGTTAGTGGTAATCAATTGATCATTTGGGCTAGGGGCACCGAGGGCAAAGTTCATACCATCCATATGTCTAAAATCCAGCTCCAATCACACCATTCCTCTCAATTATTCTGATAATCAAATGGAAAAGTTGCTTCCTGGCTTTCTGGAGACATGTTCAGCGCACTGACTAGAGATAACCATTTAGTAGTAGGAGTACTGGCAAATAACCTTTTATTGAGTACTTACCACCTGCCAAGACATGATTTAATCCTCATAAAAATTCCTGTTTCGTAGACACAATTATTATCTCCATTTGCAGAGGGGGGAAACTGTGGCCCAGAAAAAGAAGTAAGCTGCCTAATGTCACACAGTTAGTGGTGGCATGAGGATTAAAAAGCAAGTGTTGACTCCGTAACTTGCACTCTTAACTGCTACTCTCTATGACCTCCCAACTCTGCTGAAACCAACTTCCCTGAAAATACAAATTACCTATGAGAGACTACCAAAGTTTCTATATGCCACTGAAAATTTTTCTTTTGCTTGAAAACGAGGACTTCATATACATTTAACAGTTATTTTTAACAGGATGATATCATGAAGTCTTAACATGTGACCGTTTCTCCCTGGATTTTTCTTTCTCTTTCAAACTGGTTACTGTTCTATCTCCTCACTTTACTTTATTTATTGACTTATTTATTTATTTTTTAGAGAGAAAAAGAGAGCGAGCGAGTTGGAGGGGGGAGAGGGAGAGAATCTCCAGCAGATTCCCCGCTGAGCATAGAGCTCGACATAGGGCTCAACCTCACGACCCTTCGATTATGACTTGAGCCAAAACCAAAAGTCAGATGCTTAACCAACTGAGCCACTCAGGTGCCCCCTACCTCCTCCCTTTAGAGAGGATAAAAAGGTGCGAGATTTTCAAGATTAAGACCTTGGGGGTGTTGGCAGGTAAAACACTAGATGCCCATTTAAACTTGAATTTCAGATAAACGACAAAAGATCTTTTTAAGATAAATATGCTCCATATTTTGCATAGGATATACTTATGCTAGAAAATAACTTGTTGTCTGAAATTCAAATTTAATTAAGCAGCCTTTATTTTTATATGAAAAACCTGGCAACTCTGTCCTTGGGAAAACCTGGATAGTTTATGAAGGAAGTAAAAGGAAAGAAAATTCACACAATAGGCAGAGTGTCTTAGAAAAATCAGAAGGGAGGGCATTTAGGCAGAGAAACCACAAGCAGCTTGGAAAAAGACTCCAATGTCCAAAGCAGGAGCAGAAGACTGCCGGCCCCAAAGCCTGTGAGGACAGAGGGCCTTGGGCCAGCTGCTTTCCATCTCGTGTTGATGTCGGAGCCACACTACGACTCTAAGTTAAATCAGAAGGCTGGGCCAAAATGAAGGCATTGTGGATAAAGAGGAAAGCTATTACATGGGAGAAATATGGATACCCAGTGGTTTTGATTGAAGAAAATTAATACTACAACTTATAAGGCCCGGAATAGCATAAGAATCCTTTTCTTCATATATGACTGAAGCAGAATTACACCTGCAGGGAAAGGCTTTTATCAGACCAAATTCCAAATAATAAATTTGAAATACTAACTGACTGCCATGTGCCTTTCCCTGTACTACAAACCAGGCATACTGAGATAAGAAACACAAGCCCTGCCTTTCAGGCACTTAAGGGCTGGTGAGCAGAAGCAACAGGTCAAGAAGCAATTTCAACACTAGAGTTTTCTATACATAATGCAAGTTGTCAGAGGAGGACAGGATTAACTGTCTCGGAAATGATAGGGAAAACTTCACAAAGGAAATTGCTCCAGAGAGAGATCTTTAAAGAACAAGCTGGTATTTGCCGAGAGGACTGTGTTGAGAAGGACAGTCCCAGTGAGGTATGTCTGATATTTCTGGAACATTCAGTGGCCAGAAGAAGAAAGGAAAAAACAAAAGGCTGAAGCCAGATTGTAAGCCAGATTGTAGAGACCTATAACAAGCCAGATTGTAAGAGACCTATAACACACCTATAACACAAGTGCCTCTCAAACTTTATTGTATGCTCCAATAATCTAGGGATCTTGTTAAAATATAGGTTCTAATTTAATAGGTAAGGTATGAAGTGCAGCCTCTAAGATTCTGCATTTCTCACAAGCTGCCAGATGAGGCCAATGCTGCTGGCCTGAGAATCCTCCTTGGAGTAGTAAGGCTGAATATCATGCTTTGGATCTCGAATCTTTTCCTGCAGACACTGGAGAGCCATCTTGTGGCTTCTCACGCCTGAAACTGACTAGAATTCAAAAGACCTAGAAGCAGGCATGAGTCTCTTCCTATAAGCTAGGAAAGAAATGCCTAAACTGGAGACACTGAAGATACAAAGAAGAGGATCACTTTAGTAATGCTGAAAAGCTGAAATGGACATGCATTGATACTCAGTGTAGGCACAGATAAGGGAAACAGACAGAAGATGATGGCTAAGCTACATTGTTTTTTCACAACTATATGGTAAGATTTGAAACTAGCACTCGTTTAGCATTTGGGATGTCCTACCATGATTCACTGTAGCACACTTTTTTTTTTTTTTTTTAATAAGAGAGAAAGAGCACATGAGGGAGAGAATCTTAAGCAGGTTCCGTGCTCAGCACAAAGATGGAGCCAGATGTGAGGTTTGATTTCACGACCCCGAGATCATGAACTGAGCTGAAACTAAGAGTTGGACATTAACTGACTGCCACCCCAGCACCGCCATTGTAGGAACCCTTTTAAACACAAGATACAACTTTAAATGAGGAGTTAAATGGGTTTTTTGTGTGTTTTTTTTCAAGATTTTATCCATCCATTTGACAGAGAGAGAGAGAGATCACAAGCAGGCAGAGAGGCAGGCAGAGAGAGAGAGGGAAGCAGGCTCAAAGCAGAGCAGAGAGCCCGATGTGGGGCTCGATCCCAGGACCCTGAGATGACCCGAGCCAAAGGCAGAGGCCTTAACCCATTGAGCCACCCAGGCGCCCCAGGAGTTAAGTTTTAAATGTATTTTGTGGATCCAGCCACATTATTGTAAGATCACTCCTGATAGGGGTGCCTGCTTCTCTCTCTTCCTCTGTGTGCTCTTGCTCTCACTCTCACTCTCTCTCAAGTAAATAAATACAATCTTTTAAAAAATTTTTTAAAAAGATCACTCCTGATACATGTCCAGTCTTTCCAGATAGAGTGTAAACTCCTCTCAGGCGGGCACTGGCTTCATTGTGTCCCCCAGCACGGAACATGTGTCTCGTAAATGAAGCTGCCCTCTGATTGTGTTCTATCGCTATGCAGACATCCCATTCCTGATCAAACACCTTACTTCACAAATATGAAAGCCTGGGAAAATTCCAAAGCATCAGCCCCCACAGAGTTTCCTCATTTATTTTCCCTCTTCTCTTTTTAAAATCTGAAATAATAAGAGATTTCAATGCCAATATGGAAACTAAGAGCTCATTCATTTCTCAAGTTCCGGAATAACATCCTTAGATAGGGATCCCGGTGGGCCTTCCTAATGACTGATTAGAGTTCTTTTCTCAACCTCCTACTGATGATTACTTGTTTTGATATCACAGATTGCTTAGCACATTGACTTAGCACCTGTGCTAATTGTTTTCTCCTGTTAGAATCTGATTTTCAGTGTGTTAAAATGTTAAGCCAGTGGTTCTCAGCCCTGGCTACACATTAGAATCACCGAGGATCTTTTTTTAAATGTCTAGGCTCCACCCCGGATATCATAATTTAACTGGACTGAAGTGGATTCCAAGTACCAGTGAGGTTGAAAAGTTTCCTAGGTGGTTCTAATGTACAGCCAAGGCTGAGAACTACTGAGTTAAGCAAACCTAAATGAGGATGTTCCCGGGTGCCTGGGTGGCTCAGTCGGTTAAGTGTCTGTCTGCCTTCTGCCTAGGTCATGTTCTCAGGGTTCTGGGATAGAGCCCCTCATCGGCCTCTCTGCTCAGCAGGGAATCTGCTTTTCCATCTCCCTTTGCTCCTCCCCCTGTTCATGGGTGTGTTCTCTCTCTCAAATAAATAAAATCTTAAAAAAAAAAAAAATGAGGATGTTCCCCTAATTCAGGATCCAAAGCTGCCTTCCCAAACCACAGACCATCCTAGCAAAAAATAAGTGAAAACTTTGATGATATTCACCTAAGTCTGTCTAAAGCAATTTCACCTATCAGGACCACGGATAAGAATGGGGAAGGAGTCCAAACAATGTGGTATGAAGTCTATCGGGAAAGGTGCTAAAATAGAGCTTAGCTCTGATGGTTAAAAACAAAGAACTCTGTAATTTTCCTGGTTATATAACATTGAAGAAGTTATTGTCTGCATCTCAGTTTTCTCATCTCTCAGCACACATAAATCTTCTTCATGAAGTTGTTAAGTAGGTTTAATGAAAGCCCTATATTAATATGCTTACAAAAGAGTTTGCTCATGTTTCAAGTCCTTTTGAGATTCTTACATCACTCTGGGCATGCTATTTTTCTTTTATGCCACATTCTTGGCATTTGAAAGACTATTTTAAACCAGTTAGTCTAAACCATTTGCAACTTAATTTTATTTTTCTAATGAGTACTTGTCAAATGCGTAGCATGATATGTATGATGGCATTATTCGGTACCTTTGTGGGTATCTTCATTTCATGTATAGATTTTAAATAGTTTTTTTTTTTTTTTGCAAGGTGTCTATATCAATGAGGAACTGCTAACCAACAAAAGAATATCCAAAATCTCTAACATTTGTGCCCACTGTTATGGGCCACTAAACACCGAGAGTCATTGTGCAGGCTGATCACTTGGCAAAGTAACCGGATTATAGTTTTGTCCCTGAGGCAGCCAGCACCTTGCTAGAGACCCGCCCAGCACAGTAAGCCAGAGCTCAAGCCCCTCAGCCAAGAGGCTGCTGTTACAGAGGCAGGTGGGTAGGTATGGCCCAGTGTAACGGTCAGGTCCAGGTTCTCAAGAGGAGGCCCAGGAGGGTTCTAACTGGGTGAGGGAATACAATCCTTCCTTACCACCAAAAACAATATCCACGTTGTAAATTAATGCGGTTTTGTGTTTTTCTTGGGGTTTTTTTTTTAAGATTTTATTTATTTATTTGACAGAGAGAGAGGGCTCACAAGTAGGCAGAGAGGTAGGGAGAGAGAGCAGGGCAAGCAGGCTCCCCGCTGAGCAGAGAGCCCAGTGCGGGGCTTGATCCCAGGACCCTGAGATCCTGACCTGAGCCGAAGGCAGGTTTAAGCCGAACCTTAAGGTTCGGTTAAGGTTTAAGGTTTAAGCCTTAAACCACTGAGCCACCCAGGCACCCCAGTTTCACGTTTTTCTATTAAATCATTGATCTCATTCTTTGAAAATTCTGTTCGGTTCCATCCTCTTACAAAAACGAGAAGTGTGTTGTGTGATTTTCATAGCCACAAGGCAAAAATAGAACTTTTTCTTCATAACTGAAATAATTTCTCTCACGAGCCCCTTGTGCTTCCTGGCAACAAATTGAATCTAGTCATTTCTAAGTAAATCCAACCACCTCGGTAATTTGTTAGGTATTTCATTTTAATACTCAATCAAATCATGGATTTGCCCCTTTCTTCTCTCCAGGGTTGATTCTATCTCAAGTGCTTACATAGTAATGCAGTATCAGGAGAAAGCATCCCTGCAGTTGTCCAGAGTTGACATCTACTGATATATACAATCATAATTTCTAGTTCTTAGTGTTGTCACACTCCAAAATGGGCTTGCACTCATCTGGTTTCAGACTGACTAACCCATGCCACCACATAGAGTTGCATCCCTTTGTCATGACCTTGAGCATGCTTTGGATATCCAGAGTTCTCTCTCACTAAAATATGCATCCTTGCTTGGGACATGAAAAATGTCAGTGTTTACTGTTTCACACCACCCCTCGAACATGGTACGGTTAGGATCTGTCATTAAGCCCTCCCATGTTGAGTGCCATGAGAATTTTTGTGATATCTCTCCCTTCCAGCCACTTAGATGGGAAATAGAAGACATTTTACTCAGGATAGAGTAGCCTATGTTGTAGGAGTAAATTACACCCAAAAGATCAGGAAAATTTCATTCCTAACTCATATAAAATCCATCATAAGTCCAGAAAACTCTCCATGACATCTGTCTTCCACATCTTGGCTCAGGCTTGCAGACTAGCAAGAAAAAAAAAGCAGACTGGAAACATCTAGCACCAGCAATTAGGTGCTTCAACAAGGAAATGATCTGTGTCACTTCCATTAACAATTTTTTGGTCAAAGCAAGTCAGAGTCATGCTCACGTTCAAGGGAGAAGGGCAGTACAATGCTCCCTAGACCCAGAAGAAGAGCAGGGCCCACATACTAGCACACTGAGGCAATGTCTTCTACAACACTGATTCCCTCTACCCTAAAACTTCCCTGGGGGGTTTTGAGTCTCTTAGCCTAATTACCTGGTTCATTATTTGGGATTTGGCCCAAAATAAGGGTTAGCTCTAAAACCAGTGTCTATCTTTATGGGTTTCCAACTTTCTTCCCTCTCTTCCGTTGGGAGCATCTTTATCTAGTAAGGGAAGGGTGACAGAAAGGAGAGATCAGGGGAAAATATGGAAAGGTGATTTGAGACTTTTAACTTTAAAACTCAGGAACTAGACATCGGTTTCTCTGTCCTCTTACCAACCTCCACTGTCCTGGGTATTCCCTGACTGTACCCTCCATGTGGAATGTCAGCCTCACATATCTTTGGACACAGTGAAAGGGAGCAGGGTCATAGGATCAAAAGTCAGTAGAGGTAGGTGAATAGCAATTAATATTTCACATACTGTCTTTCCGCCATCAGCCATGCATCACTCTCCCCTTTACTACACCACACATGAGGGGATCTATGGAGGCTGGACGGAGAAATCAAATACATTTCACTTATCAATACATAGATCAGAGAACAGGTCTAGAAAAAACGTGTCCTGAAGTGGTGTGATAAGCCGTGAAGAGGCCAGCAGTTACACAAGCATTCCGCCGGCACTTGGTGAAAATGAAAGGAAGGAAAATGGAAGGAAAAATACATTCAATTTCAGACCAAGAAGCTCTGTATAAAACTTTTAGAAGTAATGCCTTCCGAGTAGCTTAACACTCACATAGGCTCTGCCTCAGCAAATCATAATGCCACAGTCATTTCTACATAACCACTCAAGGGGATTCAAGAGATGGGTTACCCACCAAAGGAGGCTTTTCATGCTGAAGAATCTCGGCATTTAAAAATATACTGAATTACATGGTAGTCATTCCTTCCCTAGGTCTCTCTTGATTATGAAACCTCAGTTTTACCTATTACGATACTTTCAGGATCATAAACTCTGAGACCACTGTTCTTAAAGCCAGTTATGATTATGACACCTACTGTCTCCATTTCCTATTGCTAGAATTAAAATGTCTAACAAACAACCACAAAACTTCAGAGCCATATCCCAACAAATGTTTGTGCTCACGGTCTTGGGGGTCAGCTGGGTGTCAGCGAGGTTGCTCTACTGATTTAGGCAAGGGCTGCTTACGTATCTGAGGGGTCAGCTGGTTGTTGGCTGAAAGGGACTGGGACCAGCTGGGAAGATGGAATGTTCCACCGTAGTCCACATGTCCCTTTCTTCCTTCCGGGATCAGCAGTCTAAGCTAGGTGTGTTTATATGGTGCTTTGTTAACGCACAAGAGTGAGAGAGTAAGCCCAGGCCCAAGCACGGTTTTCAAGGCTCTGCTTCCATCACATCTGCTAATAATCTGTGTGCCAGAGCAAGTCACAGGAATAAACCTGGAGTCACAGCAAAGAAGGGATGCAAGGAGAGGCGAAGAATCCAAGCCATGCCATGCTCTTCACCACACCGAGGCTTCTGTCCAGCAAGAAGGTCTGGGCAGGGCTGAAGCGCTGATTGGTCTGGACTGGGCGCTAGCCAGATGCTGACTGCAACTTAAAGCGGGAGCCAGCTCTTGGGCACTCAGGCAGGGAGGTGGAGGAAAGGAAATGGGATATGAAACTGAGCAGAAATGGGAATTCAAAAACCTTCAATTCCAGAAATTAAACAGAAAAATGAAGAAATGAGAATCCCCACTCTGTGATTCTTAGCTCTGCTTTGTCTGTGTGCGTAGTACCTTCTTCTCTCTTACGGAGTGCTGCATGATTTCATGTCTCTTGAGGTCATCTCAATCGTTCCTAGCAGCAGACCCCACGCAGTGACAGGTGGGCGTTGCTTCCCCATTTGAAATGGGAAGCCACTGAGGATTGCAGAAGTAAAGTGAGGTGCCCAAGGTAACAACACTAGTAAGTGATCCGGCTGAAATGCAAACCCAAGACTGGTTCTCTTTTTCCACTCGGCAATGAAAACTTTTGAAAAATGAGGTTTGAAATGGTAACATTTAAAACCTCTTCCTTATAAATCTCCAGCATGAAGGCCAAAATGCCAAGTGTCATCCAACTTAGAAAAGGATACACAAATTGGTGGTTGCTACGGAGTCCCTTCAGCACTTCTTTGCTTGTGAAGTTGGGATTGACACTGAAGGCTATTAAAAGTTAAAGGGAATCATGAGTCAACACTTACATATTTCCTAAGGAATGACAAAAACATAACAGGATTCATATGAAACTGGCAAAAAAAAAACGGTTCAAAATGCTATTAGAGAAGGCGGTGGGGGGGGGGAATTGAGTGGGGGAATCAGAATCAATCAGCAGGCAGAGCCTTTGATGGAAAAGATTGCTTTGAAAAAAGGGGTAAAATCAAAGGTATAAATCATGACTAGAGAATCAAATAACACTTGTTATAAAGGAGAAAAACCAGAGATGACAAAATATAGGTAGGAAACCTAGAAGATTAAAAAGAACACAAAGATGTAGATTATCACCAATCACAGAGGTGAGTCAGTCTAAAGCTTGCAGAAAAATCTAAAGCCATTGCTAATATTCCCTCTGAAATTAAAAATATGTGTTGTTAAAAGGATCCTTTAATATCTCTAAATGTAGCCTATATTGCAGATTTGTTGGAAAATAAACAGGACGACTTGAAGCTGTCCCACACTTAATAGCAGAGTGCTGTTTTTTTTTTTTTTTAAATGACCTGACAACCTGGGGGGGAGGGGTAAACTCGGGTTTGACCTTCCTCCTACTACCTGATAGTAGACAGGGACCTGGTTTCTCAGAAACTGCAGGGGGGTTAGGCAAGATATGGGATGTGCTTCAAAAGAGGTGCAGGAAGAAAATGACTCCTGATTAACTGGAAAGTCTGTAGAAGGCTAGAATACCAAAGAAGGCCAAGAGTAAATGCCATGCTGTGAAACGAAGCCTCACCCAGGATACCTCAGCAGCGGATTCTCAGAAATCCTGAGTCAGGGACCCAGCAAGGCCACCACTTACAGCAACAACTTATCTAGACATCGGTACTCTCACTCCTGAGGGGCAACATCAAGAGATAAATAAATGCAGAGGAGACACAGGCTTTGCAAACCATTTTCATAGCCATTACCCTCTCCTGGGTCAACCTTCATTACCAGCAATGATTTAGATAATGATCAAGAAAGAATGCTCACCAGATTATTTAAGGAAATTGTAAGTATGGGAACAGAGGTACAATAATGAAGAGAAATGGCCTTTGAGACAGACAGAAGTACCAAGATGAAATTCAGCAGGGATAAGAGTACTACTGTGCCAAAGGCAGATTCAGGAAACCACAGTTATGCTAGTGAAGGGAAATGTCTAGGAGCGGTATACAGGGATAACGAATTTGGTGTTTAAACTGGCTACGAACTCAATATCAGTCTACCTTTAACACAGGAATTCCTAACCTCTTTGCAGACAAGGATTCCTGAGAGCATGATAATAATTAAGTATCATGCACACCTTAGAAATGAGTACATTTTGCAAGAAGCTCACAGAGGGCTCATAGGGCATCAATGTATAGTTGGTGGCTGAGAACATGGGACTTGATTTAAACTAGTCAGTCCAGGACCCAATCGTGTCTCCAGCACTCACTTTCTTATTCTGCCTTCCAAAAAGTAACATAACCCTCTCTCTGCTCTGAGCTTCCTCATCTGTAAGGGGAACAGAGTAACAGCTGTACCTAGCCCTCCCCTGCCCCACAATGTTATTGGAAGAGATTCCTAAAATAAAGCACAAGTAGCTCTGGGGGGGTTTTGGTATATTTTTATTATATTTTAAATACACTGATGTACTTTGTTATATGTACATTTTATTATATGTATTACATTACTAAAGTCATTGCTCCCTTATGCAACTTTTAGGTAACTTTTAAGTTTAGTAAACAGGGCAGAAGAGGGGATTATCCCTCTGGGGCTGTTGCTATCTGGAATAATTACTGGTACCTTGAGTTCTGATCTGGGCATATCAGCGTAAGAGGGACAACTAGAATATAAGCAAGAGAGGCAAGGCAGGATAGTGAAGGAATGTGCAATCCAGCATAAGAAGACACATGGAGGAACTATGAATATTTAACCCTGAGAACAGAAGACTTAACCAAATTCTAATACTTAAAAGGTTGTATTGTATTGTGGTAGAAGAAAGGGAATTGTTCTGAATTAACTCCAGGGGTCAAAATCCGGGCCAATTAGAGAAGGGCATTTCAGCTACATATAAAGAAGAATGTCCTAGCGATTACAAGCTGGTATTTCTTCATCACTGAGGGGTTCATATATTAATTTATTTAGTAAACATTTATTGAACACCTACTGTGTGCCAGAGACCATGATGGTATCAAGAACTTAAAGATGGATAAGATATGAACCTAGTTTCTTTAAAAGGTTCCCAATTTGTTGAGAGACAAACAGATAAAATAAGTATTTTCAATATCGGCAGAGGCAATGGTATTGCCTAGAGATCAAGTCAGGGCACCTACCTGGTCTAAAGGAATTGAGAACTAATGGATGAAGAGGAACTGGCTGGGTGGCCAGGCATGCTAGACAGAGGGCACAGGCACAGAGATGAGAAACAGCACGGTGTGTCCAAGGAGTGCTAGGCAGGAAGGACAAGACAAAGAGGGGAGGGAGAGAAGAAATTAGAAATCATCCTATAGACGGAGCCCATTAAAGGATTTTTTTTTTAATTTGACAGAGAGAGATCCCAAGTAGGCAGAGAGGCAGGCAGAGAGGGGGAAGCAGGCTCGTGCTGAGCAGAGAGCCCGATGCGGGGCTCGATCCCAGGACCCCAAGATCATGACCTGAGCCAAAGGCAGAGGCTTAACCCACTGAGCCACCCAGGCGCCCCACATTAAAGGATTTTAAGCAGGGAAGTGACCTGGTCAGATCTGTGCTTTAAATGTGGTCATATCATTACTAAAATGTTTGAAGTGAGAGCTGGTGTTGCAGAGCCCGTTATTCATTCTGTATCTCCCCACAGATGTCATTAATTGAGTAAGAAAAGAGTTTCTTGATAGTTCAACATTTTCTTCATTGGGTTATTTTGCCTTACATAATATGAGAATGTTTCCAATAGGGTATTTGTTTTGGGTCTTGGGGCAAGACAGCAAATCTGAAGACAAGCTAAGAGACTGTGGTAAAAAGATGCAAGGCAAGAACTTATGGTAAGAGACTCAAGGGCTTGAATCAGGTATACTAAGGTGTGGAGGGAATGGGAGATAGAGCTGATCCTCTCAAGGGTACTTCCAAAGCTCCGAACTCTCTACAGTTTTGCCTTCAAACCATCACAGAGTTCTATGGTTATAAAGGACGCTAAAGCCATCCCCTCCAACTCTTCCACTGTAGAAACTAAAGCCCAGAAAGAGACTGTGGTTTTTCACTTCTCCATGTAACTAGTTGATGAAAGAGTTAAGAACAGGACACAAAACCCTGAAAACCTTGCCCTAGTCAGTGACCTTTTGTTCTACCATATCACTCAAATTTTCATTCAGTCTTTTTTGTAGCAAATATAATTTCTTAAGGAGGACTACAAAAATAGAGTTCCAAAATACAAGCTGTTTATGAAAAGGAAAATGCCACAGAATGGAGATGTTGCCATGGCTCACGGATACGTTATGGAACAAGAAGGGTCTTCTATTTAAATCCTTCAGAGGGGACAGAGAGAGCACAGGCTGATTCCAAGCTGAATTCTATACTTGCCAAGAGAATGACGTGGAGAAAGTCACTTAACCTCGAAAGCTCAGTTTTCCCATTTGTAAAACGAAGAGACAATCCTAATCTTAGAGAGTTATAGTTATAGGAAGTACCTCCACAGTGTCTAGAGTTCAACCAATGTACAGTGGGTCTTTTCTCTTTCTGTTCCCTTTCTTGTCCCCTCCCACCATGACCTGTGAGAAGAAGCTATCCACCATCTTCTCCAGCAGAGAAAAGGGACTCTGGTAGACAGTGCATGAAAGTGATTAGAATTTGGCCCTGGGTGTTAGACAGACCAAGTGAGGACTCATGCTCCATGTGAACCCGGACACATTCTTTAATCTCTCTAAATCTATGATAATCTTAAGATCTTATTTCCACCACATAGGGTTGTTGTGACGATTAAATAAGCTAAATATAAGGCGTTTAGAGCAGCGCCTGGCATACAATAAACAGTGCAGCAGGTGCTAGGACTGGGTTAATTTTCCTGGCAGAGACCCGGTTACACTGCAATTTCCTTTGTCTCCTTAGCATCATTGTTAATGATCTTCCCTTTACATGCACAACCTCATCTTTTCAAGAAAATAGCTCCATGCATTCTGCAGACGTGGAAGACACTAAAGAGCTTCCTCCCAAAAGTAATTAAGGTAAATGTGATCGATGGATCAAAGTGACCACCAGAAATGGAGTAGTGGAACTGAATATCATCAGTTCAAAGTACTGGACACGCACCCATTGATCTGTAACCTGTTTTTGATTACAGGTCAATAACTCCTCGTCCTTCATTCTATAGACCAGAGGGACACTGATGTACTTTCTCTGGACTGAGTGGTTTGATATACCCCTGTGAAGATCATCAGATGAAAATTAGAACTGGCCTTTGTACCATGACAAGCATAGTACATGCACTCAAAACACCCACTGAACAAACCAGCCAGTGAAACTCCTTCATCAAGTGCCTCGGTACTACAGGATTAATTCCAGGGGTGACCTCACATCGCATTCAAGAACACAGGACTTGGGAGCAGACCTATCCACAGAGACCTGGCAGGCCAGAAAGGACTGGCATGATATATTCAGAGCCCTAAATGAGAAAAATATGTAGCCAAGAATACTATACCCAGCCAGGCTGTCACTGAAAATAGATGGAGAGATAAAAA
>CM052813.1:43336554-43384270 GCA_028533885.1 Nasua narica | reverse complement strand
AGAAGATTCTGTGTTGTAAACGCAGGTTAGGGAGATGAGTGGGACTGGGGCAGTGTTGAAGAAGGGGGTGGGAAAGACATGGGCCCAGTCGAGCAGGGAGAGAGGAGAGAAAAAGGCTGAACCTTTCCAGGTACCCAGCAGCTGCAGAGGTTTCTGTGAGTGATAAGGCCTAGAGTGAGCCAGCGAGTGAGCAAAGAAATGGGGCAGAGACTGGAGATGTTGCCCAAGATAAATGAGTAAGAATGATGCAGATACAGGAAAGGCAAAAGAAGCACCGTAATTCCTGGTAATTAATTATATTTTCAGTAAAACTGAGTTGAAAGACATTACTTGGTAACTGCCAGTAATAGGCTCCTTTCGCTGGTCAGAAACCAGTTATCATATACTCTAGGGTATTTGCATCTATCAGACTTCTAGAATGATTCATTCAGTGAAATAGTTTAGACATAAAAAAAGTTCAAGTGTGTGTCTTGCATGGTCTGTGCATGAGGAGGGTGAGCACAATGACTTGTGCTCTGTCTCTTATGTTCCCGTGGGGAGATATTCTACCACTTGCCACCCAGAGGGGGAAAAATGCCTAGCATTTACCAAAGGACATGTATTTCCCAGTCGATAGGGAATTGCAATGCTTCCTGATGAGCAGTGTCTCTAAGAGTGTATTGGGGAGTTGTAATAGTTTCCTAGGACTGTGATAACAAATTACCACAAACTGGATGACTTACAGTAACAGAGCTTTATTTTCTCACAGTTCTGGAGGCCAGAAGACCGAAATCAAAGTGTTGGCAGGGCTGTACTCTCTCCAAAGGCTCTACGGGACAGTTCTTTCCTGCTTCTTCCAGCTTTGGATGGCTGTTGGCATTCCTTGGCTTCCTTGGCTCCTGGCCACGTTCCTCCCACCTCTGCCCCTCCAATCTCACATGTCTTCTCTGTTTCTGTCTTTAGGACATTTATCAAAGAATTTAGGGTCCACTTGCATAATACAGGATAACCTCATTTCAAGATCCTTAATTTAATTATGTCTGTAAAGACCCTTTTGTCAGATAGAGGTGACATTCATAGATTCTAGAGATTTAGACATGGATGTATCTTTTTCGGGGGCATTATTCAACAGGAGTGCAAAGACTTCATGAAGAATACCAGCCCTGGGGGCGCCTGAGTGGCCCAGTCATTAAGCGTCTGCCTTCAGCTCAGGTCATGATCCCAGAGTCCTGGGATTGAACCCCACATAGGGCTCCCTGCTCAGCAGGAAACCTGGTTCTCTCTCTCCCACTCCCCCTGCTTGTGTTCCCTCTCTCGCTGTGTCTCTCTCTGTCAAATAAATAAATAAATAAATAAATAAATAAATAAATAAATCTTTAAAGTTAAAAAAAAGAAAGAACTACCAGCCCTTACCCTGTGACCTGTATCTACCCTGGGAGTGGGAAGAGATATTAGACCCTCCATGCTTTCATTTGCTCTTCAACAGGCACCGTTCAGAGTTAGTGATGGACCAAGCAGATTGGGCGTGTGAGTCAGTTTAATGTCCCACACATATTGTTGGTTGGTAGAATTTCAGACAAATGTTTTGAGTGCTCCCATTTTCGACTGGTTCCCAGGGACATAGTCCTCTTTTGCTTCATCCTTTTCTCATCACCTCTGTCCAAAGCCATCCTCATTCATGGGGTCCTACCTGTTTGGTGCTGGGGGCAGGAAGAGGGTAGATTGAGTCTCTCTCAGCCCTCAGTAACCTGGATAACCTGAGATAGAGGAATCCAGCATCCCTACCCTAAAACTATCCTGTTGGAACCTGCTTACTGAAAGAGGTCATTTTCACTTGTGGGTGTCTCCTGAACAGTATAATTCCAGGACCGGTTGTGTGTGTTAGGATAGCAAGTCTGCAATTTTACAGAAACTATTTTACTTCAATAGAAACATCTTTATACCAACACAAAATCGTTATTTCTGATTTTCATGTTTAGTGTTATTCTTTGAGATTGACCAGAAATTGTCATTTATATAGAGATATATTCTATTCTGATAATGCTAGAGAACAGATAATGACTTGGGAGAACATCAAGATTAATGCTTCTCGGGTCAACATTTACCATGTGGTAGTCAATGTAATATTAAAGCCCCTGGTGCAGTTTACCTGAAGGGAGAATGCATTCCCTCCCCCCTCTTTTTTCTGGTCAACAAATAATATATTACGGGAAATCCTGTATCTGTTGCATTTATTTTGTAAACTTCTTTTTCATTTGAGGAGCATAGCACATATACAGAAGAATGCACAATTCATAGGAGCACAGCTCAGTGAATCATTACAAAGTAAACACACCTGTGTAATCACCAGCCAGGTCTGGAAAAAGTACATTGTCAGCCTCCCTGCCCCCGAAGGGACTTTCAGGCCCCTTCCCGATCACTGCCCCCCCTTCTCCCCAAAAGTAGCCACTGTTTTGACTATTAGCAGGATGAGTTTTGCCTGCATTGGAATTTTTTTAATCGAATCTTCTGGAAACCATTCCTTTCATGACATCCCATCTCAGAGTCAGAATAATTGTTTCTTTGTAGGTGAGTCTTCGTCGAGAAGATGAATAGCTAACCCCATAAATCATTATCATAAAAACTTATTTGTAATTTACATGAGAAGCCAGCAGGAAGAGTAACAGCGTGACCTTGTGATTAACACATGCGCACAAATGGAATTATTAAAAATAAAGATAAATGAGCACTGGATTTTTTAATTTATGGATTATCTGGTTTTTTTTGCTCTAGACTTTCTCTCTTGATAGTGAGGTGACTCTAACCTTTGGGACGCAGTAGCATTCTTTTGATGGGTTTTCATTTTTTTTTCTTTCTACCCCTTGGTCTCTTGTTCAAATGCATTTTTCCTAACAACATGTTTCAGTGTTTAATGGTTTTAAAAAAGAAATGGCTTCAAAGCCAATAATATGTAGAGAGGCTTAATATTTGGTGACATACTTCTAAAATAATGACTGACCCTAATTCCCACTAAAACATGTGAGCGTTGTATTTACCCAATTCTAAGGCGAAATCAGGTGGAAGATGCAATGAAGAAGGAAAAAGAAAGACCACACTGAATGTGCAGTCAGGTTTCAGGTACAATCTAATTTCAGAAATGTTGAAATGTGGAAGCGGGGGGGGGGGGAGAGTGGATCTTAGGTTTCAGGAACCCTATTAGTGCCATTTGCTCATGATCTCAGTAGATGGTATTGACTAGGGGTGATTTGATCTTGTTAGAGTTTTCTCTAAAAATAAAGAAGTGGGAAAAAAATCAGGAAGTCACTCTGGAAATTTATATTGCCGTCCATCAGCTATAGCCGGAGGTCAGGACAGGTCACCCTTTAGAGGTAATGGGGACATTTGTGCATCATGTCATTTCAGGGGTTCTACAGAAATTCTGCTTGCCTCCAAAGCCTTTGTCCCATGCTACCTTAAGAAAACACCGTTTGGGTCAGTCTTTAACTACTGTTTGTGTAAGATGTCTGGAAAAGGAAACCAGCTCCCGGGTTTGCTCCTTTCCCTTAGTTCATCTGTATGCCTGAATTGTATATGTTAACCAGTTGTCACTATTATAAGCCCAGATCCTGACTTTACAGGAATAAAATGCAAAACAGACACCTCTGTATTTCTTGACTGCAAGGTCAGTTTACTGAGAAAAGATACTCCCTGTAGGCCTGTGAATGCTTTATTAACATAGAGGGAGTTTCCCAAGAGTGTAGAAGAGGAAGCCCAATAGCCCAGTAAGCTCCTTCTTCACCCTACCCTGTATGTCCAGGTTTGAGTACTGTTTCTTTGGTGTGAGCTTTAAGGAGTGATCAGTAAAAATCACTATTTCAAGCTGTTTGACTTACTAGTAAATGGATGTATTTAACACAGTGCCGTGGGCCATATTCTTGGAAATATCTGAGATTACTTTCTTATACTTTTCTTTAAATCAGTGTTAGTTTTTGAAATGTAATTTATTTTAAAGGAAGATTTTGTATCACTTCTGTAAATAGAAAACCATTATCACTTCCCATAAATAAAAGATAAGTTGCATACCTTTATTTTTATTTATTTATTTTTGAAAGAGAGAGAGGGCATGGGAGCAAGGGGTGGGGTGGAGGCAGAGGGAGAGGGAGAGAGAGAATCCCAAGAAGGCACCATGCCCAGTGTGGAGCGCAATGAAGGACTCGATCCCACGACCATGAGATCACAACCCGAGCTAAAATCAAGAGTTGGAGGCCTAACTGACTGAGCCACCCAGGTGCCTCAAATAGGTGTATACCTTTAAACCACCTTCCGCTTGGGGAAATGACTTAGAAGAGTCAATCTGGGACTTGGAACCAGAGGATCACAGTTCTCTCTGCTCTCCTACTCTGGTTTGGGAAAGTCGCTTCTTTGCATCCCAGTTTCCTCCATAGAAAGAAGGGATGGTGGTGGTGGGGGGAATGATAATAATGCCCACTGCAAAGCGCTTTAATAGGGATTAGAAATGACCCTTACCATATCTGCTTTCACTTTTAAGCTTAGAGTTAAGCAAGAATGGCACATGAAGTTCACCTTAAGTGCAAATGCCCATTCATCAGGAGTTGGTGCTTGGTTCTCATTATCGACAAGGGTTGTGATAGCAGTAAAGCTGGCTGTTGGCCAGCAAGCTGGTACTGCTTACTTAACATTAACTCTTGCCTCCTTTTCACCAAGCCCTCCTAGCTTGCCAGAATCTGCCTCTTGCAAGGTGCCTCCAGTTCCGGGTGGACATCTTCCTTAAAGGAGCCCCTCAGAATCACTTCAAGTAAATTATACTCATCAAGTCAGTTTTCCACCCTAAAATAGTCACCTCAGATGAAGGCCCACTCAGGCTCTTCTGATGCTCTCACCTCTTTCTCACTCCCACAGAATAACTCACCTCCCAGTCCAACTAATTCTTGTGGGAGAGAAAAAGAGCTGTCAAGATAATTGGGGCTGTTCTATCACTTTCCTTGCTCTGTGTTCTCTCCTAAAGGTTTAGCAAGCCCAACCCCAAGGAGGCTGAGTGAAGGTGACACGTGTGAGGCCTGTGCTCTGGCTGGTGCTGATGTCCCCACAGCAGCCTCCCGGATGCTCATTTACTCAGCTCTGCAAATAGTCTTGACAATGGCAAGTGCTACCAATAGTGACATCGTGGAAAATCATGGTACATAAAAGACTTTATGATACTTCCCTTTTTTCCAGCTCACACTCTGGAGTGAACCAGTAAACAAATCGTTAAAACAAGAGCGAAATTATTCTTCTGAGGTTTATAAGGCTCTGTCCTACTAGGAAAAGGATAATATGGAAGGAAACTCGATGAAAAATACTTAGTAGAACTTAACTTTTAAATGATGTTTTGATGCCAATGAATTCTAAAAGGCTGACATCAACATTTCTAATATTTGTCCATTACTGTTTAATACGGTAGGTTAAGTGTGGCTTCAGGGAGCTCAAAATTGTTCACTTCCAAGGAACAAGCAGGATGCTCATTACTTCCCTTATTACTTCTCCTTTAGTATTTGTATTGCTCTTACCATCCACAGACCGCTCCTTGGTAATTTTTATTACTAACAAACCCATAACCTAATGGGCTTCTCTGGAAATAGAGGGTATTGTGAAGTCACTCAGGATATAGAAATGGTGCTGATGGGATCAATTAAAGTGAATCGTAGCCCAGGGAAAGGTGCTTTGTGGAGCATCACAAGGTGACAAAGATGAGTTTAAAAATAATCGCTTATTTTGTGGCCACATTTTGTGGCCACAATCTTGTTCACCCAGATATTTGTGACAGTCACATTCTGGACCAACATAAAGAGTGAGATAGAGGAAGACTGGCCAACATTATGATTTAAGAGGAATCGATGTTTATCGATGAACACTTCATCATTTCCAAGGGCTTTCAAGAAAAGACAGCTTTTATAGGTAATGAAAGGGGACTGTTAATTCAGATAGCATCAGCTGAAAGTGTTTCTAAGCCTCCTATTTACTTTACTTTCCATTCTCTTCTTCCCCTCCCTGTTAGAAATCGCAGCATCTCTGTGCGATAGCACTTGAAAATGACACTTCCCCCGCCCCAAATACACACAAGCACAAAAACAAAAAGCAAACTTTGACTTAAGGGCAAGGTTAATTGGATATGTGAGAATGTGCTGTTGTTTCATGTTGAATTGGCTATTACGGTATTAGTTTGTGGTATTATTTGGGAATCTGAATTTAATGATGATGCAAGAACCTTCTAATATGATGAGAGGTTTAAATTACTCCCTGCTAGAGTTTTCTTCTTTGATATCAGCTTTTATCCAAAATTTCCCTTACTCAAACCCTTTTAAAGATTGTCTTACTTCTGAGGCACTCCAAACTTCTGCCTGGCTTTAAAGACCCAATCTCTTTGTACTCCCTCGATCTTCTTCCTCCTCCATCCTCATCAAGTTGTTCTCTATAATCCCCCCAAACTGTATCTTCTCCTCCGTCTGTACTTTTCTTTCCTTCTGTCCCCACTTTCATCCCATCAAAACCCATTTTCCAGATTTGACATGCCTTTTATTCTCTCTGCCTCTCCAAGTTCAGCAAGACCTATTCAAGGTCCATTTCTTCTAGGGTACCCAGATGATTCCATTCTCTACTAAGCTCCCATTCATCTGAAATACAGTTTTTTTAAAAAAATGATTTTATTTATTTATTTGAGAGAGAAAGAGAATGAGCCCAAGTAGAGGAGCAGAGGGAAAGGGAGAAGCAGACTCCCCACTGAGCAAGGAGCCTGATGCAGGACTCAATCCCAGGACCCTGGGATCATGACCTGTGCCAAAGGCAGATGCTTAATGACTGAGCCACCCAGGTGCCCCTGAAATATAGTTTTTAAAGCCATGTTCTCTAACAAATAAAATACAAAATGTGTATGTAATTGTATATTTTCTAGAAACAGTAAAATGAATTTTAGTGATAAATTTTATTTCATCTGTTATTTCCAAAGGTATTTTCATTTCTATATATAGTCACTTTAAAATGATCCATGAGTTATTTTTATTTTGTTCTAGGCCTTAGAAATCTAGTTTATATTTTATACTTAAAAACCATCCCAGTTTGGACTGGTCACATTTCAAGTGCTCACTGTGGTGAGTGACAACTGTATTAAACAGTGAGGCTTTAGAGAATCTGGACCACATATTCCAGCTCTCAAACATGTTCTTTTGTATTTCTTATCTTTTCACCTGGACCAAATTGCAAACAACTCCTTGCAGTTGGGAGGCCATGTTTCTACTTTCTCTGTCTTTACACTTCATTCCTGAGTGTATAGTAAGCTATTAGTAATTGCCTGTTGATGGATTGGTAATGTTATTCTTATCTGTGACTCCTGGGCAAGTAACTGTAATAATATTTACTTAAGCATACTTACTTCCCCTGTATCTTCCTCATGCTTGGAATTTCCCTTCTTTTCCCCATACTTATATTATGATCCAGTTTACCATATTACCTCTGTTTTGTTAGATTTGAGCCTTTTGGGGTATGTTGGATTGGGTTTTAAGAAATAGACATACATTATCTACAGTTCTGTTGCACTCGAGAGCAGCATTTTCACAGAATACTCGTCATTCACACAACTAGGACAAAATAGGATTTGTAGCTGATATCAATGGGATAATTGCTTCCATTGCTCTTTTTCACTTTCCTAACAGAGACCGGACAAAGACTCACAAGCGTCTTCTGATCCCAGGATCCAACTGTGAAGCAGAGGCGCTCTGATTCGATTGCATAATGGCAAAGACAGTTTTACAAGCTGAAACCATATCACTAGGATAGAGATAGCTTGCAAAATTGCAGGGAGGGAAAGTTGCAGGGAAGGGAAGGAGACCCTGGATAGAACGGGATAGATAGAGACCCTGGATAGAACAGAGGGGGGAGCTAAAGTAGAGGACAAGATGATGGGGGTTCCAAACTATGGCAGGGGTGCCGAAATGGAGGAAAGCAGGAGGAGAATATAAACCTCAACTATTGCAGTTTTATGAACAATGTACTGATATGTACTGTGTCTAGCTCTCTCATCAACTTAATTCAAGGCAAACGTCTCAAAGATGGAATGTTCTTGTTATAATTCTAGAACTGCACCCAATAAATAAGAAGTCAAATCCATGGTTTTTCTCATTATATAAAATTGTCATATTAAAGGTACAAATGTTATCTCCATAGATTCTAATGTTTAGTGCATCTTACAGTCTTTATTAAGAATCTGTCAATTGGGGGGTGCCTGGGTGGCTCAGTGGGTTAAAGCCTCTGCATTCGGCTCGGGTCATGATCCCAGGGTCCTGGGATTGAGCCCTGCATCGGGCTCTCTGCTCAGCGGGGAGCCTGCTTCCCCCCCTCTCTCTGCCTGCCTCTCTGTCTACTTGTGATCTCTATCTCTCTGTCAAATAAAATAAATAAAATCTAAAAAAAAAAAAAAGAATCTGTCAATTGGTCCCTAAATGACCCATTTATTTAATTTTAAATTATTGTTTCTATTTCTTTTTTTTTTAAAGATTTTATTTATTTATTTGACAGAGAGGGAGATCACAAGTAGGTAGAGAAGCAGGCAGTGAGCAGAGAGCCCGATGCGGGACTCGATGCGGGGCTCGATGCGGGGCTCGATGTGGGGCTCGATCCCAGGACCCTGGGATCACGACCTGAGCTAAAGTCAGAGGCTTTAACCCACTGAGCCACCCAGTGCCCCTATTGTTTCTATTTCTTATTAGTAATGTCAGTCTTGGCTCTCTGTTGGCTTTGTCCCCATGTGATAGCAAATATTTCTGCTACTGAACAGAATTGCTTCACTTGGCTTAATTTTACAGTTAAAAAATTTTCCACATTTTAAACCTTTGGTATCTTTGCATATTAGTAGAATTTTGACAACAGGGTCTTAATATCACAGCCAATTCCGTGAAAGCAAAGGTGCAAGTCAGAACCACATTGTTTCAGATGATGGGCTTGGGAGTTCACTATAACCAAAGTGTGAAAATTCTCTTCCAGCTTTTGCTGCTTTATCTCTCAGGACCTGCCCCCACCTTGGCCAACTCTCTAATCTTGAGTATGGGCCTAGCATGTGTTCATGGTGAAGGTCCTGGGAAACATCTCCGTCTCAGTAACACTAGCTAGCCGATGGCTGGCATTCAAAACAAAGGCAGCCTATGTATTTTGTCAGTGGAAATGGAAATGTCCTCAGGTGGAAGATTTTGCTTTAAATAATTCGTATCAGTGTTTGGTAGAATATAATCTGTAGACTGGGCTAGTCTGTGATGCTTATGTTTTCCTGTGTTACATTCGCTTTGATTTCATTTCTTTGAAATGTAAGTTTAAGTCTCTTAAAGCCTGGACATCTGGGTGGCTCAGTCAGTTGGGTGGCTGCCTTTGGCTTGGGTCATGATCCTGGGGTTCTGGGGTCGAGTGCCTCATCGGGCTCCTTGCTCAGCAGGGAGCCTGCTTCTCTCTCTGCCTTTGCCTGCCACTCTGCCTGCTTGTGCTCTCTCTCTCTCTCTCTCTGACAAATAAATACATAGAATCTTTAAAAAAAAAGTCTCTTAAAGCCAATAACAAAAAAAATTTAAGACTTATATTTTGTATATCTTTGATTTTTAAATTTCATTTTCTCATAATTTGCTTTTATTGCATACTATGAAAGTATTGGCTTCCATGGACCCTTTGTCATACAAAGTTTGAGAAGCACTAATATTATTACTTAGTGGAAAGTAGGCAAGAAATGTTTTTCCCCCTGAGAGTAGATTTTGATAGGAGATAGGAGAAAGGAAACACAGAGCTCTGAGAAAATAAAAGAGAAAGAAAAATTGTTTCAGTGTAGAACATGGTTGCCCTCATTATTTGGCCAGAGTTAGCCCCTGCATCTGTTAACAAATCTACTACAAACTTTTATTGAGTGTAGAATGTAGAATGTATTCTGTGCTAAAGGCATTGTCCCTGGTGCTGATGGGGATAGTCCTTATTTTCCTCTTGTTAAAGCTTTAGTCCAAGCTTCCCAAACTTGGCTGCTATGTATCAGAATCACATGGGAAGCTTTATAAAAAGTATAGATTCCTGGGCTCCCTCTGAAAACCTACCCATTCAGCATCTCTGTGGATGGGATCTCTGAAGCTGTATTTTTAGAAGGTTTGGGGTGAATTTGACATTTGGTTTGTGTTGGGTAGAACTTAGGCCTTGGTCACCCTTTGAAATGAGTTAAAGTGGAATTAGCAAGCATTGGGATATGAAAAATATAATAAATTCCATAAGCATTTATTTAGTACTCTACTACATGGTGGATACAAGCAAGTTGTTCTAGTTAGGATAATTAATGCTAGACACCAGAATACTCACATCTCAATGGCTCAGTATAATAGAACTTTATTTTTTGCTCTCATTGATCTGGCTGTTCTCCTGGTGAACTCTTCTCAAAACAGTGAATCAGAAGTCCAGGCTCTTTTAACTTGGTACCCAACCATCCTTACCACATTCCTTCTCCATACTAACTATTTAGAAGTACTCACAACACTTTAAATATGATGAAAGGAGGCAGGTAAATTAGATCATTCTGCGTAGCCAGGAAGGAAAAGAAATGTTTTGGTGCATGCATAGTATTCATACATACATAACCATTCCAAGGAGTAATGGTAATAGAGACCATTTGATTTTGTATCACAAATTACATCATCAGTACCTCTAATAATAGGTACAAATTGGTTGCTTCCTATGGGGTCTCCAAATGCTGCTATGGCCATTCTACATTATAGATATTTTGAGGTCAAGTTCTCTTCTGATCTACTTTATATTGTCTTTGATAGAGAAAAATTTCTTAATACACAAAAGACAAGTAGTATTGTTAGAGAAATCAGCGAGTCTAAGTCTCTGAAATCTGACTAAACCATGTAAAAAATGAAAAACCTCCAATCTTGAACTCATGAATTTTGCAGTATCTTTGGGACATAAGTCATCACTCATGCTTGAAATATTAAGAGTATACTATTGTATATAATAAAATACTACCATAAAAGGTGGAATATCTTAGGATCCAAGATAGCATAGAGAAGAGAGATATCTGTCTGGCTTCAAGAATCTTTGAAGATTTTATTGATTTTTTGATGCCTGGTGACAATGCAGAAGCAAGCTAAACCTTAAATCTGTACAAAAGTAACTTATGCAGAGCTTTTCCAGATGGCATCACATGTTATGCTCCCCAATATTCTCAAAGATCCGTCCTTTCTCATTACCATTATATTTCATCTCCTATAACGGCGTCTTCAAGAACATTTGGCAAGGGGGATGGTAGGAATCTTTGTCTTTATATTATATACCATGATACACAGTCCTGCCAGTGTATTCATTTGGATTTGAATATCTACAACTATCCTAGTTTTCCAGCTGCCCCATATTTTAAAACCAATATTGAATCTTGAGGCCCAAAAATCCAAAAATAGAAAGAAGGTAGAAGATAGGACTAAAGTGTTTTGCTTTCTAGTCTGATGCCCTCGAATCAGGTATAAATGTTAGTTTTCTGTAAAGTTTCTTTAATAGTAATTTTCCTCAGATTTATAAAATATTAATTCTCACAAATGAGCTCTCATTTTTATCCTTAATTATTCCTGTGAATTGTTATTTACTTTTGGACCAAAAATCTGGATCCCAGCTGCATTCTACTGAAGGCTTCTTGTGAGTCCGTTTGCTTTCAGCCGTGAAGAAGTCTAGTAGTTTTGCGCTTCCCAAGGCCTTAATTTCATAGATCTCCCAAGCCCATCATCATTTTACAGATCTTGACTGCTAATGATTCCTAATTTGAACAGACACCAGGTAATTGGGTGTTTCAATCAGGTTCTTTCAGTGAACTTTTTTCCATTAATACTCTTATCCAGCACCAGATGATCCTGACCTTTTAGTGGCACATCCAGCATGCATTGGACTTCTTCCATCTATTGATTGGCTTCTGATCACTGCATACCTGAGGACATTTGAGGGAAGACTGACCTTCTAGACCTAATAACAGGCCTTGCATGAATTCACTCTTCTAGCGTGGCGATTGGTGTCTAAGTCCGAAGAGCTGGAACACACGATCCCGTCTTGTCCAACACAAAGGAATGTGAAGCTCAGGGAAATTACGTGATTTCAGTAGTCATTTAGCTAGTTAAAAACAAGACCTATAAAAGTTAGGTGAAGATAAAACCAAATGGTTTCTCAATGCAAACTTTTCATTGGATTAACTTAAAATTGTTTCCTCTTATTAGGATTATGTGCAGAGTCATTTCCCTTCTGAATAACTACCTTTTTAAGTAATTACGTTCCTGGGATATATCCCTAGGAAATAGTAGAAAAAAAAATGATATGTATAGAATTGTTCACTGAGCCATTATTCAAAGTGGCAACAATTTTTAAATGACTCGGTGTCCAATAAGAGGCGAATGGTTAAATAATCAAAGATACACCCAAATGACAGATTGTAATGCAGTTGTGGAAAAGGATAATTGATGACTCTGTAGCAACTGGAAATAAAGTCAATGAGAGTACTTGGAATTAAAATACCGGGATATAAAGATGTGGGTTTTCCCACCAGTAAAACAGATTCACTAGGAAAAGAAGGAATTTCTGAGGGGAGCAATCAGAGTGTGAGGAGGTAAAGTATAAAGTCTGTCATTTCTGTGAAGCCTGAAATACGGACAAATGAAAGGCAGGAGAGGCAGGAAAAACCGCACTATGACCTATTCTTCAATTTTAATGACCTTGCATGGTTGTAGACCCCATGAGGAAATAAAAAAGGAGATGGTTTTGAAATTGTTCCTCCATGGGCACTTGTCTATACAAGGTTGCAATTTCATTGAGAAGTCTTTGTAAACTTGGGAGCATTTCAGTTATAAATATATTCAGATGATATTTGAAATTCCTCACCAAAGTACAATTTATCTTTTAAAATAATAGCCCTTCCTCAAACACACATGCTACACATACAGTTACCAAGTATTTGAATTTTAACAGTTTTTAGAACTGTTTTCTGCCCTTGAATTGAGTTTTGGTTAAAACAGTCTGAATCTGTCTCCTCTAATAGCAAAGCAGAGGAGGAGCATACACCAGGGATTCATTATTTTGCCACTAAAAAAGTTGTAAAGATAATATTTATTAAGCTCCTGGGAACATATGTTAAGAACAAAACAAGTTGCCCCAAGATGTCTAGGTTTTGCAAGAAGGATACCTTGACTTTGGAAGCAGACTGTCAAGGTTGTAGCACAGAACCAAGAAGCCGAAGGAGGCTTGAGGAGTCATATTTTCCATTACCTGCTTTCACGCAGGATGTCAGCTAACATATCCTAGAAAAATAACACACTGATGTTTAATGACATCGAGAAAGGCATATTGTAATCATATTGAAGAATGGCTTTGCGAGTGGACAATAAATATGTCTGCATATCAGTGTTATTGCATTTGAAATAGTATTGCTTAAGCTTGTTGAAAAACCTCAAGGATTAAAAAACCTTGTGTTAGGCTCTGGCTGTGAGGTGAAGGTTTGTTTTTCAGGATTTCCATGGTTTATGTGCCAGGAAGCAAACCAGACTCACACCGCAAATTGTGCATACTAATACACACATGTGTGCTTATTATTTTTATTCATAAAAATTATAAAACTATAACTTTCTATGCAGCACTCCATAATTAACCATAGTTTTATTGTCAAATAATGTGCTGAATATCTTCAGAACAGTTGTAACATCATAGAAAATCCAGTAATCTCATTTGTTTAATAAATATTTGTTGAATCTCTGTTATGTGCAAAGTATCATCTTAGATACTTGAAAGCTTATACACACACACACACACACACACACACGTCCTGCCCTCAAACAAACTTTGAGGGGTGAAAGAAGACACAAATAACACAAGTCAAGAAAATACTAGAGGACTGAAGGGATAAAGGATCCTTTGCTGCTGAAGCTATTAAAGACCTTGAACTTGGCCTTGGAGGTCACATGTTCCCCTGGTAAGTCCATTCATTCTCTCAACAAATATTTATTCAATGACCATGTGCCGGGCACTGTGTTGGTAATGAGTATACAGTGGTGAAGACAGATTTAATCCAGTTCTCATCAGACTTGGAGTCTAATGGGGAGATAGGCATGAGACAAATAATCACCTAGTAAAGCCAAATTAAAATGATCGCAGGAATGCTCAACTGATTCTGAGAGTGAGAACTTCACTTACTGTTGCCACTGGGGCAGGGCTGAATCAACTGTTCTCCATGAAGGTTGGCAAGGATTTAGGTCTTTGTGAAATAAATTTACCTGGGAAATGATACTTTAAGAAAAATTCGTAAGCACTAGCTTTCTGCCAAGAGTTACTATTTAGGCTGTTCCACTGAAAAGAGGGGAGAAACCCCTTCAAACTTCACCTTTGCTGTTACTGTGCTTGAATCATTTTACTATTAGAACCTATCCTTTGTTTGACATTGGGGCTGATTATGTAAATAAGTCTGGAAAATGTTCAGCAGCTCTATTGCTAGTATATGATGCCAGGCATTATTGACCTCTTCCCATGAATACGAAGACGTGAAAGTCTGTCATTACCTAGAGTGTCTCCTTTAGCCCCATTATCTACAGCATCTCATTCTTGTCATAGAATCACTCCCTACCACCTGACACTGATTTATAGATGCACTGCAATGAAATTGTAGTTAAAAATAATGATCAAAGCCAGGAGTCTAACACTTGAATGCCTAACCTCTCACCATACCTGAGGCTCTTCCCTTTCAAGATGCTTCATTAGAGTGTATTTATTATTCCCAATTACACTGCTCTCAGCATTTATGTATTAGTTTTTGATCCAAGTAATTTGAAGCACAAGTTTACCTCGTAAAGGAATTTGAGAATATTCCTTCCGTAAACTTACATAGTTAGCTCTGTATTGCCTGTATTTATGGGTGATGGTATAGTGTGAATAAGTCAAATTCAGAACTAATACATAGAAATTTAACTCTGAGTCGGTGATTCTCAAACTTTGCATGAGCACTGGAAACTGTTCATTAATGTTGTGCAACACTCTGATGAAAGCAGAGCTTCTGTGGTTAGAACAAGGGCTGGAAGCTGGAAACTCCTCATGTCTAGGCTGCAGGGACCCTCCAAGGAGTTTCAAGACTTCTCAGAATAGAGTTCAGAAGCTTCTACTTCAGGCCAACAGTCCTCCCAGCATGGATTCATGGGTCCCTGGGGGTCATGGGCTTCTTTCTGGTGGGTTGTGAACTGATCATTTTATAAGAAAATAATACAGATTTCTGTAGATTTTAACTTTCCCTGTCTGTCATTAAAAGTGACTTCATTGTGATCTATTTGTGTGTTATTATAGATACAAAAATTTCATACATATTCATTATTTTTGCCTTTTTAAAAAATTTAATTAATTTTTTTTTAAAGCACTGAGTTCTTTCTGTACTGAGAAGTAGAAGCCCACAATGTAGGTGGGTCTTTTATCTTTTAGTTTACCTAAATGAGCCACAAGGAAAAAAAGCTTAGAGATCTTTTCCCATAAAAATACATTCAATTTCTACCTTGTCCAGTCTTGGCAACAGGTAGACAAATGAGCATGTTTTTATTCCAGTACATTTTATTTCCTCCGGCCATCTTCTGATGGAGGTGTGAAACGCCGAAATGTGGATAGCTGGAAGGAAAAGTAGAAATAGCAAAAAGCCACATTAATGGAACTAGCAATATGTGAAAGGGCTTCAAGGTGCTAAGAATACAGATAATATGTAGCTCTTTACGTGCAAATTCAAAAGCAGCAGATGTCGCTCCTCGGTCCCTGTCTATCTCTGAGCTTCTACAGTCCTACCCTTTCTGTAGCCTAAGCTTTCCTGGACCCCCATGTATGGGGTCAGCCCTACCCCAATTTTAGAAAGCCATCCTGAATGCCACCGGGAGGGACTTAAGCGGCTGTTTCAGATGCTGGCGTCTTTACATTAGTCTTCAAATTATTCTCCCATCTTGCCACTACTCTGAAATATGAGACTTCTCTGTGCCTAGTGATGTAAGCCTTCTAGAACTCTGCTACTCAAAGTATCGTTGAGGGACTAATCATGTCAGGATCATCTGCAATCTTGTTGGGAAACGTACAATCTTACATCCCACCTCAGATGCACTGAACTAAAATCTGCATTTTGAGAGGATTCCCATGTGACTCATCTTATATATTGGTGTTTGAGAAATGCTGGTATAGAACCCAGTTCCTGCTCTTTCCACCCTCGTGACTTCCGGTAGCCTGGAACCCTTCCCTAGGGTACACATCTCCCTGATGGTGGCTGCCAGTCCTCTTGCTCCTCTGCCTTGTCAGTGCTGCCTGCTTCCAGATTGGCCATCACTGTCCTGGACTTAGCTCTTTCAGTACTTGGCCATCTTATCTCAGATGACCCAAAGCTCATCCCTTCCATTTGCCTTCGGTTATCTGCCTTGGTCATTTTCATAAACTGTGTGTATATCCAACTGGAATGTCTTTCAGTACCTGTAGCTCTGCATCTGCCCAGTGCCTGCCCACCTGGTCTACTGCTCCTGAATGTCAACCAACCCGTACTCTTACCTAAGAAATATCTGTAAGCCAGTTATTAACCTGAAGAATTCCTTTAAAATGATTTTTTTGAAATTCTCCAATGATTGGTGATCACCTATAAAGAGCTAAACAAAGTTTCAGAATTCTTTTTTTAATGTGTTTCTTGGAGAGCTATTGAAACATATGTGCATGTAGAATTTGGCTTTAAGGATATTAAAGTAATAGGTATGATTTTTTTTAAAGATTTTATTTATTTGACAGAGAGAGCTCACAAGTAGGCAGAGGCAGGCAGAGAGAGAGGGGGAAGCAGGCTCCCCGATGAGCAGAGAGCCCGATGTGGCAATCCCAGAACCCTGAGATCAAGGCAGAGGCTTTAACCCACTGAGCCACCCAGGCGCCCCAGTAATAGGTATGATTAAGTTGTGCATAATTAGAGAGTAAAAAAACCATTATAAACAAATTAAAATATCTATAGGCGAAAGATACCAAAAACAAAGATGAAAAGACAAGCATTTTAGTCTGGGAGAAAATATCTGCCACCTATATAAAAGATAAATGATTAATACCCTGAATAAATATAGAGCTCATATAAATGAAAAAGGAAAAGCCTACCGCGTAAAACCAAAGGATATACACAGACAATTTACAGAAGAAAAGCCAGTGATCCATAAAAGAAAGAATGTTTAACCTCACTAGAAATTGGGAAAATGCAAATTAAAACAACAATGTGACAGTATCCTTTATCCCTCAGATTGGCATTACTTGGAAGTATTGACTATAAGCAGCGAGAGTAAGGAAGCAATAAAGCAGACACTGTTCCGACACTGTTGATGTGAACATAAACTGGTACAGAGTTTTGGTAGATTATTAAATTGTAACTGTATTTATCAAAATAACTGTATTAAAACCTTCAGTCTTTTGCAGTTGCTCTTCTGAAAATCCATACTAAAGAAATGTACATGTTGCACAAAGATGCATGTGTGTTAATTGAAGTATAGTTTTTAATTATGAAAAATTAGGAAAAAACCTAGATGCTTATCAGTAGGGAAAGAGTAAATTATGGTTCATGCATATTTTGGAATATTCTACAATTTTGTAAAAAATGAATTATATGTAAATATATAGAAAGAGGAAAGTTTATCAGAGGCTATAAAAGAATCTCTCCCTAGGCCTCATTATATATATAGACTTTACATATTACATTATACATATATACATGATACATATATGTGTATTCTATATTACCTACATATATTTCTCTCAGACATATAATTTGGTTGAAAAAGCAGGTCATAGAACAATATCTATAGTACAATTCCATTTATGCTAAAAAAATCACATCTGTCTGTATATACATGCATGCGTATAGGTAAAAACAGAAAGGGCTAAAAGAACTAGAAGAACATTTGTCAAACTAAAATGATAAATTATTCTCATAAGGAGCTGGGAGTTGGGTAGGGTAAGAATGAAAGGGAACTTTCCTGGTTTATTTTCTTTATGTTGTTTAAATCTTTACAGTGAGGATATGTGCAGATGTAATAATTGTGTAATAAGAAAGGCAATAAAGAGAGAAAAATACCCATACCAGACATGATAATAAGGAGCATGATTATGGTATTGTCAAGGTAAAAATCACCACGAAGAAGCTGCAAGAGGATACAGACAGGTTCTTCCTTGAGGCACATTTTCCTTATCTGAAAGTTCCTCAGGGTGGGGAGATAGGAGAGAAGGTGAAATACATTTCTTTTCTAAGATTTTTCTAGCTCAAAATTCCATGTTTTTATAGCTGCTTCCAAAGTATTTTCCAAAGTTGTGCCATTTTTTTAATTTCACACCAGCACTGTATGAGAATTTCAGTTACTTTTCATCCTTGTTAGCACTTGGTTTGGTCAGATTTTTTTTTTCTTCTTCTTAAATTTAGCCTTTCTAATATGTGGATAGTGGTATTTCCTTGTGGTTTTATTATGCATTTTCCTAATAACTAACGATGGTGAACATCTTCTTATGTACTCATTTACCATCTGAAACAGATCAGTGACCTAAAATCAAAACCGAAAACTGTAAAACTTCTAGAAGACAATGTATGAACTAATCTTCTTAAAATATTTATTTACTTATTTGAGAGAGAGAGAGAGCAAGTGCACGGACAGGAGGGGCAGAGGGACAGGGAGAGAATCTTAAGCGGACTCCGCGTTGAGCACAGAGCCGGACATGGGTCTTAATCTCCAGACACTGAGATCATGACCTGAGTCAAAACCAAGAGTCAGTGGGGCACCTGGGTGGCTCAGTGGGTTATGCCTCTGCCTTTGGCTCAGGTCATGGTCTCAGAGTCCTGGGATTGAGCCCTGCATGGGCTATCTGCTCGGTGGGAAGCCTGCTTCTTCCTCTCCCTCTTCCTGCCTCTCTGCCTGCTTGTGATCTCTTTCTCTCTGTCAAGTAAATAAGATCTTTAAAAAAAAAAACAAAACAAAAAACCGAGAGTCCGGGACGCCTGGGTGGCTCAGTTGGTTAAGCAACTGCCTTTGGCTCAGGTCATGATCCCAGCGTCTTGGGATCAAGTCCCGCATCGGGCTCCTTGCTCTGCGGGGAGCCTGCTCCTCTCTCTGCCTCTGCCTGCCTCTCTGCCTGCTTGTGTCCTCTCTCTGTTAAATGAATAAATAAAAATCTTTAAAAAAAAAAAAAAAAAACCGAGAGTCCTACGCTTAACCAATTGCACTACCTAGACGTCCCTGAGCTAATATTTTTGATTACCCTGAACTAAGCAAAGGTTTCTTAGGACAGAAGACTCCTACAAACCCATGAAAGAAAAAGAATTGATAATTGGACTTCATAAGAATGACAAATTGCTCTTTGAAAGACACTTATCCAGAAAATGAAAAGTTGAATCATAGACCGAGAAAATATTTGCAAAATATCTGATATTTGCATATCTGGTAAAGGCTTTGTATCCAGAATATATGAAAAGCTTTTACAACTCAGTAAAAAGGAAACAACTCAATAGCAAATGATCTAATGATTTGAACAGGCACTTCAGCTGCTTCTTTCAATGATGACTAAAATAAAAGATGAACTGTCCTTTTCTGGGCATTGATTAAGTTAATAGCTGGTGATTAGAGTCCTATCCAGATGTAGCTATTTTTGCTGTAGTAAATGTCCTTTCATGATGATTCTTATCTAGAATTTGTAATAACAAGTGATTAGCCTTTAGAATGGCTCATTTTTCACTATCTATTCACTATACTATTCAGTATCTATTTCACTGTACTATTCACATCAGTAAATAATTAACTGGTTTCATAAACACTTATATTTTAAAGTGTAACTAACTAGACACATCCTACACAAAGTGAGCTAGCTTTGTCTTTTATTCCTTGACAAGGAATTAGCAAACATTCTGTGGACAAGGAAGGTTAGATAAAAGTCTCAGCTCTTTACTTAGCTTTCTACTTCCCCATATTTAATAAGTTAGGAAATTTACAATATAAACCCATCATTTCTCCCTTCGTTTTGGAGCAGGGGGAAGTACAGTCTAAAACAAAGTGACAAACAAACAAACAAATAAAACAAAATGGCATTACCATTCACTGGCCAACACACCTACATGGAACCAGGCAGAATATTCTAGAGGAACTTTAGGCAGGTGATATTTCTTACCCAACACAGAATAGCATTGATTGGGCATGGCTTCTCTTATATCTTCAGTTTGTTCCATATCTCCTGTGTCCCCCCTTATAAGAGCAGAGTTATCCCCAACACCTTCTCTCTTGCATCCTCTCTAACCCTTGCCAACTCCTTTGTCAACGCTTTGCTCCCTTCTCTAGGTTTTGTCCTTCTTTGAGTCCAGTTCTGATGCTGGAGAGGGTAAGTGTCCGACTCTTAGTTTCAGCTCAGGTCTGATCTCAGGGTCCTGAAATCCAGCCCCTTGTCTGGCTCCACACTTAGCAGGGAGTCTGCGAGTTTCTCTCTCCTTCTCCCTCTGCCCCTCCACCTGCTCTCTCTCTCTGTCTCTCTCTAAAATAAATAAATAAAGCTTTAAAAAATTTTTTTAAGCCCGAATCATTTTTCATGTAAGCTTTTCAAAAAAGCTAACATAATTATTAAATATTGGATAATAAGTTTATCCAACACAATTAGAAGAAAAGATAAAACTTACAAGAAATGCAAACATTTAAAATAAAATTATTTAAAGTTTTGAATTAGTTTAGTTTAGTTTTTATGAGTTGAATAAAATCTTCAGTATTTTCATGATGGTGAAGTTTTTGGACTTTTCATGTTAGATGTCCATCTAATTGCCAATCACATTACATCTAAGGCTACATAAACACAAATTTATGAAATATTCAGTATTGCAAAATGTTCTTTTTTTAAAGATTTATTTATTCATTTGAGAAAGACAGAACACATGCTTGGGGGGGGCATGGGGAGAGTGGAGGGAGAGGGAGAATCCAAGCAGACCCCTTGCTGAGTGGGGCTCAAGAGTCAGATACTTAATTGACTGAGCCACCTGGGTGCCCCAGTATTACAAAATGTTCTTAAACAACCATGTTTAATTTTCAAAAGCTGATCTAATTCATAAATACCTTCAATCCTATGAATTGGAACATGAAGAGAAGTAAGAAAACAGGTTCATGGTACTCCTGGGAAACTGTATTCATTATGCAGGAATCTGTTGTATTCATATTATCTGAGAGGAAGGATTGGACAAGTTAATTAATTTGTCTTTTCTGTTATTTGAGCACTTCTGCCACTCAAACCCTCCCCAGCTAAGTCAGTGTTTGTCTTTGATTTTGACAGTGGTACAACCCACAAACCTTTGAAGAGTTCAGGGGCATTTACCTTTTGTTTTGAAGTCATAGGATTAACTGAGATACATGAGAAGTATTTCTTTGGGGCCCAGATGGTGAGTCACGAAAGCAGATGTTTGTGGTTGTGGGTCGTGCTGTGTCAGTGCTGAACGTTGGGTCCCAAGTGGCAGAGGCACCTGTGTGTGTTCTTTGGAGAATATGTGGAACTCTGTGATATGCAAGGCCCTCGAAAGCCCACATACAGAGGGGTGGTGTCTTTTTCCTGGACTTCAGGGCAGTATTGAGATATCTAACACATCCATGACATCTTTCAGACCATGAGGAGTAATGTCCAGCTTACTGTGTTAACAGAATATTTCCTTCAGGACTGAGTTGTATTACAAAAGGTCCCTATTTGATTGATTGTCTCTATACCAGAGGCACCGGGCTCCAGAAAGAGTGAGGGCAAATGTTTAAGAAAACCCTTTCTCTCATACCAGTGAATATGACTCACTTTACTGATCATCTGCAGTCTTACAGTCTTACACTTACATCACTTGGGCTTGGCCCTGTTGGCTCCAAATCCTAGGATCGAATTTTCTTTTCCCCCTGACTTGCATCATATATTTATTTTTTTTCCCTCACATATCTTTCTCCTGTCCACATGCTTTCCTGAGGCTGCTCTTTGTGCCTTTGCCGTGGTCCCCTGCGTCTCTGCTGCCCTTGCTGGCTCTCGCCTCCCCGGGTTTGCTTCCTGATAAGTGCCAATCTGGTGCACTTATTTTTGTTGAGTTGAGAAGGAAGGGAGTACCAAGAGGACCCTGGAGATCTAAGTTTTCATTCTAGAGTACTTTCCCAGTGGTGCAATGAAAGCAGAAGGTAAAGGTTTCTAGAGCAGAAGAGAAAGGAAAGGATGGTGCACGTGCAAGAGTCAACTGAGAGTTTTCGTGTGAATGACCAAGCAAGGTGTGACCACAAACGCTGCTCCTTGAAGACTAGTGAGCCTATTACCAATCACTCATTATAAAGTCAGACTTTATTATCCAGCATTTATTTCAGCAGGACTTGGTGACATTATAAAAATAAAATGTGAGGACTGTTCAACTATTGTAGGGTAGATAGCAGTGTGGCAGCAGCTCAGCCATTAGCAAGCATCACTAATCTTAAAGACCCTCCCGGTACTACCTGTCTCTGCACTAAATTTGCATACTCTGGCCACAGGTCCCCTTTGCACAGTAAAAGGGATGTTTTATGCCATGCAGAGTGTTTCTAGGAAGATCAGTGTCAGTAAGCAAAGCAAAACCCTTTCTCTAGGCTACCTCGGGGTTACCTCTCTCCGAAGGGAACCGCAGAAGCAACGACTTACCTGCCTTGGAACTTGGGAGCTGGACAGCAATCTGAACTTTAACTTCTTACTGCCCATTCCGTGTAGGATACAGGAAAGGCAGGCATGATACTATCTTCAAATATTTGAGCACCTTCAGTGGCGCTCCTAAGAACTACTAATGTTCTCAAACAGTAACTGGCAATCTCACAAGATAAATAGTAACAGACTTTGTGTGTGTGTGTGTGTGTGTGTGTGTGTAAGCTCCGTGCCCAGTGTGGGGCCCAAGACGGGCTCGAACTCATGCCCCTGAGATAAAGGGTTGGATGCTGGACGCGTACCCGAATGGGAACAGACTTTTTTAAAAGAAAAGGGAACCAGCGAATGAAAACTTCCTCCTTTTTTCTATTTAACAAAGAAATTTTATTTAACAGAGAAAGAGTTCTGCAGTTTCTCAGTTTTTGTCCTTTCCTGTCTTACAGCCTTCTTAATATAACCATAGACTAAAATTCTAAGATTGTTTTAGAAAATGGCGTTAAAACATGTTAAAGTGGGGTAAGTGACTGCACTCTGGAAAGACAGGCTTTGCCAAACCTGGGCTCCCGGCTCTTCAACACCTGAGGACATTTGATCTACATCTGTGGACCCAGCCCTGAGCCCTGCCCCCAGTTTTCTAAGGGTGATCCTTTTGAAGATGCAGTTTTTTTTTGTTTGTTTTGCTTTTTTTTTTTTTTATAGTAAGTCTAGAACAGTGGTCCTCAGCCCTCGCTGGATGTGAACGACAGGCCAGGAGCTTCTACAAAATATCAGTGCCTAAACTCAACCCCACACCAATTAAACGAGGCTCTTTCGGGGTGGGGCTGGGAGTCCTTTTTAAAAAGACCCCAGGCTCTTTGGGGCGCCTGGGTGGCTCAGTTGTTAAGTGACTGCCTTCAGCTCAGGTCATGATCCCAGTGCGCTAGGGTTGAGCCCCACATCGGGCTCCCTGCTCAGCGGGGTGTCGGCTTCTCCCTCTCCCTCTGCCTGCCACTCCTCTTGCTTGTGCTCTCTCAATCTCTGTCAAATAAAGAAATAAAATCTTTAAAAATAAATAAATAAATAAAATTAAAAAGATGCCAGGTTCTTCTCCTGTTCCGCCAGGGTTAAATAGTAGTCTAGAGTAGTGGCTCTCAACTAGGGGTGATTTTTGCCTTCCAGGGGACATCTGGCAATGTCGAGAGACCTTTTTGGTTGTCACACCTGGGACAGTGCTATTGGCACCGCGAGTAGAGGATCGGACTGACTGCGAACATCTTGTAATACATAGGACAGTTTCCACAGCAAAGAGTCACCTGGCCCACAGTGTCAGAAGTTCCAAGGTTTGGAAGCTCTGATCTAGGCTGACACCAAGGCGGCGCGCCAAGCTACCTTCGAGCTGATGCTGTTGAGATTCTAGCAGCATATTCCAGATGTGATATCGGGATTCTTGCCCAATTTACAAAGCCTCAGTTCCTACAACTCCCTATCCCAAACCTTAATGTTGATTAGAGGAATGAAAGATCTTCAAGAGGCTGACTGCCTTCTTGCTTGCCTGGACAGCTGAAGAATTATTGCTCCCAAATGCCTGCTCCTGTGCTCTGCCCATCTTTTGGGACACAAATGTTACCCTCTATCAGACTTCCTTTTGCCAACTACTTTCCCCTTTATAGAGTTTTTGATATTGGAGTTTTCATTCTAGTGTTTTGTTTTTTTTCTTTCTGTGGTTACATGAGTAAGTAATGGCAACTTCCCCTCCCCACAAAACCCTTCAATGGCTTTATTTATAGGTAGGGGGTCATCTAAGATTCCGGGAAGAATTGGCCGGCATTTAGAAGAAAATTCTTCTGCAACAGGATTGTCAATAGTGAAAATGCATGCTAGCAGGAAATTTATAAAACAAGCATGTCATTGCCTCAAGAGACCTTTTCTGAGAAAAGGTCTTACAGAAACAGAATAAGTTTGATAAGTTTGAGCAATAATTTTTTCTCAAATATTTCTCAAATATTTTTCTCAATATTTCAGAAATATTTCAGAAAAATTTCTCAATCTTTGAGAAAAATATTTCTCAAATAAGTTCGAGAAAGATTCAGCAAAGGGAAGAATGAATGAATAGCAACTCCTCAGAGGAGTTATAGGGATAGATGGGCAAACGTGAACACAGAAAGACATATAAACTTCAGTATAACACCTTTTCCTGGAAGAGTCCAGCCCTCTGGCTTTCTGAAGACAGAAGGGAGAACCATCAAAGCAGTGGGACTTTGAATTGCTCTGAACTCCTTACCTAGGCCCCAGAAAAGTCAAAATGTACCCTTTTTTCCCTGATGTGGGGCTGGGTTCCCAGATTTAGCAAATACAAATAAAGGGCCTCAATTTGAGTATTATATATTTTTTATTATATATAATAAATATTTTTAGTATAAGCATGTCCCAAATATTGTATGGGTTGTATTTATATTGAACAAAACGTGGTTGCCTATCTGAAATTCAAATTTAATTGGGCATCCTGTCTTTTATTGGGCAACTCTAACCTGAAAGTTTCCTTCCACTCAGAGATGATGAGGAGAGGACACCAGATAGGATAACACGGAGCCGCAAGTACAGGACTTATTACCTTCTACTGACTTATAAAAGTTGGTAGAAGAAGCAGTGGTGAGGGGTCCCCAGAGGCCCTCTCAATATGCTCATACACAAAGTAATCCTTTTATGGTCTTAATATCCTTTCTCCTGATGACCTCATTCTTCATGGGTCAAACTACTCCCGAATTTCTATCCAGACAGCCCTCATTTTCTTTTTCTTTTTTTTTTTTTAAAGATTTTATTTTATTTATTTTAACAGAGAGAGAACACAAGCAGGCAGAGAGGCAGGCAGAGGCAGAGAGAGGAGCAGGCTCCCCTCTGAGCAAGGAGCCCGATGTGGGACTCGATCCCAGGTAGTC
Organism: Nasua narica; assembly: GCA_028533885.1. Lineage (NCBI taxonomy): Eukaryota > Metazoa > Chordata > Mammalia > Carnivora > Procyonidae > Nasua > Nasua narica. Next base: position 43,358,687 of record CM052813.1, on the reverse strand, counting down.
AAAAGAATGCAGATAATTCTGTAGTCCTATTTTCTGTGTTTTTCCTTTCTCTTCCCATTGTGTTTGACTTGTCGAGTTTTGCATCCTTTAATTTGTTAACTTTATGATGCCTTTTCTCTTCCTGTGTCATGGATCTTCATTTTTTATCCAGGACTTTCTATTCAACAAATGCTAGCTGATGGACACGTAAAACAGGAGAGACAGACACGCTGCAAATGCATCAGCGTCAAGCAGGTGGCATTCTCTGGAATACACAAAGGTAAAGTTTAATAGGCTCTTATAATTTAAGGGTGTTTGGTTTTGCCTAATTTGTGTGACCCTAACAATCGTACAGAAGTAGTAGTGTATTTTTCTGAAACAGGAACTTCTGCCACCTGTACTGCGAGGCTTGTGGGCAAAAGCACGTAAATAGTGAGTAGGCCTAACTGACAGCTCGGCATCTGAATGTCGATAATGCTGTGTTCATTCATTCATCAGGGGGTATTCTAGTCCTGGGGGTACAGAAAATAATAGACCTTGCCCTCATCAAGCAGACAGATAATAAACAAGTAAACAGGAAGATAAATAATCTAATCTCAGGTAGTGATAAGTACTATAAGGAAAAATCAAGTGGGATGAGGGATAAGTGTAGCATTAGGATGGGAAGGAGGGTGCATTTTTAATATGATGGTCAGAGAAGAATTTGCTAAGGAGGTGGCATTTGATAAAAATTGGGCTGATGAAAAGCCATGTCACTATTTGGGGGAACCTAGACAGAAGGAACAGAAAATGCAACAGCTTGAGTTCCAGAAGCAGCAAGAGGCTGTAACCGAAGAGGAGTGACCACAGAGAGTGGTAGAAGGTGAATCAGAGAGATAAGTAGGGGCCAGATCACAATGGAGCTGGTAGTCCACAGAAAGGAGTGCCATGGGCAATCATCGGATATTTAAGCAGGGGCGAGACAGTATTTAAATTAATTAAAATTTAATACACCACTTTGGCTACTCTGTAGAGAGTTGACCGGGGGAGGGAGAGTTGTAAAGCAAGAGTGAATAGGGAGACCAGTTAGGAGGACTGAAATAGAACAGACAGAAGATCTTAGCTTAGGAGATAATAGTGGAGGCGGCAATAAATGCTTGGACCATGTGGCAAATGAGTGAGTAGTGTCAGGAAATAAGAGGAATCAAAGATGATGGGCTTCTGACCCAAGCAACTTGGAAAGTAGGGCTGCCACTTGATGAGATGGAGAAGACTAAGTAGGAACAGTTTTTGTCGTCATCCTTGAAATATTTTTTGAAACGATCATAAATTTACAAAATACTTGGGAATATAATACAAGTAACTTTTTCCCCGCAACTATCTGTAAGTTGCCCCACCACCTTTGAATATGTTAGTACTCCATACTTTAGTACTCAGAGTATTTACTTACTATTCTACATATTTATACTCAAAGTATTTATTTAGTATTTAATATTCCTACTAGCAAGCATCGTCTCTTATATAACTGTAAAACATCAAACTGGGGAAGATAATATTGATTTTCTTCTACCATCTAATTCTCCGACCATGTTCATGTGTTCCAGTTGTTTCAACAATGTCTAAAATTACCCAGTTCAGAGTCATGCACTGCATTTGGCTGTCCTATTTCTTGTTTAGTCTGGAAGGGTTTTTCAGTTTTTCATCAGCTTTTTTTTTTTTTTTTTAGTTTTTCATCAGCTTTAATGACTATTTTAGTTTTCTGTGTTGCATAAAATATCACCACAGACTCAGCAGCTTGAAGCAACATACATTTATTATCTCAGTTTCTGAAAGTCAGGAGTCTAGATATGGCCAGGTTGGATTCTCTGCTTCAGGGGGCACCTGAATCCACATGTCACTTAGTACTATGGTCACATTGGACATTTGGCTGGGGAAAGATCTGCTTCTTTGCTCCCTCACATGGTTGGCGCAGTTCATTTGCTCGCTGCTGTAGTCCCAAGGCATCAGTTTATTGTTGGAGATCACCCTTAGTGCTGGCAGTTCCTCACCATGTGGCTTTCTATAATATGACCGCTTATGCCATGGCGGCTTGCTGCTTCAAGGACAGTGAAGCTGTGTTTCTAGCACCTCCATTAGCAAGGTGATCTTATACAGTGGTCTTTAATGCAATCGTGAAAGTGATATCCCATCACCTTTGTGATAGCCTATGGGTTCTGCCCAAACTCAAGGGAATAAACATCAAGGGACAGGGACTTTTGGTGTCCATCTTAAAGTCTGTCTGCCACAATGAGTTTGATACTTGTGAAGATAACTTTGTAGAAGTTCCTCAATTTGGGTTTGTCTGATATTTCCTCATGGTGATAAGCAAGTTAAGAATATTCTCACGGACTATTACAGACATGATTTTGCATTGTTCTCATTGTATCATATCTGGTGGCTCATCATTTCAATTTGCCCCTTGTTTATGTTTACTTTGATTATTTGAATTAAATGATATCGACTAGGGCTTCTGCACAGTAAAGTTGATTTTTCCGCGTATAATTAGTGAGTGTTTTGCGGAGAGATACTTTGAGACTATATAAATATCCCATTCCTTATTTTAATTCGTCAAGTCATTTATTCAATATGGACTTAATAATTTCCTATTTAATTCAATGGATTATAATCCATTACTATAATTATTTATTTTCATTCTCAAATAATTCCAGATTTGTCCTTTGGAAATCCCTTCAAAATGGCTTCCGTGTTCTTTCGACATACCTCTATGATTCTTTGAGCATTTCCTTTCAGGAGCAATAAACTAGACTCATGAACGTTCCTTGCCCTAGTGCTGAAATCACCCATTACTCTATGAAGAGACAATGCTGGACAAGCCAAGATCCGGAGATGAGTTGTTCTCATTGCTATCGGAGTCTTGCTCTGAGGCTATCTTAGTGGACAGGGTTAGGGAATATTTGACTGTCTATCCTCACATTTACATCTGTATTTCTATACCTGTATTTAAAATCATGAGTACACACCTATACCTCTAATTTCAATTTAATACCACAAAGTTTATTCTGCTTTTTCTCTTTCCATATTTGTAATATCCTTCTCTGACAGTGGGAAACCTTGCTCCCATTAGTCTTATATATTATTTGATCAATTGCTGTGTATGTGACCCGTCTCCCATTGCTGCTGCATGAGGGTATCCCAAGAGGATACCTTTCTTACCCAACACTCTGACATCTGTCACTGGGTTACCATTATCCTCCAGTATACCTCTCCCTTCCCCAACCATGAGTGCCCTTGCCAACGTCCTCAACAATCCAGTCTGAGCCACACTACTGTGCCAGTCTTCCTCGATTTGCTGAAGGCTCTGACTCCTCAAATCAGGAGTTTGTTTGCTTTTTAATCATCTTTTATTCTTATTAATTGTTGAAATTCTGTAGCACAAAGTGACAGATATTCTGTGTGTGTGTGAAAATGGCCCCAGTTATATCAAATATTAAGGATCAGCTGCATTGGGGCGCCTGGGTGGCTCAGTGGGTTAAAGCCTCTGTCTTCGGCTCAGGTCATGATCTCAGGGTCCTGGGATCGAGCCCTGCATTGGGCTCTCTGCTCAGCAGGGGGCCTGCTTCCCACCCCCCCCCCCACCTGCCTCTCTGCATACTTGTAATCTCTCTCTGTCAAATAAGTAAATAAATCTTAAAAAAAAAAAAAAAGGATCAGCTGCATTTGTTTGTTGATTAATGGTGTAGATAAGAGAAATCATGATAGACAACTACCCCAAGCCTCAAATGTATAGTGTATTCCATGGCTCGGTTTTGGTTCTGGTTCTTAATATCTTGATGCTGATCGCTCTTGAAAATATCTAGAGAAGAGAACAAAAAAAAATCACAGAAGATAACAGTAGTCCCTTCCTTATAGCATCTGTCTTCCAGAAGGAAAGGATGCAGGTAACAATACACTGTCATAAAATTTGGATTGAAGTTCTTTGTGAAATGGTAATATACTTTTTACTAGAAAACACTGAGGCTCTTTAAGAAAATTAGTGATTGGGGATCTTCAAGTATCCAGAAGTGTGAGGTTGGTGATACTTAGTGGTGATGAGTCCTGCAGAATTCCTTATGGGTTATAAAGCCAGTTTCTTCAAGAGACACTTGCTGGTGGATAACTTTTTACCAAATAGCCCAGGGGGGAAACAGGTTGAGATTTAAGGTGCATCATATGTTGAAAAGTGCATGAGAAAGTAAAAAAAAAAAAAAAAAAATTAGGAAACAAGGGAAATTTTATTGTCAGCCATTTTATGATCTTGCTAAACTTTTGTAGTCAAAAAAGACTTCAAAGGCAGAAACCCAAGTCAGATTCTGCATTTGATTTGATTATAAAGACAGGTGTCAATTCAAGATGGTTTGGGAAAGGTTTTTTTTCAGTTGTTACAAGATCACGTTTCTGTTTTTCTCTAGTATTTTGAACTTGTACAAAATATATTTGTGAAATCAGAATCCTTACCCCTTCTTACGAGAAATAAACAGACAAAAACAAATACTGAAAGACCTTGGGGTATTAGTTTCAGGATGCATCTGGAATTATGCCCATGATACACCTCCCACAATATTAGGACGAGGTTGTAGGATCAGCCACAGCTGAGGAAATGAAATTAGTTAGACCAGCAGTCCTCGAATTGTATGTCAGCATCACTTGGGAACCTAGAAATGCAAATTCTGCAGCCTCAATTCAGACTTCAGGGTGGGGGCCAGCAATCATGCTTTATCAAGTTTTATCAGGTTGGAGAACCCCTGAATTAGATTAAGCTACTACTGGCAAATATTGGATTCAATGAATTATCTTTTTTTCCCCTCTCTCATTTGCTCTTTAGGGCCTGATTTCTCTAGCTTTTGGTACCATGAGGGCTACTAAGTTCTGAAAATAATTTTTTTCTTGTGTATTGAAAAAAAATACTTTTCACATTTTCTTCTGTTCTTAGACATGGCCTATATGGTACTTAACTCAAAGATTAGTGTGTAGGAATTACTCAGGTAAATACTAGTTCCCTTCTCTTGTCCCTCAGATATTTGCCTGCTATTCATTACTGAAAAAGGTGGAGATAAGATACTGGCATCCCTAAATCACCTAAAGGTCAATTCACTGGGTAAATTGATAATTATTCTTTATGTAAACTTTATTCTTAAATTTGACATATTGACTATGATAATTTTGTTTAAAGATTTTATTTATTTATTTGACAGAGAGAGAGAGATTACAAGTAGGCAGAGAGGCAGGTGGTGAGGGGGAAGCAGGCTCCCTGCTGAGCAGAGAGCCTGATGTGGGGCACAATCCTAGGACCCTGAGACCATGACCTGAGCCAAAGGCAGAGGCTTTAACCCACTGAGCCACCCAGGCGCCCCTGACAATGATAATTCTAAGAGCAAAGTGAATTAAACATATTCTTTATCTTCCTGTTAAACAACCCAATCTATGTTTACATATAGAGTGAATAAAAAATAGATATTAAAAATATATCTCATTTTTTCCTGACATTTCTATAGTTTTCCCTTAGAAGGAAAAATTAATTACCCAGCATCCTCATCATCATTTCAAGATTTCCAAAAGTTTTACTTCTTCTCTCATGGGACATACCTATGTGAGGGCTATGGATATCTAAAGGGTGTCCCTCATGGTTTCCATTGTTTCAGGATCTGAATCCTCAGACCACCATTTCAGCTAAACGTCAATAATACTGATTTGGTAGCATTCTGTTTGCTAAGGAAGGACCTCCAGGGTACAGAGACCTCCAAAATCCCACATTTTGGCTATTTCATAAAATTTGAATTGTACCAGTGTTTATCTCAGATTACCTAGCAATGAGTCTTGGGCCCAGATCTATACAAAAATCCCCTCATAATCTTGTTAAGAAATTCAGAATCTGTTCACCTCCCCAGGTGATTGATTTAGTGTCCGAGGAGCGGAATCCAGAGGAAGATTGTGTACTATTAACAGGCACCCCAGCATTCTTTGCAGGTCTTCAGGGGACCACAAACACCGAAAAAAACAAACTAGGCCTCCCCCGGATTGCGTTTCCATTTACAGAAGTGTCGGCATAGCAGAGGTGGTCATTAATGCAGACACCCTCGTCCCTACCATCATTCGGACAACACCCCATGTGGTGGTGGGGGGAGAGGAGTTAAGAGGATCATGTGGATGGATCGCACCTGTCCAGGGCCAGGTTCCTTCAAATGGTTCTGAAACACTGTGAAGGAAGGAGGTAAGGTCAGGAACTTACCTTGTGAGATTCTCAGGGCAATAAACCCCACAGAGCTCAGTGACAAAACATGCCACAGATGAGGAATAAAGCCTCCTCCCCCAGATTCTGGCTGCCTGTCATTGGAAACTCTGGGGGTGCCTAGAGACATCTTTGGTGTGGACAGTGCTGTTCTCAGGACGGCTGAGGCAGATGGTGAGATTTACTTAGCTGACTCTGGAAAGGTGATGGGAATGGGACTGGAGCAGGATAAGAAGGAGAGTTTGAGCTCTGTGTGGGGACTTCCTTGGAGGACATTTGAAGGACTTTGGAGATGCTTAGGGATTATAATGGGATAGCCTGAGGGGAAGGCTAAGTTCCTCTAATTATACCAGCTAGGCCTATTAAAGCTGGAGATATTTGGGCCTCATATTTTATGACTACAGGCATTTCTTTTTTTTTTTTTCTATTTTAGAAAGTGTCATTGTACTAGACGTTAGATTTTCACTTAGGACAATTAAAAACTGTCAGGTACTGTATAAAATGTGGGCAATGTTATTTCACTGCAAGAGCCTTTATCAAGCCTGGATCCTTGAGGAGGTGTATCAGTGACTGACAATCCGACCTTTGGGTGAATTCAGCCAATCAGAAGCCTGGAGTGTCCAGGCCGCAGGGGGCACACAGGAGTTCTTTACGCCAGCCACCAAAATTCAGTAATTACATGGTGTCCTGAACCATTTTATTAACATTATAGATCAATTGAGACTATGAATTACCTGGGGATAATGACAAATAATATACTCGAAATATAGAAAAAAAATCTTTCTGCTATAAGAGATCATAAGAAGGGCAGAAAATTTGCAACAGAATAGACAAGTCTCAAAGCTTTGACTTTGGAAGAATGCAGCTTATTTGATACACATTTCTACCCTCTGTTAGGGTCCGTGATCAAAGGAAGGAGACTGATACAAAGTGAAGGTCAAGCAGAGCTTTATTTTGCGCCAAGCATCGAGAATCACACTGGCCGGTCAGGGTCGTCTCTATGTAGAGAGCGAGCCCGCCTGGTCTTACAGGCTACCTTTTATAGGGCAAAACCGCAAACTGACTGTGAGCTTATCCTTATTGGTCAGAAGCAGTGGGGTCAGGGGGGGTTACATATGTGTTCTTTACTGGTTGGACGTCTCCACCTGGCCTGACTCGACCTTGTTCTTCTGGGAGACTGTTATCAGGAGCCAGTAGACCACATTCCAGTGGTGTCCTGGACTTATCTTTCTAAGTAAGTTCCTCCAGGCTGACTTTGTTCCCTTAGGGCAAGGTCAGCTTGTGTTCACAACAAAATGGCTGCTTAGACAAGCTGGAATTACTTAGACTAAGCAGGTCCTAATACCCTCCCCTCAATTCCCCTACCCCCCACCCTGTCTCCCAGAGCCTTTTTGGCTAGAGCCACCTTGGATTATTTTTTAGTGGATTCATTAATGTATTGGGTGGCATGGATGAGTGGGGTTAGACATCCATAGATGCCTGTTATCTTTAGGTGATAACTATACCATTCATTAGAGTCATTGAACGGTGATAGTTTTGAAGGTTTCCTGGGGCCAGGAAAAGATTCCTTTGGTGGGTTATGGGATTGCTTCTACTATTATATGTATCAGTGATTTCTTTCTGGTAGAGAGAATGGCCAGACATTCTTTACTTTTAAAAAATGACTTGTTGGCTTTCGAAGTCAGGATAATTACACATAACACCGAGAGAAGCTCAATCATAAGCAATATAACCTTTTCTAAATTATATGACACTTACAAAATGCTTACTAGTTTAAATTAGAGAAGAAAAATGGAAGTTATGCCTTTTTTTTCTGTCTTCTCAAAGTCTCCCAGACTTTTATTCTTCTTGCTCAAAAACTATGTAATTAAGAATGGTTAACCATTTCCTTTATTAAGATGAAGATAGTAAATGTATTCCTACTACAACTTTGACATATGAATATAATGAATAACTAGATTCCATTAAATGATGACTAAGTGAATTTAGGTAGTCGAATGAAAAATCAATAAAGTATGTTAAATAAAAGTAGTTTGTATTTATATATTTATATAAATGGTTATATATAATGGTTGTATTATAATATATGTATTATATATAATAGTCATATATAGCATTTATATAAATAATGTTTTTGCTTAAGGTCAGTTATATCTCAGTAAGTTGGGTTAGGTGGGGCCCAGCTTTACGGTTAAGTTTTTGTACAATGAACATTATTGCAGTGTAATTATATGCAATAAAATGCACTTATTTTAAAAGTGTTCAGTAAGCTTTTGCTAATGTACACAAGCATGTGAATACCATCCTAATTAAGACCTTCCCGTTATCCTAAAGAATTACCTTGTGCCTCTTTGTAGTCAGCACCCCCAACCACTGCCTTCCCTGGCCTCAAATACTGTTCTACTTTCTGTTACTATAACTTAGTTTTGCTTTCTCTAGAATTTCATATAAGTCGAATCATATAGTATATATTCTTTTGTGTCTGGTTTCTTTCTTTCGGCATAATACTATTGATACTCATTTGTTATTGCATAAATCAGAACTTCATTCCTTTTCACTTCCGAGTAGTGTTGAGATCCATGATTTGTTTTTGTTTTCTGTTACTGATGGACTTTGGGGCTGTTTCCATTTGGGGGCTATTATGAATAAAACTTTCATGAACATTCTTGTACAAGTCTTTGTATGGGCATGTGTTTTTACTGCTTTGGGATAAATATATAGAAGTGGAATTGCTGGCTAAAGGTTTTTCTTTAAAATTTCTCTGTTGTGGGTCACCTGGGTGGCTCAGTGGGTTAAGTGTTTGCCTTCAGCTCAGGTCATGATCTCAGGGTCCTGGGGTTGAGTCCTGCATTGGGGGGTGGGGGTCCCTGCTCAGCAGGGAGTCTGCTTCTCCCTTTACCCTCCCCCTACCTGTTCTCTCTTCTTCTCTCTCTCTCTCTCTCCCTCTCTCTCTCACTTGCTTTCTCTCAAATAAATAAATATAATCTTTAAAAAAAGAAAATTTCTTTGTTGTATTTGTTTTATTTTGCTTGTTTATTTGGTGATTTCATCTATTTTAACCTCAAATAAATACCTCCCCATTTGTAATTCAACCATTTGATCAAAGTTCTTCTGGTAGAAAGGAGCCATTGTCTCATTTTCTTTTTATCTAGTTGATGTTTAAATTGTCAGACTCTGGCAGTAGTCCAGATCCACTGCATTTTCTTTTGTAGTGTTGCCTGTATTTCTGGAAACTGGAAGCTTGTCCTAGTTCATAAAACGGTAAGAGGAAATACTCTCTCTGGTAAAGTTTAGAAAGACAAAAATTGGAGACAGCAGGACAATTAAGAGTCAGGATCATCAGCATATGAATTGGGTGGAAAGACACCATTAGGCAAAAAGAGTAAGATGGATACAGAGGAAGGAGGCTGAAATCTCTTGAATAAATGCCAAAGTGTAAATGCTGAGTACAGAACAAGCTTCAGAAGCATTCATCTTCAAGACCACCATTGTTTAAAATACAAATATATAGGGCTGGCTGGGTGGCTCAGTGGGTTAAGTATCTGCCTTCGGCTCAGAGGCCTGGCATGGAGCCCCACCGCTGGCTCTCTGCTCACCGGGGAGCCTGCCTCTCCCCCTCCCTCTCCCTGCTGCTTCCGCTGCTTGTGCTCTCTCTGTCTAATAAATTAATAAATAAAATCTTAAAAAAAAATACAAACATGTCTCCTTACCCCCGGGTTCTTTAGAAACTCTCAGGGGTGAAAACATTTAGGTATATAATACTTTTACATGAAAAGAAAGAAGACATAGGGTCTTTTTTAATAGCCCATTATGTTGGGTGTGTTAGGTCAGAGAATCCTTTTGTGATGCTCAGAATTGTTCCCCTTTTCTACCAACCTCCCCTTTTTTCCCTTTTACTTCTCTTAAATCCAGATATAGGCTAGTTGATCTAGTGCTGTATCTTGAAAAAAATGTTCTTTACTATGGCGTTTTACTAAGAGTTTGTATGTTTAGAGAAAGAACAGGTATTCACATCAGTTCCAGTAAAAAAGAAGTATGGAGAAGGTAGAAGGTTATATCACTTAACTGAAGATAGGAAATGTGGCCAAGCTTCATGGGAGCTGGACCAGGAGCTGGGAAGCCATTGGGAACTCAGGAGTTCTCTGTCATTTTTTGAATCTGAACTCTGTTTTCCTTTCTCCTTCGCCATGTCTCTGTAGTATAGTATGTTCTTTCCGCTCCGTCATTCCCTTTAAGTCTCCTTCATTCTCCTCTCTACTGGATACTTTAACCCGCTGATCCATAGCCCCCGGCTTCCTATGAGCAACATCGCTTTCCTTGACACCAACTGTGATCTCATCTCTCCCTGGCTTTTCAGCTTTTCTTGACCACAATTTGTATGGCTAAGAGTTTAAATTCTCAAGAGAGATAGAATCTAATTGGTAACAGGCCAGTAGATTTACAGGCATAGGGAAGACTTTCCATTTTTCATCCAGTACTTGTGGCCAAGGTGGGGGCAGAGTCAGAGTTCTCATCTGGCCACCAAACCCTTTAAATAGCAGACCTGAGGGGCGCCTGAGTGGCTTAGAGGTTAAAAGCCTCTGTCTTCGGCTCGGGTCATGATCTCAGGGTCCTAGATCGAGCCCCGCATTGGGCTTTCTGCTCAGCAGGGAGCCTGCTTCCCCCTCTCTCTCTGCTTGCTACTCTGCCTACTTGTGATCTCTCTCCTCTCTGTCAAATAAATAAATAAAACCTTAAAAATAAATAAATAAATAAATAGCAGACCTGAGTAGGGCAAGGTAAGGGAAATTTGGGCATCACAGGCTCATTGAATGAGACGTCCACTGTGAGTGGACTTCTACTTACTGGAAGTGATAGAAAACCTATTGGGCAGCGATCATTTAATGCTAAACAGGCAGGCCGGCCAGTGGACCAGAGCTGTCACACTCGGCTGTCAGTCAGACTTCAAACTTCTCAGTCTTTTTGAAAGAATATTCTTTCCTCAAGTCTAATTAAAATTGACTAGGTTGCCAATGGCCAGCTAACTGATTTGGCTTAAAACAGCTACTGTTAATGAGCACTGGATGAAACATAGAGAACAAGCAAAGAAGTGAGTCAATTTAAGGGATAGTGTCTCATGATCTGTAATAGTAAGAAAGAAAATATCTGAATTTGGCTGAGTCTGTGGAGCTGCCCGCACCCTATCTGAGGGTTTAGGATCCAAGCTGTGAAGCTGAAAAGTATATTTGGACTAGTGTAATGTTTCATAATACCTGAGTTTAATGGAAGCCAGCGATCAGCTTTGAGTTACTTTGTCTTTAACTCATCAGGGTGTAAATGGGCTTCAAGGTAATTTTTAATCTATATGTAAATTAGCAATTTTTTTAACAGCCATAGTATGAATTTGAGTGTGTGCAGAAAAGAGGGATCGGATGCAAGCAATATTTTGAAAATAATGTCAAGAAAGGCTGTACAAGTGATACATGACATTCAGTGAATTTGAATATAGGCTATATTAGGACTCTTTCAATAAAATTATTGTCATTGAAAAATTTTTGAGACTGGTAATACATGAAGTAATGTGTAGAACAGAGAATGGAAATAAGGTTTTATTGTTGGTTGTTAAACTGTGTGAAAGGTCACACAGTTTTCCATTAGAGATCTTCCATTTGGCAGATTTTATATAAAAGTTGATTGAAATATTACTGATTTCATTTTTTACTCAGATAGTAGAGTGACTTAATTTCAAACTCTTCTTATATTTTCTGGTACAAAATAATACGCTTTTTAAAAATTTTTTATTGTGTTATGTTAGTCATCATAAAATACATCATTAGTTTTGATGCAGTGTTCCAAGATTCGGACGAATGGATAAAGAAGATGTGGTCCATATATACAATGGAATATTACTAAAAATAATATGCTTTACCTATTATTAAACATAGGTTTATAAGTAAATATGCTTTCTTATATTTATACCTATAGTGTGACATGCTAAAAATCACAGAAGCCCCAATTTTTCCTGGTTTTAGTCAGAAGGAAAGCTGCATAAATATATATATCCTAAATCATCTAATCAATTATTTCTTTTTAAAGAAACAGTGTAGCATAGGGAAATGTTCTGAGGGCTATTAATAAAAATTACAAGCATTCAAAATTCATTCTGAAGTTCAGGGACTATTAGTCTCCAAAGGCAGTTGTCAATTACAAGGAACAGACTAGAAAGCACAGAAGGCTACAGTCTGGGTTATTATGGCTACCATTTTCTATTCTCTAAAAGTTCAGTTAAAAGGAAGGTGGGAAATTGTATTGGCGGTCCTGTCTATACCAAAATTAAATGGTAACTTCAAAACAAAACCTAAGCCCCAGCACCTCAACTCTTCTAGTTAAAACTGGCTTTAATTCAGTATGCTTTGAATTTACTTCCAGAGGGGGGTGAATACATTTGCTAATGATTTGAATCATTGTCATTAGGCTTGATCTACATCTGAAATACAAAATCATTGTCATTAGATCAGTGTTAAACACCCTTAGGAAGAAAGAACTTATGTACTTTACCAACTTACTTTGATTGTCCAGGGATGTGAAGCGCCTAGTTCTTTAAATATTAACTCAAAGAATTTTTAAAATTCTGACTTTATTTGTATTTATATAACCCCCTGGAGTTTAACTACTGTGCTGGATAGTTCTCACTGCGAAGTGACTCTCATGCAATTGTATTCTTGCTGGGAAATGATTTTATTGCATAAGAAAATGAATGAGCGGGGACCAGTGAGCTGTGTCTGCTGATGGACCATAATTTGCCAACTGTGATGTCAAAGCAGATTTGAGATTTGTGACAACAGTTGGTGATTGCCCTGCTCAGCAGTTCCGTGGCGGCAATGAACCCTGCCAGGCACAATCTCATTCCACGTTTTGCACATATAAGTTTAGTTTACACCGTCGTATGTGGAAAGCTTTCATGGGCACAGGGAATATTGGCTTTGGAATTATTGTGTTGGTACTGCATGTTTCATTACCGATGGCACTGAAATACATTTCTCCATTGTCCGGAAGGAGCAGTTGTACCCCGTTCTATCAAAGTACAGATAGGAAGGGAGTGTTCACACTGTCTCTATTAGAGGCTACATACTCCCTGACACAAATGACAGCTATTATTATTACTAAACCTACCATCAAGGTTTTCTGTGTTGTCTGTTAGCTTATACACTACTTGTAAGTAGTCTGTCTTTCAGAACTCAAAACCGTTTGCTATAAACCGAATTGATCTGGCTGCCTTCTGAAGAAAGAGGCGCTTCTGCATAGGGTTTTCTCCTCGGACTCACAAAATTCGGAAGATAGCCTGGTGGTTTTGGCAGCCACATTCTTTTACAGAGTGTTTGTGAGCCGGGTGCCCCAGGGAAAAATGGTGCTGATAGTAGGCAGACTCGTGGCCCCCTGTGAACTTTGCTCTTGGACAAAGTTCGAGAGCTGTGGTTATGTGACATGGCAAAAGAGACTTTGCAGATGTAGTTAAGATGAAGACCTTAACTTACGGAGGTTATCCTCAGTTACCCAGGTGGGCTCAATCTAGTCCCATGAGCTTTGAAAAGTAGAGAACGTTCTGGTGTCAGAGACACAAAGTCAGACAAATTTAAAGCATGACCGAGACTCCACTGCCATAGCTGAAGGGGACTACATGGAGCATGAGATAGAATATGGCAGCTGTTAGGAGCAGTAAGCATCTCCCCCCATACCCCAGGCTTATAGCAGCAAAGAAATGGGAACCGGGCAGCTGGGTGGCTCAGTTGGTTGAGTGTCTGCCTTCGGTTCAGGTCATGATCCCAGGATCCTGGGACTGAGTCTTGCATTGGGGCTCCCTGCTCAGCAGAGAGTCTGCTTCTTCCTCTCCCTCTGCCTGCTGCTCCCCTGCTCATGTTCTCTCTCTCTCTCTCCCTGTCAAATAAATATATAAAATCTTAAAAAAAAAAAAAAAAAAAAAAAAGAATGGGAACCTCAGTCCCACAACCATAAGGAGCTGAGTTCAGTCAACAACCTAAATGAGCTAGGGGAATCAGATTCTTTTCCAGCACCTTGAGCAAGGAATACAGCCCTACCAAGACCTTGATTTTGATATTATGAGACCCTATGGAGAGGACCCAGGCCAACCCACAAAGACTTTTGACCTTTAGAGAATGAGAGAAAATATATTTGTACTGTTTTAAGCCACTAAGGTTGTGATAGTTTGTTAGAGCGTCAGCAGGAAATAGTGTCCATTCTTGAGACATCCCCAGATGTAGTTCTGGTATTTCTCCTGGTTGGATTCTGTCTACATCCCTCATCATATATTCCTCACCATTTAAGTTAATTCTTCTGATTCCTGGTGCATTCTGTGACTGGAATACCATCCCGCAAAACTTTATAACATCTATTAGCATTCTGTAACTTCTACAAGATATACGATTCCGATAACATTCTCTAATAACCTCTAACTTCTATGATATACACAAAATACATCTACAAAGGGAAGAAGCATGGCCGGGAAGTAACTCATCCGATCTAAGTAACCTGTATCTCTGGGAATGCCAGAATTATATCAATATGTTTTAAAAATATGTTGTCTCCCTCCAACCTGCATACTTTCTGCTGACAGTCTCTTCCTGCCAAGCAATTGATTTTTAGTAGTCTGCAATTTAGATTTGGTAGACTGAAATTTATCATACGAGACCATAACGTTAAGCTACTTTAAGGTTGTCATTAACAAATTCCAACACTACTTGCTCAGTAGAGAATTGCCTCTCTTTGGTCCACTTTAGCTCAGAGAGCAAATTAACTCATTTGTTTACTCAGAAATTTGCTTCTGGAGTTAGATGGGAAGGATATGAGTTTACAGCTGAGTTAACTACGGCTCGGAGAGCCCTTTCCATTAATTGCCGGCTATTGCAAGAAGCGTGCGATGTCCATTATTTCTGTTTCCTTTGCCAATCTGTGAAAACCCCCGGAGGTTTAATAAGTGAATGTGCCTTTGCCTCCTGAAATAAATAAGCAGGACAGCCAATTAAGGATACATGGGCATAAATAAAAATTATTTTCCACATTTGTGCCTGCAAAAAACAAAACAAAAAACAACCAAACAAACAGACTTAGATGGCATTTGTAAAATTTCCCCCAAAATGGTTAGTGTTGGAAAGTGCACTGGAATTAGGAATGGCTGTGCATTTCCTCCTCTTTGGAGTCACAGGGCTGTGTGTGACTCCTAATTCCATCACTTACTGGTGTGCGATGTTGATTCAGTTACCTAGCCTCTCTAACCTCTTCGCTATGGTGATAAGGACCTCTCTCTTGAATCTGTAAAGTACGCGATACAGTTCTCCCAAATAACATTCACGGTGGTACTTTCACCAAGACAGTCCGGGGTCAACACGTTTTCTTTGATAGTTCTCCGCATGTAGCACATTTTATGTGAAACATTAAGCTGAGAGGAATCTCAAATCACTTCTCTCCCAAATATGGTTAAAGGTTTTCTGTACATCTCAAAAACAGAATGATGAAATGAGAAAGGAGAGGGAACATGGGGAAAGAAGCTTGAGATGAGGACTGGACGTATATGCAAGCTATCCCATGTAGGTTCTCGGAACAATTAATGTAAAAATGTCACTGACATTTCCCCCCAGAGCCAAATTATTTTGAAAAGTATTTATTTATGTATTTATTTATTTTAGAGGGAGAGCACACACATATGAGTGGGGTTGGGGGAGAGGGAGAGAGAGAATCCTAAGCAGGCTCTGCACCAGGCTCCATCGCAGGACCTTGAGATCATGCCCTGAGCTGAAATCGAGAGTTAGATGCCCAGCTGACTGAGTGAGCCATGCCGGTGCCCGGAAAAGTCTTAAATATAATTTTTAAATGTTTTGTTTGACAGGTACTGTATATTGCATGTCAATATCATGTCTTTCAGGTCAAATCTCAGACTTGAATCTGGTTATTTCTTGAGCATCTGAGAATAGAAATTCAACTTCCATATGCTGTGTTTCTGATGGTAGTAGAGCGTGTCAAGATAGGTCTGAACATAAAGGGAATTATTAATTAACATTTTCTGAGGACCGCAGAGAGAGAACTATCCTTTTAAATAGAGTATTAATATTTTTCCTTTGCTAGAAACTTAACTTGCAAAAAAGACATTTTGATTGTTAAAACCTATCTTCTTTTTCTGCTTAGAGAGATCTCTGTCCTGCTGGGGGCAAGTTGGAAATTTGTTCTTTATCTCAGTAGAGAATATTATGCTGATCACTTTAGGTAAAGAGTTTCATTGTCTTCTGAACAGTAGTTTGTCAGATAAAAAAGCATATTATTTTCTTTTTAAAAATAAATTATGAATAATCTTAGATGAGTTTGTCTTAGCTGGCAGAGAAGGCATGTTAAACTGTTTGCAACAAATGAAAGACATTTTTTATAGGAGCTGGGAAAACTTACCACCTCAGAAGTATTGAATTGAGAGTCAAAAGTCATAAAAACCCAGAATTCACCCTAAGTCTCCTATCTCTCTCTCTCCAAACACTTGATGTCATAAGTTCTGCACCTTTTTCCTCTTTTCCATCTGTTCAATCTTTTCTCCTCCCTCTCCCCCCACACTTGTAGTCTTTCTTCACACCTCCATTTCCTCTTGCCCTAGACCTTGTCAAATCTTCTTTTTTTTTTTTTTTAAAGATTTTATTTATTGATTTGAGATAGAGACAGTGAGAGAGAGCATAAGAGGGGAGAAGGTCAGAGGGAGAAGCAGACTCCCCATGGAGCTGGGAGCCCGATGTGGGACTCGATCCCAGGACTCCGGGATCATGACCTGAGCCAAAGGCAGTTGCTTAACCAACTGAGCCACCCAGGCGCCCGACCTTGTCAAATCTTCTAACTGGTCTCTTTCTCCCTTTTCCCACCGTTGCTCCCCCCACTGCCTCCCACCACAGTTCATCTCTACAGGTTTTTTTTTTTTTTTTGGAGAGACACTGCCCTTGAGCAAGAAGTGGTGGGGGTAGGAGATAGGCAGAGGGAGAGGGAGAAGCAGACTCCCCACTGAGCGGGGAGCCTGATGCAGGAATCAATCCCAGGACCTTGACATCATGATGTATGCTGAAGGCAGCCACTGAACTGAGGGAGCCACCCAGGTGCCCCTCTTTTTTTTTAAATAACTCTATATTTTGTACTATAATATATAAAATATATATTTGTACTAAATATATATTTAGTTTTCTGTTCTGTCTTATTTTTGGCTTGTATCCCCGACTGTAATGTCAATTCTAGGTGAGCGGGCAAAGAGAACACTGGTCCTGTTTCCTGTTTCATTCCTAGGGCCTGACACATAGCAGGTGCTTCATAAGTATTTGTTGATGATATGTGAACTAATCTCTAAGGTTGATTTTGAAGACCAGGTGCAGCATGTGAGTGATGTTTATGAACCAAAAGCACTATACCAATGCGAAGCAATGTTATTATCATGACCAGGGCAGGCATAGAGAAAGGGAAAGCATATGCTAACTTCTGTTTTCTCAGGAAATGAACATACAACTTGACAACAAGTAATTACTCATTTTCCCAGTGTGAAATCGCAGTCCGAGTGACCAGTCCAGCAAGAGGGGACTTTTTCATGCCAACGGGAAGGTATTCTTCACATTTTCTGTTGTAAGCTGACCGGAATCCTGGTGACAGAGAAGTTGTGTTCGTACTTTCAGTGAAGGAGGAAGGTGCTATGGGCCCTGGGACCCAGCGTCCAGCCAGAGGAGATGTCTCCTCATATATGGCTCTTCCCTCTACTCCATCTATTTTTAGTGTGAAAAGACTTCTGGGCAATTAATTAAAATAGGGTATGTTTCAAGCAAGTAAAACACCAGTGCAGGATTGGTAATAGATGACCAGAAGAGGAGAGATGGACCGTTATTTTCTGCATGTTTTTTCCCAGCAACATACCTTTTTTTATCTGATTTCCCCCCTCTGTACCCTTTTGCTTATCTCTAAAATGGGGGATAATAATATTTATAATATTTATTTGAGGGGTGCCTGGGTGGCGCAGTTGGTTAAGCAACTGCCTTCGGCTCAGGTCATGATCCCGGAGTCCCAGGATCGAGTCCCACATCGGGCTCCCAGCTCCATGGGGAGTCCGCTTCTCACTCTGACCTTCTCCCTTCTCATGCTCTCTCTCACTCTCTCTCTTTCCTAATAAATAAATAAATAAAATCTTTAAAAAAATATTTATTTGATAAGGCTGTTGTGAATAAAATCAAATATGTGAAGAGTTTGGAATAGTGTCTAGCATGTAGTAGGCTCTTAATAGCTATTTTTATTGTCAACAGCCCATCATTTCTTATAAATATGAATCAGTTTGACAGGACTCAATTTTTCCCACGTAGGAAGAGTAGGAGGAATAAGGTAGATTCTCAACATGTCACCTAACGGCCAAACATGTTAGGCCCAGGATATGACCAGGACTCAGACTTTTTAGGTGCTTCTGTTTATCAGATCAAAACCATCTTTCCCTGGTCCTTCTCCCTCATGGCTGTTGTATCAGAAGCAGGAGGATGATACATCTTTGGGTTACTTTCCCTAAGACTCAGAGGTCTCTAATAATAATGAACTCACTATTTTATATGACATAGAAGTACACTGTAATAAATCAATATTCTTCTGATTAGACTGTGTTAATCAGTTTACAGTTATTTTTCATTTTTTGTTTTAGACTTCAGAAAAGTTACAAAAATAGTACAGATATTTCTTTTTTTTTAATTAACATATAATGTATTATTTGCCCCAGGGGTACAGGTCTGTGATTCATCAGTCTTACACAATTCCCAGCAGTCACCATAGCACATACCCTCCCCAATGTCCATAACCCAGCCACCCCATCCCTATCCCGCCCACTCCCCAGCAGCCCTCAGTTTGTTTCCTGAGATTAAGAGTCTCTTATGGTTTGTCTCCTTCCCGATCCCATCTTGTTTCATTTTTTTCCCTCCCTACCCCCCTATGGCCCCTTACCCTGTCTCTCAAATTCCTCATAGGTACAGATATTTCTCATAGGCTCTACACCCAGCTTCCCCTGAGGTTACTGTCTCACATTATCATAGTACAGTGATCCAAACTGAGTTTGTTACCTTGGCACAATACTATTAACCCAAGTACAGACTTTATTTTGATTTTCACAATCTTCCCACTCACGACCTTTTTCTGTCCTAGGATTCTATCCAAGGTCCCGTGTTGCATTTAGTTGTCATATCTCCTTAGTCTCCTCTACTCTGCAACGGTTTTTCTGTCTTTCCCTGTCTTTCATGACCTTGACACTTTTGGAGAGTTCTGGTCAGCTGTTATTTTGAAGACTTACCCTCAGTTTGGTTTTATCTGATGTTTTCCCACGGCAAGATTGGCATTATACATCATTGAGAAGAGTAACAGTGATGAACCCTTCTCAGTGTAAGATGTCCTATTATGCGTGGTGTGAACTTTGATTGCTTGTTGGTTCAGGTGGTGGCTGCCAGGTGTCTCTCAACTGTTATTATTTTCCTCTTTGCAATCAATTGATATCTTGGGGAGAGATACTTTGAGAATATGCAAATGACTTTTTTCTTCTCAAACTTCCATCCATCAGTTTTAGCATTCATTTGTGAATCTTGCCTGCAATAATTTGTGGTATTTCAAGAGTGATTTTCTATTCCCTCATTCCCCCTCCCCACATTTATTAATTAGAATTCATTTGAAGAAAGAGCTGTCTCTTCCATTTACCTGCTTATTCAATTATTCATATTAGTATTTATGCATGTATATTAACTTGCTTTGTTTTATGGGTTATAATGAGACGCTATCACTTTTTTGTTGCTCACATTGTTCTACTTTTGGCCATTGTGAGCTCTTTCAGGTTGAGTCCTGTGGCCTTTCCACATTCTCCCTTTTTTTTTTTTTTAAGTTTATTTATTCATTTTTAAAGTAATCTGTACATCCAGTGTGGGGTTTGAACTCAGGACCACAAGAGTTGCACACTCTTCCCACTGAGCTAGCCAGATGCTCCCCTTCCATTCTTTTTTGAGCACTTCTGCTTTTTAGAATTTTAAGATGCTCCAGTTTCATCTTTTATTTTCCCTGCCTCAGGCTTAGAATCAACCTTTCTTTCTTCAAAGAAACCCTTTGGTTCTTTTTATTGGAGAATGGCTTTTAGAAGCGAAGATCTGAGCAGTAGGTGGCTCATTGCTACTGGGCGTCATTGTTCTTTCTTCTTTCCTTATCTGGAACTTCTTTCCTGAGCCTGAGAAACTTGGTCCTTATTATCTACAGTATGTTTACCTATTTTGTTTAACCCTAGTAAAAGATCAAGCGGTTTCAGAATTGCTATCCCTTATCCCCATGAGAAAAAAATTTACTGACTATAGTATGAGTTCAGAATATTTTAAAATTCATAATACATTCTGTGCTAAATCATACTTACTATCCACATGGTGATCATTATGTTTTTTCTAAGGAAGGACAACCTTTACAAAGAGTATTCTCATACGCAAATGAAAAGGTGCTTCATTCACCTACTTCATTCCATTTCCTAAAAATTTCAAAAAATTATCTAGTAAATATTGGTTGGAAATTAAGGTTGGAAATTCTGTATTTAATACATAGTTTATAGTCTATGTTCATGCTTTATTGTTTTGGGAAGTATATAGTTCTAAATAAAAAGTAAAAGATGCCACATAATTCGTTTAGTTTTTTTTTTTTTAAGTCAGAATCACACACACACAGGTATAGGCACATGTATGTGCATATACACATATATGTGGACACATAATAGTCTAGGCCAGTGGCTCATTTTCCAAATCAGTTTCCTCATCCAATTAATGGAAGAAATAGGTTCTTGATATGTGCTTTCTGTTTGAAACATCTGAGCATTTTGAAGAAGGAACCTTGTGAATGTGTGTGTGTGAGTGTGAACCTTTTGCAGTGTGTTCAAAAACAGCTTACATGTTACCTAAGATAGTGTTACTTTACTTTATAGTCACATCTTAAATGATGATAGTAAGTAATATTTCCAGTTTGATCCTTTTATTTATCACCCTTGGCTCTGAGTAACTTTTGGCTCTTTCAGATTTGATCTAAAGAATAAAAAATTTCCATCCCTTAAAGAAAGAAACCTAGAGGATGTTAAGAATGGGTTCAAAGGATGACAGTAACCCCAAAGAGGACTCCCCTCACCCCACACGGCTCTTCTCCCCTAACACAAAATGTGCAACAATCACAGCATTGTTAACATAACTTGTCATCAAAAGTTTAGAGTCACATCTTAAGTATAGAGGAAATCTCACAAAGGTACAGACTACTTAACATCCTTGACAACATTTTTTTAAAATTTATTTATTTATTTATTTAAAAAAATTTTTAATTAACATATAATGTATTATTTACCCCAGGGTACATGTCTGTGAATCATTTCATAGCATTTGCCATAGCACATACCCTCCCCAATGTCCATATCCCTACCCCCCCGCCACCTCTCAGCAACCCTTAGTTTGTTTCGTAAGTTTAGGAGTCTCTTATGGTTTGTCTCCTTCCCCATCCCATCTTGTTTCATTTCTCTTCCCCACCCCCCCATAACCCCCTGCCCTGCCTCTCAAATTTTTCATATCAGAGCGATCATGTGATAATTGTCTTTCTCTGACTGACTTATTTCGGTTAGCATAATACCCTCTAGTTCCATCCACGTCGTTGCAAATGGCAAGATTTCGTTTCTCTTGATGGCTGCATAGTATTCCATTGAATATATATACCACTTCTTCTTTATCCATTCATCTGTTGATGGACATCTAGGTTCTTTCCATAGTTTGGCTATTGTGGACATTGCTGCTATAAACATTCGGGTGCATGTGACCCTTCGGATCATTACATTTGTATCTTGAGGGTAAATACCCAGTAGTGCGATTGCTGGGTCGTAGGGTAG